>CANSNZ010000973.1:0-503758 GCA_947646795.1 Beta lomatogona
AAACTTTGAAAATACTTAATAGTGAAAATAATTCTAATAAATTATAATATAAATATAAATAGAATAAATACATTGGCACGCCATGAAAATAAAAATAATAATTCGGCTCCCAAAATTATAAAATAAAAATAATTATTTTAGAGAAAAATAATAGTTTTAGAAAATTCTTGCGAAAAACTAGAGCAAAATTATGGGTCATTAATCTCCCCTCCTTAAATAAAGTTTAGATCCTCGAAACTTCAAAAACACACAAACAAGACAAGAACACAAATAGTACTCCGAAACGAACGGCTCAGGGTATTTAACTAGTCTCGACTCTTCGGTTTCCCCAGTAGCTTCTTCGTACTTTTTGACTTCTCCAAAGTACTTTAACCAAGGAATCACCTTCCTTCTAAGAGCACGGTATTCGACGGTCCAATATACGAGCAATTGGCTCTTCCAAAAGTCGATTCGGCTCAACCGACACCGATTCAACAGGGGATCACATGCGAAGGATCACTACGATACCCCGCAAGTTGCGACACATGAAACACATCATGAACCTTGGACAGCCTGCGGCAAAGCGAAACGATACGCGACCTCCCCAATCCTTTCAAGAATCTCTGGGACCTCACGTACTTCGGACTCAGCTTGCCACTTTTGACCAAAACCGCATTACTCCCTTCATAGGAGAAACCTTTAAAAGCACCTTATCTTCCACCTCAAAAGAAATAGGTTTCAGGCCCATGAATCAACATACGACCTCGCCTATCTTGAGAAATTATTCATCTTCGCTTGCAATTACTTTCACCGCTCAATTGTATCTGATTAACTCAGGGCCCAAAATCAATGTAGTCGATGTCGCTCCAACAAGTAGGACTACGACACTTCCTTCCATAGAGAGCCTCCATATGGAGCCATTTGGATACTAGCGAGAACTTTGTTGTTACTAAAAACTCCACCAAGTTAAGAGACTTGACCCAAGACCATTTGAAATTCCACGGCACAAGCACGAAGCATATCTTCCAAGGTCTCGAATAGTTCTCTCAATCGACTATCGGTAAGTGCATGAAATGTAGTACTCGGCTTCAACTTCGAACCAAAAGCCTCTTTGAGCAATCCAGAAATGGGATAGGAATCGCGGATCACGGTCGAGAGACATTGTCTTTGGGAACCCCATGAAGACGAATGATCTCATTAGCATAAGCTTCGCCTAACTCTTCCATAGACCAAGTGTTCTTCATCGCAATAAAAACGAGCCACTTTAGTCAACCGATCCACAATCACCCATACAAGCATTCAATCCACCAAGCAGCTCTAGCAAACCCATCACGAAATCCATCGAGATCGAGTCGAACTTCCAAGCGGGAATAGCAATGGTTTGCAACAAACCACCAGGCCTCCGATGCTCAATTTTCACCTTCGACGGACCAAACACCTAGCTACGAACTCACAATCTCTCTCTTCATACCAAAGCCACCAAAAATTAGCCTTCGATCCTTATAAAGCTTGTCACCCCCGGGATGACCTGGAATAAGAGTACTATGAGCTTCCTCGAGAATCTTTCTCTTAAAGGCTCACCATCATTGCAGCACACACCAACGCCCCATAAACCTCAAGCTATCATCAAGCCACGATCTCAAAATTCCTCTCGCACGACCTTGCATCTTTGCTTCACGGATCTTCTCCAGGCTTTGGATCACCTTTTGCTCTTTGCTTAACTCCCGGAACAACTCAAGGCTCAGCACTCATGGAACCCAACAACGCAGATACATAACCCCGAGGAGCAACCTGATATCAAGCTCGCGAAACTCTTCACACAATTCACGAGGCACCACCATCGTAGCGTTTAATCAAATGCTTACTCGCGACTCGGAGCATCCGCTACTTTATTCGCCTTACCCTCTGGTAATCCGAGGGGTCGGATCATAATCCTCGATCAATTCAAGCCACCTTCTCCCCCCTCATGTTAAGATCACGCGAGTGAAGATGTACTTGGGGCTCTTGTGGCCGCATACACCTTACATTTGAACACCATACGGATAGTGTCGCCATATCTTTAGTGCAAACACCACGCCCGCTAACTCCGGATCATGGGAGAGTAATTCCTCTATGCACCTTTACTGCCTCGAACCATAGGCTATTACTTTCCTCGCTGCATCAAAACACAACCCGGACATTCTTCGATGCATCACCGAACACTTCATACCCAACGCCCTCGATGGCAAGGTAAGAATAGGAGCGAGGTCAAACTCTCTTTTCGCGCGTAAATGCCCCTTCACAATCCTCGGACCGGATGAACTTGCGATCTTTGCGCATCAGTCGAGCCGAGGTCGAGCTATCTTGGAGAAATTTTGAACGAACCTCCTATAATAACTAGCTGGACCTGTAAAACTCCGAATCTCTGGTCACATTCTTAGGACTCTCCCACTCGACAACGACCTTGATTTTAGCGGATCCACCTTGACTCCTTCCTTTGCGATTACATGCCCTAGAAAAGCAACTTCCTTCAGCCGAACTCTCGCTCTTAGATAGCTTTGCGAACCACTTTTGCTTGCTGGGAACATCCAACACCAGGTCTCAAATGCTTCTCATGCTCCTTTCCATCCTTAGAGTAAACGAGAATATCATCGATAAACACCGACCACACAAGTATCCAAGTACTCGTGGAAATAGCGATTCATTTGATCCATGAAAATCGCAGAGCATTCGTGAGACCAAATGGCATCACTTCAAATTCATAGGGCCCATACCAGTGCGAAAAACGCTCTTCGGAATATCCTCCTTCTTCACGGGAATTTGATGATATCCGGATCTCGATCGATCTTGGAAAATACCCCAAGACCTTTTAACGATCAAACAGGTATCTTCAATGCGAGGCAACGAATATTTATTCTTGATCGTTACCTTATTCACTCACGGTAATCGATGCATGGACGCATACTCCCGTCTTTCTTCTTGACAAACAAAACAGAGCACCCCAAGGAGACACACTAGGCCTTATGAAGCCCTTATCTATCAACTCTTGCAATTAAGTCTTCAACTCTTGCAACTCAGACTGGTGCCATTCTATACGGAGCCTTGGATATGGGAGCAATACCCGCACTAAATCAATGCGTAACTCCACATCTCTTTTCGGGAGGAATACCTGCAACTCTTCAGAAATACATCGGGATAATCCCGAACTACTGGAATACTCTCGAGCCGATCTTCGGATGACAAATCCTTCACCATGCGAGGTATACCACATCACCTTTTGACGCATCTTCCGCATTCTCGTAGCGGAAACCCACTTAACACCCTTCTTCACTACAACACCTGTAATAAGAAATCCTTTTCCCTTAGAATCTCTCGAGCACCACCTTCCGATCACGGCACCGAATGCAGGCATGATACTTCGATAACCGCCTATTCCAAGGATCACATCAAACTTCGACATAGGAAACTCCTTAAGATCAATGGGCAACTCATAACCCATAATACCGACAGCACGCCTTAAACTCAAAATGACAGGGATAATTCTCACCACGATGGAAGAGATATTAGGGACTTAATAGGAGATCTAGAGGAAAGATTAAGCTTTTCGAACAAAGGAACTAGCAACAAAAGACACCTGCAGCACCAATATCGAACGTAACAAAAGCAAGGAGTATTATTTACAAGAAAAGTACCCGGAGATGACATCAAGATGGACATCGCTTCACTACGTCATCACATAAATCATGTTCTTCGGGAGGAGCGGTAAGAACTAACCGGCTTAGCAGACTAAAGTAAAAAGACGGAGCTGGAGGATTCTTGAACACTCGGAATGACTTGTGCCCCACTTTCTTGCAATATAAACAAACGACGATCGACAGGCCAGCTTCTTCCCCGGATGTAGCGACTTTACCCACGGATTCAGCACTTCTTCGGATCAAAACTCGGACGATATCCGGATCCAGTAACCCCGCTTGATAACCCCTCGACAGACGGCTCATACCTCGGCTTCTTGGCGGGAACGAACATAGGTAGAAGCAGGCTTCTTAGCGACAACGCACCTTAGCAGCATCTTCCTCTTTCAAAGAGGCATGAATACTCGTGGCTATCTCATAGGCTCCCCGGAAAGTCGAAGCTCCCGAACTCGTAACATGGGTCCTCACCCTAGGATCCATTTTCTTGATGTACCTCTTCACACGCTCGCCTTCAGGTACAACCGTGGTAGCAAACCCGGACTGACTCGGTGAATTTATCAAGATACTCTCCGCATATTCGAGTACCCTCGAGACAAGGTTAAGAACTCTTCCCCGCTTCTCGCCAACTGGAGCTCATCAAGGATAAAACCTCTCCTTCGCCTTAACCACGAAACTCATCCCATCCAAATCCCGGTGTAGCCATGCAGCTTGCACTAACAAGACTCCACCGGTTATCGCCTTCCATCTTCGGATAAGTAGGTACCAATAGGCACCATTTCGGAAATAGGCGGCAACCAAAGAGTAAGCAAATGGCTTCTCCATCTCCCTTATCCACCCTTCTAGCACAACAGATCGAAGTCCCGTCAAAAGTGAGGTCGACGGTGACGGTCAAAACCGATCAAAGACAGATTGCCCACTAAGCGGAGCAGAAGACCGATTAGCCATAGCTATGATGGCGTTCTCAAGTGCTCTGGCGCCTTTTTCGGGCAGCCTCCTTTCTAGCACTAGTCAAACCTCGAGGCGGCATTCCTACAAACACAAGTTAAACATTCGTTTCTGAACACGTTATTAGTTGTAAATTAACAACTTATCACATCAAAGTAAGAAAAATATTTTCCCGTGGTTTCCTACCCAAGTGACCCTCTCACCACTACTTTTCTTGAAGCCTAAGTTTCTAATGGTCCTAGTTACTTCAACTATACATTTCCGGGAGTTTCTTAGTGACTAAGTAAGGGTCTCGGGTAACTTTGCTCGATACCAACCGTAACACCCCGCCCTTCTACTACTAAGATACTAAACAATATCTAATCAAGAATTATTAAAAAGACGTTAGCGGAAATAACGTCGGGACGGTTATGCTACTCTAAAACAAGAATTAAAGATAATCCGTAAATCGATTTTCATACTTCAAAGGAAAATCAATATCCAAGAAAACATAATAGTTCTAAATAAAGAAATATCCCAATTGTATCATATTATCAATCCAAAAACTATAAGACATGCAAGTCTCCCGATAAAACTTAAATAAGACTAAATGTCCTTGAAAGCTATCCAAAAGTAAGTCTCTCTATGGTCTACATAGAATTCATCTACCAAAAACATCTAGGAGCTTCTTCTCACTACTAACCCTCACTCGCTATGTGGCTAGATCACAAGCCTAAGCAATCACAAGCCTAGCAAGTCATTTCCATATGCAAGGATATATTAAATAATTCCACAGTCAGGTGGGGAGTAACTAGCGAGTTCTCCTAGAACAATAGCAATCAAAGCACGATTGCGAATTAAATTATTAAGAAAGGAAAATCATGCAATCATTACATCAATAGCATGCACCTAAAACCATAAAGCTCATAGGTAAAACAAGTGATCATCAACAATAAGTAAACATGATATAGTGAGTGAAACAATTCTAATATAAATAAATAATAATAAATCAAGAATTCAACAAGTTATTGAGTCGAAACCGAACGCACAGTGAATCGCAATTCACTTCCTAAGGTTTGTCGGATCGCATCTCCCGTGTCGTCGTGGGCTTACGTTCCCCCCCCGCCCGTGTCTAAGAATGGCCAAACTCCCGATGCAGGGTAGAACACGCTGAACTCCATGACCTCTCGGACGACAACAATTAACCCGTGTGTACCCCTAGTTCGCAAACCAGGTGGTTGGCATGTTCTTCACCTGGGACTACATCTATCCCACCCGGATGTTCTTATCTCAAAATACAATCATGCATATAATCCAAGTATCATTCATCTAAAATATTCATCAAAAGGGGATGCCACCCTACCTTATACCCACAGTTCATCAAAACAGTTCTTCATAACTCCTCAAAATAAATCACTTACAATTTTTCAACAGATGTCTCCCACAATAAATACTTGAACATCTCTAAACATCATCAATGATATTATACTAGTTTTTACAGCAGCCATAATTCAATCAAAAATACACCACCAACTAACTCTAAATCATATTCATTAAAAGAGTAGTAACAATTAGTCATTTTCTTTCATAAATCAAACATAAACATATGGTTACCCAATGATACATACTGCATACTACTGAAAATCAGCAACCCAGAATATAATAAATTATGAATTATTTCTGATTTACAAGCCCTCAAATAATTTATAACTGTATCCTCAATTTAACAACAAAAACACCATAATAATTATTAAACTAATGATTTTGAGTAGTAAAATCACACAAAAATTATCATACGACCCTAATCACTATAATGACATGGTAAAATTTTTTTTTATAATTTTCGGACTCCAAAAAGTATTTTTAACAGTTAATATACAGATTACTCAATAAAGCCAATATAGTAAATAAAAATATAGACAGACGCCCAAAAATTACAAAAAAATTTACATAACATGTAAAAACTCACGTAGCTACATAATATTCAACGAAATAAATTTTTCGGCCTTTAGAAATAATTTTCATGATTTATATACTGACAGAAACGAAATTACAAAAATAGTTATATCAATTAAATAAAACAGTAAAAAATAGTAAAAAAATATTCTAAGGCATGGAATACATACTACACATGTAACATGATCTAATAAAAATAATTTCATCAATTTTAATGTTCGTTCAATAATTATTATGCAATTTAGCCAAAAACGCACAAAATACCAATTAAATCAAATAAATACCAAAAACAATACGAAAATTATTTTCCTCTACACAGTATTCACATAGCATGCATCATATATATTAATGTCAAATTTCGTCAATAATTTCATTCAAAAAGTATTTTAAATAATTCCTAGCGTAGTAATCTAATACCGAATAATACCCTAATCACTATGGTTCTAAGATAACAACTAGTTACCTGGATCGTCGGAGGCGAACTGAAAACTTCTGGAAAATCCCAAATAGGCGTGTACTCCTCTCCTTCTTCAAATCCCAAGCACCAAGTATAAGAAAAAGGCAACAAGAACAATTCACGAACAAGTAACAAGAAGTATAAAATGAAATATTTTTGAGAGATTGAGAAAGATGATGATGGCCCGAAAATGGCAGCAAGGAGTTCTGATTTTTTTAAATCAGAAATTGAAGTGATGAAGGTTGTTTTAAAGAGGTTTAATTAGGAAGAATAATTAGGGGGGTTATGGGAGTTACAAAGCAACAAAGAGTCACAAGGAAAAAAAAAAAAAGAAAAAGAGAAGAGGAGGCTCCTTCTCCTTCACTTGGCTGGCTGTCCAAGCCCACAAACCAAACAAAAATTTTCGACCCAATTCAACAATGATCCATGCTTCAAAAGCCCGCCACGCGATAAATCGATAACCTCCTAAACCGCGCCTAAACTTTGAAAACACTTAATAGTGAAAATAATTCTAATAAATTATAATATAAATATAAATAGAATAAACACATTAGCACGCCATGAAAATAAAAATAATAATTCGGCTCCCAAAATTATAAAATAAAAATAATTAATTTAGAGAAAATAATAGTTTTAGAGAAAATTCTTGCGAAAAACTAGGAGCAAAATTATGGGTTGTTACATGTTTGCCTTAAGTTAAGAGTTTGGCCATCCTAGTTGTCTAGCTTGCTTGCTCACCCGTAAGTTCAAAGTCTAGCATCCCATAAATCCATATGCAATATTTGAGTCTAGCCCGCTTAGTCTAATGTAAGTTCCAAAGTCTAGTTGTCTAGCCTACTTGCTCACCCGTAAGTTTAAAGTTTAGGTGCCTAGCCCGCTTGCCTTAAGTTAAGAGCTCTAGTCTCCTTATTGTCAAACCTTCCTTAAAGTCTAGCCTCGCTTGCTCACCCCGTAAGTTCAAAGTCTAGTATGTCCCAAACCCAATCGTGGAGTCCGTTGCACACGGTCGGTCCAATCCATGTCTGCATTTGCATATACTTAGGCCCATGTCTCCATCATGGTCAAGTCTATACTAGCCCAAAACCCATAACCATTTCCATTTTCATTTCTCATTTTCATTTCCATTTCCACTTCCATTTCTCATCTCCATTTCTCATTTCGAAAGCGTCATCTCTAAGAATTTATGAGGTCCATTCTATTTCATTCGGGACTGATCGTGAGATTATAACTTTGGGAACGTCCATCAGCGAGGCAACAAGGTCGACCTACTCCTAGACTCGTCAAGCGCATCCTCACTTTTTCCCGACGAATCCTCCGACTCTTCCGAATCATCATCTGAAATGGGGGATACTAATGAACTGACTTAGTGCCATTATGGCTCAACTCACACTTACTAAATCTCGTCTTGAGGAACAAGACAAAAGAGATCAGCGCACTAAGGGAGAAGCTCGGCAGGAAGAAGAGCAAGGTGACACTCCACCACCGATCAAACACTAGGGGAAAAAAAGGAAGGGTTGCGTTTTTTAAAAACGCAGCTCTTAATAGTTAAGGGGTTGCGGTTATCCCAAAAACCGCAGCCCTTCGATACGAAGGGCTGCGGTCAATGCAAAAACCGCTGCCCTTTTAGTGAAGGGTTGCGGTCAATGCAAACCGCAGCCCTATAAGAAGTGAAGGGTCACGGTTTTTTAGGCTAACTAACCGCTTTTATCATCGCTGGCTTTTTTAAAAATGGGTGGATTTTTTCATTCTCGACGATAGGTTTAATTTTCATTCTCTCTCTCCTCATTCTCTCTCCTCCCTCTCCCTCATTGTTACGTAGCAGCGTCTCCTCTCATCCCTCTCCCTCTCCCTCCCTCTCCCTCATTCTCTCTCCTCCCTCTCCTCACCTCCTTCGTTGCTCGTCGATCTCCTCACCTACTTGGTCGTTCGTCGACCTCTCATCTCCTTCGACGTTCGTCGACCTCCTCATCTCCTTCGTCGTTCGTCGACCCTCCTCACCCTCCTTCATCGTTCGCTCGCTCAAAATCCGTCGTCCTTCGCGGCGATGGTTCGTGCTTTTACAGACGACTTTCTCTCTCCTCTCATTTCTTCGCCGGTTGTCGGCTAAAAACAACGAGGTGATTTATTTTTGTGCTTAAATTTTGTGCTTGATTTTGTGGTTCTAATTTTGTGCGTTTTCCGACGAGGTTGTCGTGCTCATCTCCGCGTCGGCCTTAGTTCAGCCGGTTTCCAGTGGCTCACGACAAGGAGTTCAGTCAGTTGTTCGTGCTCATCAGATCTAGGGTTTGATCTAGTTTTTTTCAGATTTTTTTTTTTGTAATTTATTTGTTACTTGTGATATTTGAGGTTTAGTTAAGCATTTTATTTTGTATTTTAGGTTTTTATTTTATTTTGTAGAATTAATTTGATGTTCTTGTTGATTCGTTAATTTATACATTTTGTTTGTTTTTTTCGACTGTAAATTTCGTTTTGTTGTGTTTATAATTTCAACTGTAATTTATAATTTCGTTTTGTTTGATTAGTTAAGCATTGTTATTTTTTTTGATTTTTAGGAGTAAAAAAATGCAAAAAGAAAAAAAAAATTTTAAATTTTTTTTGGTCAAAAGGGCTGCGGTTATGGTCAAAACCGCAGCCCTTTGTACAAAGAAGGGCTGCGGTTTAGGCCCAAAACCGCAGCCCTTCCGTGGCCTAAACCATGACCCTTCACTTTTAGTGAAGGGCTACTACGGAAAGGGCTGCGGCCAAAAACGCGCCCCTCTCGTTTTTTCCACTAGTGAAAACCAACAAGAACTGAGGTTTGAAAAACTCGAGCAATTGATCCAATCAATTCCTGCACTCGAGAGTCAGGCTCATGACCATGACATCATTGATCCTGAACTAAAGGAAAAACTCCCTAAAAAGGTAACATTGGGTGACCTCCCAAAATTCAAGGGGGTCGAAGACCAGATGACCACTTGAGAGCGTTTCCATCTCTATGGCTCTCAAGGGCATGAGCAAGGACATGTTTGCTTATGTCTTTCCTTTAACCTTGGATGCACATCCATCCAAGTGGTTCAAGTCACCGAATAAGGCCAAGCTGAATGACTAGGACTACATCGGAGAAGAGTTTCATAAACAATACATCTACAATACTCGACTTCCCATTGGCTTTCGTGGAGTTGGAGTTAACTAAACAAAACTCCAATGAAGACTTCGTCACCTTCCGATGGAGGGATAAAGTCGCACAAATTATTAACGTGCCATCTCGGGAGGATCAAGTCCGACCGGTGATCCATAACCTCGGCAAAAGTATGGAGATCATATCAAGTTCCAACCTATAGAGTCTTTCACGAAGCTCTATAAGGTAGGCCCGATGATTGAAGAAGAGGTAGATGCCAACAAGAATAAGGGTTCCAACAACAACAACAACTTTTTCAAGAAGAGTAACAATGGCCTTTCTAGCTCCAAAAGCAATGAGGTCAATGCCATAGCATTGCGAAAAGAGAGGCTATCAAAA
The DNA here is from genome assembly GCA_947646795.1 of Beta lomatogona. Taxonomy (NCBI): domain Eukaryota; kingdom Viridiplantae; phylum Streptophyta; class Magnoliopsida; order Caryophyllales; family Amaranthaceae; genus Beta; species Beta lomatogona. Next base: position 10,484 of record CANSNZ010000973.1, read on the forward strand.
GCCTCAAAGAACATTCGCACCTTTAGGGCACGTCCTTAGAAGAAGCCTTCACTAGACTTCATGCAAAGGGAGCACTTCGACCTATTGGCCTTACTCCAGACCCCCGCTCCCGAGAATAGATCCAAGAGGTGGGATCCAAATGCCTACCGCAAGTACCACCAAGAGAATGGAAACCTAACATCCGCGTGTTGGACCTTAAAGAATCACCTCGTAGGATATGGTTGAAGACGGTAGATTGCCAATTCCACCCGCAACAAAAATCGCAATAGCAAGAACCCTTGGGCAAACACCTGAATAACGTCGGGGCTTAGTCATTTAACGCTAGTTTTCTAGGTTGAGTCGGAGAGTCCCTCCCCTAGCGCCTTCATTTCCCTTCTTGTCGAGTTTATGTCATTTAGTTTTTTATTTCCAATAAGCCTTGTTCTATTTATTTCTGATTCATAAAATAATTGCATTTTCATTTTCATTTTCATTTTCATTGGCCTTGCATCATTTTATTTATGCTTCTAATTCAATGATGAAACTCAAATCACCTAACGAACTTGACAAACAATAATAACAAAAAGAGATCTGAAAAAAAAAAGAAGAAGAAGAATAAAAAGGGACATACATTGGATCAGGAGTTATTACCCTCTCCCTGCCATTGCCTTTCATAAGCCATCCTCATACAACCCAGGAAAAACAAAATTCCTTTAAACCATCATCTCCATTAACCAAACAATCCCTTCAACATCAAAGCTCCATAAATAACCTTCAAATCTTCACCAAACTTGTGTGCAAGCCTTACTACATCAAAATATATCAATGCCAGGCAAAAACAAAGAGTGAAAAAAATCCAAAGTGCGGAAAAAGTGAAAAAGCAAAAGAAAATGCACAAGACAAAAAGAAAAAAAATGCAAAAAGAAAAAGCCAAAGGCAAAATAAAAAAGTCAAGCTAGGGGGCTTGCACACAAGTCCCATCCCTCATTCAATCCCTTCGATCCATCTGACCTTAACCTATATAATCCAAATCCACAATCCTTACCTTATCATGACCAATTCAACCTTCATCTAAACCTCAAGCCTTCAACCTTTCATCAACCCTAACTCATTTTTCAATGTATGTCCAAGCCCGCTAGGTTGAAAACCCGAAAGGGCGACCTAGGTAAAAGTTAGGGAACAAAAAAAATATATAATAAAAAGACATCAGATCTAGAACTATGAATGGTCTGATTCCGCAAAGATACGTAGGAATCCTCATCTCGAGGTCCGACCGCTTCAAAAAAATAAAATTAATTAAGATCTAATGATTTGACTTTCTAGAATTTAGGAGCATAATCTCTTTCTAGATCCCGACATAGACTCGAGTCTACACCTAACCTCGTTAAAACCTTTTCCCACCTACATTCATTTGAGTCTAGAGATGACAATGGGTCCTGGACCCGACCCAGACCCGCTGACCCGACCCATTTATAAGGGTCTGGGTCCAGAAATTTTAGACCCAACGGGTCCGGGGGTCTGGGTCTCGAAGAGCATGGGTCGGGTGGGTCCGATTCCTCATATGCCAAACCCGCACTCGGTCCGGACCCGACCCACAGGCCCTTTTACATATTAAATGTTTTTTTTACCTAAACTCTAAGGTTTTATGAGTTGTGATTTTGTGAACTCGTTAGTGTTGTAACTCCATCTAAGACTCGTAACTTTGTAAGTTGTAACATTTTAAGATTTTATGAGTTAATTTTTAAAATTTTGTTTAGATAATGTTTTACCCATGGATGCAGGACCTATATATATTAGTGCGAAATTTTTTAATTAAATAGATTAAAAAATGTGATGAAAACTAAAAACTAAGAAGGACCCATTAAGGACCCAGTTAGGACCCATGGACCCGCTAGACCCAGCGGGTCTGGGTCTGGATCTGAAAAATCTAGACCCAGCGGGTCTGGGGCGGGTCTGGGTCTGTAAAAAATACACGAGTGGGTGGACCCGACCCATTGCCATCCCTATTTGAGTCACAAATTCAAACTTTTTATTTTCAATTCCAAGCTCTCCTTTACCCCGAAGGACTCTCCGACAATTCGATGATTTCCGGCGATACTTGACTTTGCCTATATTAACTTCCCAAAGAAGAATCCCCAAGCACAATCCCCCAGTGACAACTTTCAACGTTCAAGGCGCATCAACTACGTTTCAATATCGATCAAGTACATTTATATTAAGGCTCATGCCTAATTCAAGGCAAGCTCACCCAAAGTGGGGGCTTCCTATGTGTGGTGGTTTCTCCAATTCAAATCAAACTCTCGAAGAGTTGTAATCCGCGGACCTCGTTTACGAACCCCGTTTATTTACCATAAATGATTTTCGAAAATCATTCTATCTATTTCTGATCATTCTATCATTCTATCCACATCTTCTAGCCTTGCAAAATCCTGACCTTGCATTGCAGCCTTGCAAAACCCTGACCTTGCATTGCATTTCATACATTCTAGTCTTGCATAACCCTTACCTTGCATGACGTGTCACCCTTTAGCTTTGCATAACCTTAATCCTTGCATAGCGTCTCATGCATCCTTAGAGAGTCTAAGTTTGCATTATTGCATCATTATGTGCTTTATCTAAGTTGCTTGCACCTATCTGCTAACATCTTTCCCCGTAGGTAATCGATTGCTTGTAGTTATTGTCCCGCATACTAACTTTGTTTTGCGAGACCGGCGGTTGTAGATCGTTCTAAACCCGCAGAGCGTTTAAAATCGTTCTTCATCCCGACATCGTATACTTTGACTTTTGGTTTCCTGAACCTTAGTCAAAGTTGGGGCTTCTATAGACACATAATCGTGTCTCCCCATTTAAGGATCCGATGATTAAACATACCGTGGTCTTAATTGGTCCGATCCAAAGGGCGTAGCGGTCCGAAGAGCCATTCAAAGCCATTTCGAAAAGTGTTAAAGTCCTATTTTAAAGCCCAATTAATTATTCATGATAATTAATTGTATTTGAGCCCAATTCTTTGAAAAGCCCAAATAATTGATAATTAATTGATTTATTTTAATAAATAAATATTTTCAAAAGATATTTTTTATAAGTCAAAATCAGTTTTTATCCCGTAAAATCAAATATCCGTAAATAAAGGATAAATAAAATCTTTTAAAACGCGTTTTAAATAAAGCCGGCAAAGGCATGGCGAGAGCCGGCTGGTGCGCCTAGCGCACGCCTCGTGCGTCGGGCTCGGCTCCGTCCACCGCGTGTCGTGCACTAATCTGTACTTGACACGTAGACTTCTGTTTCATGTAGAGTCCTGCGTCAAGCGCAGTTCTCTGCTTGAGACGCGGATTTTCTTTCTTATTTTTTTCAAAAGCGCGTACCACGTGTACGCTTTTTACTGGTCATGCCGCGTCATGCGCTTGCCATGTCAGCTGCGCCTGGCGCAGCCCGCGCGTGAGGCGCAGTGCCGTTTTCCCAATAAATAGGCCTAATTTCCGTACAGGTTAGAAAACGGATTTTTCACATTAATACACATAACACTCGACGAATACTTTACGAATCTCTCTACGAACTACAAAACTTCCCTACAAAAACTCATACTTTCAAACACAAAACACATTCAATCTACATACATTCAAATTTTCGTGCTTCACGATTGCTCGTCTCGAAGGTTGTCAACTAAGCCACGTTATATTCCCCGAGGATCCTTAAATAAATTATTTTTATATTGAAGTTACTAAGAATTTTCTTTCCTGATGTAGATCTTTAATATAAAATCGCTCTACTGTATATTCTAAACCTCCTTCTTTCTTTTTTTATTTTCTTTTCATATATTATATGCCAGCCAAATTATTCTATGTATATTATATGATTGTCCCTCCATTATTGCTTTCATCACCCACATGTTATTTATGGCTAATCAAGACCTAAAGAATTGTTGTAATATTAATCAGATTAATTTAGACAACCTACTAGGTTCCCTATAATATTGATTGCATAATAATATATCACTAAAAAATAGTCTTTTTATGTGTTTCCTGAACTAATTTAGACTAAATATTTTTAGGGTGTTTAAAACATTATTTGATTATTCTTTGGCATAAAATATGTAATGAATCGATATTTAGTAGAGGCCAGCAATGGGCAATATAGTTCCTGACTATATTGTACCCTCACCCCATAACTCAAACTTTGGTTCATTTTGGCCATATATGGAGTCATGACGGAGAAATCTACATTGGATAATTTGTCCCTATGATTTTCCCATATCAAATTAGGTTTATGATTCTTCCTAAAAAGAATTGTTGGCGACTTCTTTCAAAACAATTTTCAAGTAAAACCTTTACGGTGGGGTAGTCAAATCTAATACGTGCTCATCTTGCGTAGGCGAAATAAAAACACGCCTACATTTAGGGATCGACTATGAGGACCCAGATGTGTGTTTTGAGTGATGAGGACTATGAAGATAAGAGTCATGATGACATTTTTGCAGAGCATGTTGATTTTGATATCACGTAAAAGAGAGTGACTAGGAGCTTGGTGAACCTTTGGAAGATGAGTATGCCGATGAAGAAACCGGTGGACATGGCTTTAAGAGTGATGAAGAGTAGAATGACAAGGTGATGATGAATTGGTGAATGTAGTGGGATCTGATGATGAGGGACCTAATTACCCCATTTTTAACCCTGATGTTGATTTCAAGCATAAGGTAGATTTTTTCAGGTGGGCTTGAAGTTTCCCTCAGGCAAGATTTTTAGGAAAGCTTTAGTACATCATTCCCTAGACAACATTTATGATTTTTACTACTTGCACAACACAAGTAGGGAGGATCTCGGTGCATTGTGCAAAGAGGTGAGATTGTCCTTGGTCTCATGCTAGAATTAGTAGTTGCACATGTAAGCAAAAAAGAAAATGCAGATTCAAGATTCACTGTAGGAAAGTGAAAGGTGAAGAAACTTTCCAGATTAAAAGTGCTAGGTTTGATCACATTTGTGGCCATCAGCATGTAAATCCGAAATGCACTTCACAATACCTAGCTGAGAGATATTTGGAAGATTTCAGAGATGATACAACCATGAAGATTGAACCATTCATGAAAAAGGCAAGAAGAGAGGTTGAGTGTGAGATTGGTCACTACAAAGCCTATTATGCTACGGTTAGGGCATTAAAGATGATTTATGGAGATGCATGTATCTACTTAATACAAGAGAGTGTGGGACTATGCTTTGGCAATTAGAACTTACTACCCAGGTTCCACTGCAGTTGTGAAAGTAGATGGCATAGATAATCCTCATCCTCAATTTCAAAGACTACACAATTGCCTGCAGCCGTACAAAGAAGGGTTTTTGGCTGGTTGTAGACCCATTTTGGGGGTTGATGGGGCACATCTAAAGGGTCCATATCTAGGGATACTCTTAACTGCAGTTGAAAAAGATGGAAATAACAATATTTTTCTTGTTGCTTGGGCTGTAGTTGAAATAGAGAACTCTGAAACATGGACTTGCTTTTTGGATCTTCTTATGAAGGACATTGATTCAGTTGCTAATTCTGTCACATGGGTGCATGAAAAGGAGGATGATGTTGTCACCTACATGTCAGATAGACAGAAGGTAAAAGATCCCCCTTTTCTCAATATTTACATGCTTGTTTTTTGCTTTTTAATGCATTAACCTATATGCTTGTTCCAGGGTTTGCTAGATGCTTTCAGAGTTGTTGTACCAAATGCAGAAATTAGGTTTTGTTGTCGACATATTTGGGCCAATTTCAGGAACAAATTTCCTGGAGAAGTATACACATAACACTTTTGGAAAGCAAAGAAGAAGTTCGACAAAGGTAAAGTGGTTTAATGGATGTGAGTTTGTTGTGTTTAGTTGGTTTTATGTGCATAATAAACCTAAGGCATTCAACTTCTCTATCTCAGCATCACTTTATGCAACACATGGAAGAGATTAAGAAGCTAAATGTTGAGGCCTACAACTACCTTCAAGCCATACCAGTATGTAATTGGTCAAGACATGCTTTTGGCACTTCTTCTAAAAGGGGTATGCTGCTAAACAATATTGTGAGAGCTTTAACAATGTCCTTAGGGAAGCTAGAACCAAACCTATTTTGTCATTGATGGAGTGGATAAGGCTAGAGGCGGCAAACGGGACATAAGGGTTGGGTACGGGTCGGGTCATAATCGGGTCAACTTTGTGTTCTTGTTGCATTCGGGTCGGTCCGTTCGGGTACGGGTCAATCTCATGTCTATTAAATTTCGGGCCGGGATAGGTCGGGTTAAATCGGGTTTTTAATCTAGCAAATAAAAAACTAAGTCAAATAATAAATGGGAGGTGACTAAGTCATATATAGTATTTCATGACAAATTTTTTTCCTTAAATTTGTTTAAAAAATAACTAATATAACAACTTTTGGGTCGGTCGGGTCGGTTCGGGTCAACTTCGTGTCGTGGATTCCTGGTTCGGGTTATATTCGGTTTTATTTACTTTCGGTCGGGTTCGGGTTGTTTCGATTCCATTTCGGGTGAAAGACGGGTTCGGGTCGGGTTTTTGGGGTCGGGTCACTGGTACGGGTCTATTTTGCCGGCTATAGATAAGGCGATACATAATAAATAGGTGTTGTGCAAAGAGGGAGGGATTGAAAGACTTTGATGGGATTATTATGCCCTTTGTTACAAAGATGATTCAAAAGGGTTTGAAGTTGGTAAGTTCATTGAGGATTATGCAAGCTGATTTACATGAGTTTGAGGTGGATGATGAGGGGGATACTTTTGTGGTGAACCTAGAGTCAAGGGGATTTGGGTGTTATAGGTGGAACCTAATGGGAATACCATGTACACATGCACTTGGATGCATAGTGAAGAGGACATTAGACTATGAGGATTTTGTTCACCCAGCCTATCATGTCACCACCTATGCTGCCACTTATGCCCCCACCTTCGTAGCTATGCCGGGTAGGGGTGTAAGTTATTTGGTTAAAAACCGAAAACCAAACCAAACCAATCGAATTAATAATTTGGTTTGGTTTTTTTCAAAATTCGGTTTGGTTTGGATTGGAAAATTTTCATTTTTTCGGTTTGGTTCGGTTTTTATTTTTAAAAAATCGAAAAAAACCAAACCAAACCGAAGTTTGCCTATCCTATATGGGTTTTGATGTTTTTATCAATTATCTTTAGTTCTAGTACTTCAATTTTAATCTTTAGTTGAAATTGAAGTAATTCTTCTATGTTTGATGATTTCAAACATGATAATTTTCGTATTATTTGTAAGATTTGGAAAAAAAAAATTGCATCATAAAAGAATTTCAGTTTTTTGGTTTGGTTTGGTTTTGGTTTTGTAATTTCGGTTTGGTTTGGTTTGGTTTCGGACCTAATTTTGGTTTGGATTTGGACTTGAAATATGAAAAACCGAATTTATTTTGGTTAAAAAACCAAACCAAAAACCGAACTTACACCCATAATGCCAGGACAAGCTCAATGGGAGAAAACACCATAATCCCGAGCCACTTCCACCACCTTACAGAAGATTCCTGGAAGACCAAGCAAGAAGAAGAGAGTGAAAGAACAAGGAGAAGATAAGGAGAGAAAGAGCAAACTGGTTAAGAGGCCAAGAAAACAGAATTGTTGCTCCAAGTGTGGGGGTGTTGGGCATTACAGAAACAAGTGCTTTAAATATGGCTTTGGATCCTGCAACCAACAACAGCGGTGGGAGGCCTAGAACTAAGGCAGCATCAGCAGCAGCCAAGGCACCAAAGCACCACTAGCCAAGGCCGCAACACCCAAGAACCAAGGCGCTAGCACCAACACCAAGGTAGCAAAGAAGAACCAAGGCTACCGGGGCACCAAAGATCCAAGCCAAAAGCAAGAGCCTAAGGCAACCAGGCCACCAAGTTAGCAAAGAAAGATCAAAAGGAACAAGGAACAGAGCAGTCACTAGCAATTATATCATGTCATTTCAAGCTTCAAGCTCCACCCAACAAGGGATGTCTTCTCAAGTCACACAAGAGTAGAATGAGTTTGATTTTGATGTAATGAATATTTTTGGACAAATATTTTTGTTTGTAACATGCACAATTCCTTGCCATAGGCCAATTACTTATGAATGACAAGTGCATCATGTTTTGGAATGAATTGAGCTACATGTAAAGAGTTTACATATTGATTTGCTAACAATAGTTTTCATTTCATTCATTGATTTGCCAATAGGCTTTGAAGAGTTTACATATTGCATAGCATAGCATTCATTGATTTGCATAGCTTTCACTCAAAGAACATACATTAGTTAACCACTAATTTCACCACAACTAAACTAACAATGGCAGACAATATCACAAATCCACCTATGACTAAGCCTAAGCCTATGTGCTTAACCTTCCTATTTTGTTGCTGAGACCCACTGCTACAACCCACTTTCTTCTCAACCTTTCTCTTCATCTTCTTTAGCTCATCAGCTAACCTCTTCTTTTCATGCTCAATAAGAGCCACCCTCCCTCTAAGTAAGCTTAGATCGGTTGCCAACTCGTGCTTCTCAAAGAACTAGGGTGTTAGTGACATCCCTTTGCCACTCCAAAGGGTCATCATCAACCCAATCAAAGAATTCGCACCCTCTATGTCCAGTGTCATGATTGCATAGCTTGCAAGCTATGAACTTTCTCCCAGGGTTTTCATGAGTCCAAGAGGTCCTCATAGCCGCTTGCAAGCCGCAATTGCACTTTATCTACTTCATCATCACACCTACACAATTGGGGAAATTAAATTTAAACCCTAATTGTAAAATTTTAAAATTATGTTCGAATTACAGGGAATTCAATGAAGATAATTCGAGGGACATGAACGAAATAGTTGAGATGTTACCTGAATCTTTGATTGAGTGAATGAGAAAGAAGAAGAAGGGGATTTTAGGGATTGATGTGCAGAAGAGGGGAAATGCGCTGATGAAGAATCGAAGGGAGAAGGGTGAGTGCGAAAATTTGATTGAGTGAATGAGAAAGAAGAAGAAGGGGATTTTAGTGATTGATGTGTAGAAGTGGGGAATTTCCTTCGAAGAAGAATCGGAAGGGAGAATGTTGAGTGCGAAAATTTGATTGAGTGGCAAAGATGAAAGAGGAAGAAGGGGATTTTAGGGATTGATGTGCGTAACATGGGATTTTCCGCCAAGAACAATCGAAGGGAGATGCGGTGAGTACCGATGAAAAAAGGGTGGGAAGGGGTTTAATTTGGGGTTTTAATACTACACGTGCGTTGCACGTGATAGTCAAGCCCGAAAAAATTAAGTCAACTTTCGTTTTCCGACGCAGTGGTGGCTTACACAAAAAAAAATATCCAAATGTGGTTGTTAACCCAAAATTTTTTAAAAGGTGGGTTGTGACAAGAAATCGCTTTTAAAAGCATGGTTTCGACAAAATTTCTTTAAAAAAATAATGCAAATAAACTTTCACCATCCCTTCCTTTTCTGCCTTTCTAGTTTCCCCTTCCCAATTTAGGTTATTTACAACAGAAGAAGAAGAACACACACTGAAAACTCTTCATGTCTTCATAATCAGAACAACAAAGAGCATGAATTTCTCAAAACAATCAGAACAAATTCATACTTTTCAATTGAAATATTTCAATCTTGGCGAATTTCTCAAAACTCTTCATCTCTTCGATAATCGAGGAAGTTTTTTACGACACTTCAGCATCCTCAAAGAAATTCGAGCAGTGATAATTTATCAAAACTCTCATCTCTTCGATAATCGCCGAGTAATTCATACATTTCTTGCAATTTTTGTTAGATTAATTGATATTTTTGCTGCTTTTGACGCTCTAATGTTGTTTTCATAGCTATCCTTTCTCCAATCCCTAAGTATCAGCTCCTAAACTCTAATGTCAGTTGGGTAACTTTTTAATTTCTTCATAAATTTATTTGAATTTCCTAATGTTCTGGCTTTTATTTGTTGTTGTTATGTTTTGATGTTATTGGAGTTTGCGAGAGAAACTTTTGAGTGATTGCATTTGGCTTCAACAATTGCAGGTATGATTGATTAATTTTCGGATAATTTTTAGAAATTTTCGAGTAATTTTGCAAGTAATTATGTGATATTTAACTATATCGATTATCTGCAAATCGATTTTATCTTATGAATATTTAACGGATTAAATTAATTGTGCATTATGATTAGTTTAGCTTAATTTAGTTTTATCATCTGTGAATTACAGCATATATTGTGCTAAATCTGTAGTGATTGAACAATCTACCAACATTAAACACCTCAACAGTTTTCATGTTTCTCCAATCCTAGTGCTTCTTTGTTAGTCTCTTGTGAAGATGAAGTTTGTTTTTAGTGAATTTGCTAAATCAGTAAAGTGTAGTGCCAAAGTGTACAGATACAAAGTGCAAATCATATTATATCAAATTAGCGATGATATTGCTTAGAATAAAAGCTCCTTGAATAAAGCTATACTGAGAATGCAGTGAAAATAACTTATGTGAGATTATAAAGCTATCCTGTGGAGTATTGTGAGAATAAATTAGTCATTTTTGAAGAATGAAGATAGAGTTCTCTTATTGAAATTGATTGAAACTTATTTATACATTATAGAGTAATCTTCAGATACTATTACTAGTTAATTATTATAAACGCTGATTTTGTGGTATGGATTTTATTATTAATATTATTCGGGGGGGGTGGGGCTGTGCAAGGGGGGAGAGGGTTGGCAGGCGTGGGGAGGGACTGTGCAGGGGGTGCAGGCTGTGCAGGTGGGGGGAATGTATAGGGGTGCAGGAGGGGCAGGGGCAGGTGTTTGGGGGGGGGAGGACTGTGTAAGGGGGCTGCCAGGAGTGTGGGCTGGCTGGCTGGGGGGGTGCTGGGCAGGGGGTTGCATACTTGCATGTGTTTTGGAGTAATGGAAAAGAAGTTTTTATTACTCCAAAACTACATCTACCTCCAGCAGATACATTTTGTTTTTGGCTTCCTTAATCATTAATGTTCTATCTTTATATGCTACTATAAGATACTTAATTACTTTACCAAACAACATTTATCATCTTTACTAGAGTTTGGTGATGTCATAAGTCATGACGGTGAAACTACTTGAAAAACTATTATGATAAGTGGTCTTATCAATCTAATACCTACTATTATGATAGGTGGTTTTATTAATATAATACCCTTTTTTACGAGCATTAATCTAAGTATACTGTTTCACCCTATATGAGAAGTATGGACAGTTTAGCATGCTTATATTGAAAGGAACTTAAGTAATGTCCATGTCTTTATTAATTAAAATTCCTTTTCACAAAGAAGTTCCTTTCACAAGCACATGAATTAAGCTTCATTTTTTATTAGAAGTTTTAGAATATCAGGTACAGGTTGGCAAGTCACAGGGGTAATCAGCAAATTAAGTACAAGCATGACAATAACAAGAACCTTAAAAAACATCTCTCCGGTCTTTTTCATTACTTGGGCATTTCAATCTAACACTCCTCAAGTAATCAGGTCACTATCTAACAAAGTGACTGTATTATTGAAGTAGTTAATCATTTTCATTACTTGGGATTATCGATGACATTTACTAGGTAAGTTTTCAAATATGGAGGGCATTCCAGGATCCTAGATTAAATTTTGAATCTTTTAAAGTAGAATAAGTTGTACCTAGCTTGGCAAATTTACAAGTCTGGATTTACCCTGTTCTGTATGACTATTGACTTGTTAGTAGTCATGTGCTAGGTTCATGTCTCATTGTCACAATTTTTTTTCTCCTTTCTTTGCTCTAGTGTTTGAAGATGGTATGGATATTGGTTTTCATTTTTAAAAAGAACTATAGTATTATACAAATATGTTGGCCTGAACATAAATTATTGGCTATTTGCTGATGATTGGGAGGAAATTTGCTGGAATTGAGGCAAGACAACTTACACAAGTTCTAGTGAGGATTTAATATCACCCCTATGCTTCTTGTAGTTTGTACTCCTTCCTTCCCCAAATAATATGCCATATTTGATTGGAGATCGGTAGAGGATGAAGTTTAGCCTTTCTGCCATGTCCTAAAATAGCTTGTAGAGGGCTATGTTGCTCTCTGGTTGGTGCTGCTGAGCTGTGGCAGAATGTCTGCTCCCTGGATGTCTAATGCATATTTCCTTCTGTTTCTACAGGTTCTGTTACTAGAGGGTTGCCGCATGTCTAAGCTGTTTCTGCTCCGTGTGTGTGATGTGCGTGTCTATGGTGCTGATGAGTGCATGAGCAGGCTGTGGTGCCTTGTGTCTGCCTATGGAGTTTCCTTTCTTTTGTGTTTGTAATTACTATCAATTAATGGATAGTAAATCCGGTTGTTTTTAGCTATTAAAGTTTGTGTTAGGTTGGAATCTATCTTTGATTCAATAAAGGAAAAATTGATTTAATCAGTCCCAACTATGGGCGTTCTGACAAAAACAGTCCCAACTATCGTTTTTTATTGTTCAGTCCCAACTTTAAAGGGTGTTTTACAATAACAAATCCCAACAGGTTAAAAACCCGTCGTAATGCAGTAATTTGCCATTTTTCCTTTTTCTTCTATGTTTTTCCTCTTTCCTTCCTTCACTACTCCCTCATCTCCTTTGCCACCCAATCCCCTCCCCTTCCACCCACTACCCCCTCCCCGCCCACCCATCCCCCGACCCCGAAACCCCTCCCCCTTCCCCCACCTCCCCTTTCCCCGCCCCCGAAACCCTCCCCTGCCACCCCGAAAGCCAAGTTTTGCAGATGCTCCTTCTTACTATAACCTTCTCACAAGAAAACCATGTACAGATGCTCCTTCTTTCCACCTAGCAGATCTCCCACAAGCAATAACCATAATAACATCAGTCATTTGTTTAGATAAACTACCTACTTTCAGAAGGTTCTCGTTCAATGTCTCTAATTTGGACTGATATTCAGTAACTGAGTTCTCCATACTAGCATAATTGTCCAAAAGCTCCGGTTTGACCTACAAGATGACACAATGACATTGATATCATTAGTACAATATCAAAACTTTAAGCCCATATTCAACAGTTACAATAAAAAAGAACAATATCCCTTTTATAATTTTATTAAACACGCATTTCTCATACTGCCATGAAAAACTTAGGAAACAATATTATCTAGAATTTACATACACCAAAACTTGGAAAATAAAGAGCATATTCTAATTCAAACTATCATCAACGTTCTTTTTGTCCATGTTGTATATATAGAATCACAGATGTTAGTATATGAAAATCACGGAGAAAGTAGTATATGAAAAGAAAGGGGAAAAAAATGTACCATTTGACGACATTGGTAAGTGCAAAGAAGATGATTGGAGGGGGTGAGGAGAAGATTGTGGCAACGACGACGACGACAGAGGATCCTCGTAGATAACAAGGTGGCCAGGGGAATCAGGCCTTGGTTTCTTCGGAGGTGGTGTTCTCAGCATCGTTTTCTCTCTCTCCTCTCTTACTTTTGTTGCTGTGATATTGTAGTGATTTTAGGGTTTAAACTCAGAGTATTCTTGCAGATTGCAAATTGCAAAATTGGAGAATTGTTCTTCTTTGGAGTATTGAAGAAATGAGCAAAAAAATTGAAGTTGATTTTTCCGGTGGGTGGAAGAGAGGGGGAAGAGGAGGGATGGCAGGGGAAGGGGAGGAAGGAGGGAGGAAAGAGAAAGACTGAAGCAGGAGGCAGTAGAAACAGGTAAAAAATAAAAGTAAAAAGGAAAACAAGAGTTTTTTTTACTGGTTTAGCAAGTTACCGGTCCACTCGGACCACCAGTGTAAAAGGGGGATCAAAGTTGGGACTGAACAATAAAAAACAATAGTTGGGACTGTTCTTATCAGGACGCCCATAGTTGGGACTGATTAAATCAATTTTTCCTTCAATAAAATCTCTATTTAACCAAAAAGAAAGTTCCTATTGTACACTTTCTTTGCTTCTTTTGATTCATCTTTTATATGTATATGTGTATATATATATATATATATATATAGGGGCAGGATCACATGAGAATGCTCCTTACATGAGAAATGAGAATGAATCTCAACCACACGATTAGATTAGAGTTACAACACTTGTTCATTAGAGTTATACCCCCGAAAAAATTTCGAGCCCAAAAAAAAAAAATTTTTTTTCGAAATATTTTTTCTAATTTTTGTTTTTTTTGGAGTTACATCACTTTTTCATTAGAGTTACATCACTTGTTCATTAGAGTTATAGCGTGTAAAATCCATTCTCATTTCTCATGTAAGTATGCATTCTCATATGAACTCACTTCTATATATATATATATATATATAGTTGGGATCCGGTGAGAATAAAGAGTTATGTGAGAATAGAAAAACATATGAGTATAAATCTACAACCGTTAGATCATAAAGAACCTAAGGGCTGCAATTTGCCCAAAGCACTAATAACAAAACCCACGTATTTTAGCGGCAACGATACAATTGAGAGCGTGAACAATAATTTTCACCGGAGGAAAAAATCGAGAATTCATACCTCTCATCATCGACGATTGATTACAAACAAAAATCTAAACTTTTTTGCCCTGATCGAAATTCACCTATCAAGTAATCATCATCAGGTATGAAGTATAAACCTAGTTCATGGAATTTCATTTTTTCAAAATTGATGTATTTGAGTTCTATTCTGAATTCCTAATTATAAGCTATGTTTTTCACTTTTTTTAATCGATAATTAGGTCTTTTAGAGACTAATACTTGATGGTGATTGAATATTACTAGAATTTCTGTTCATATTCTTCTTTTTCTCTCTTTATATTGAGTAATTTGCTTAGTTTTAGGTCAGATTTTGTATCTTTTGTTCTGTTCTTGACGAATTCAATGTGTGGTTCGTGTTTTTGGTGGATTGATTTATTATTTAGGTTATTAATCTTATTTTCGATGCCCTAAAAAAATCGGGAGGCATAGAGGTTAGTACAATCACAAGTAGCAGTAATCACAACAATGGCGGTGTTAGCAACACTGAAGCAATAAAATTGTATGAAGCAATTATATTTTCTGGACCAAATGTGTTCACATTGATCATCCTTTTTTTGTTTTACTTCTTCTATCTTCGCCGTCATAGTGTTAATTGGTCTTCTCTTCATATGCGCGCTTCTAATTATGCCGATGCCGCCGTTGTTGCAGACGATTCCAATGATGTTGGGGTAAAGCTAGATAACTAGCTAAATTGATGGATTGATTAAGTTTATTAGTATGCTTTATTTCAATTTTTTGAGAATTTTGGTTGATTTTATTTGTTTTTTGAGTTGGGGCTGAAGATAGAATTCAGGGAGATGCTACCAATTATTGTTTTTACAGATAGGTTAGTTGGTTAATTTGTTTCTATTAAGGTCAAACCACTGAAAAAAATCTATGTTGCTATGTGAAAACTGATAGGTTTAGCTTCTATAATTCTCATTCATCTTTTGGGAAATGATTTTAGGCTGCAAGCCTTCAGGTAGCAGACTCATATGTACAAACCTTCAGTAATTTGGCAAAGGATGTATATATAGCACAAGCATTATCTTTTCACCTGACATGTCAGTTTATGATTTGAAGAATTTGATCCACTATCTTTTGTGTTGTGGTTGTGTAGTGTTGGGGAAATTTTGTTCTAAGTATGTTGCTTTTGAAAAATTTGATCATCTTTGTGTTTTGTTTAGCTGGGTAATGGGTACGTAATGGGTACAATTAGATGAGTTTGGTCATGTTCATCGTATGTTTACTACATGTACATCAGTGCTACACTACATGTACATCAGTGCTACACTACAAGTACATTAAATCTCAAGGACACTATTAAGTACAAGTTAATTAGGAATTTATATTGGATAGAAGGCAAAATAGCTGATACTTGAAAGTTCTTGAAAGTTCTCGTATATGTTGTAAATATGATTAGTTTGTAGGAACTTATGACTTTTTTTTAATTCAGCATATATATAATTGATTTGCTCATAATTTGCATGATGGGTGTGATTGCTTTCTTCCACCTTCATTTATTATTGGAACCTTGATATGTGATGAGAATATATGTTGTTTCCTAATGTTGCATTGACTTTAACCTTTCACGTGTTATTTGCTGGAGCCTAAAATTAGTTGTGATGTCCTCTTGAGCTACAGGCTGCCGTCACTTCAAACTGCTCATACTTGCTTATGAAAAGTACACCTTTTTTAACTGAGTTCTAATTTCACCCATGTGCTTGAATGTTATTATGAATGTTTGGCATTGAAGAAGAGAGTTTCTTTTAACTGAGTTGGAACTCATGTACATTAGATCTTGGCCATATGTACATCATCGGTAACCTACAAGTACATTAAATCTCTTATAAATATAGAAGTTGGATTTTGGGCAATATCATACACAAACATGACATGTAATTTATGCATATCTAACTTATTCTCACGAATCTCTCAAGTAAGTTGTTTATTGTGTCTTTCACTAGTGAAAAAACCTTATCTGTCACTTAGTAACAGATTCGGTTTTTACAAAACCGCATCCGAAAATCAAGTAAAAAAAAGGGAGGGAAAACTGGGCGGAAAATCTGATCTGGTCCTTTAGTGAACCGGATTAGATTTTAGAAACCGCTCCGGATTTCTAAAATCTGATCCGGTTCACAAGACCGAATCAGATTTTGGTTATTTTTTATAAAAGAAGAACCCGCGTGGCCCACTCCTCTCTCATTCTCTCACACGCTGACCCATACTCCTCACCTCTCTCATAACCCTAAAGTTCTCCCCTCTCTCTCATAACCCTCTCCTCTCTCTAATAACCCTTTCCTCGCTCTCACACTCGGTCATCCTCCCAACTCTGACAAACGGCGCCCTCGTCGATCTCGCTCTTCCATCAGCTTCGATCGCTGCTAACACTCGTCTCTCCTTCTGCGCCAAGTTGCTGCTCTCGCTATCACTCGTCTCAATGTTCGTCGCGATTTCGTCTCGTCTCTCAGTGTTCTTCGCGATTTCGTCTCGTCTCTCGGTGTTCTTCGCGATTTCGTCTCGTCTTTCACTATTCGTTGCACGTGATTCTAGATATGAGGTTTTTCGTTTTTTAATCTAGTTGTAATTTCAGATCTCGTTGTAATTTTTTCGGTTTTTTCAATTTTTTCAGATCTGAAGTCCTCTATTAATTTTCGTTTTTTTGTTTACGTTTTTAAATTTTCGTTTTTAGGGATAGTTCGTTTTCTTAATTTTGTGTATTTTAGTTTGTTTGCGGTGTAAATTTAATTGCAAATTTTGTATATTTTAGTTTGTAATTCCAGATCTATTCTTAGTTTCTGTTTTTATTTTCCTTTTTTTATTTTCGTTTTTAGTTGTTTTCTTAATTTTTGTGTATTTTAGTTTAAGATTTAGGCTATTTTCGTTTTTAGGGTTTGTTTGTAATTTCGTTTTAGTTTGGAATTTTGTTCTTCAGTGGAACTTGGTGATGGGGTTATATTTGCTTTGGGTTCTTGTGTTTTTGATTATTAATTTTGTCTTGTATGTGACTTTATTGCTTTATTTTTGTTGAATGAATGAAATTCTGATGGTTTGGAATTGAAATGACTCGCATCACTTAATGGGTCAGTGAGGTTTTACAATTGTGTGTATTTTTGGTTGAAGGCAGTGAGGGTTGACCAAAAAAAAAAGTGATACTTGAAAGGTATTGCAGACCTGCAGCCTGCAGGTCTGCACCTTTTTTTTTACCTTAATTTCAACAAATTGCTGCCGTTATGAAGTAAAACCGCATCAGTTAATGTGATTAACTGACCTCAAAACCGCATCAGTAAATAATTTACTGATCCGATTTTGGACCGGATCAGTAAATATTTTGGAGCTATCTGCGAGCCAATTCGATGCGAGGCCAAAACCGAATCGAGTAAGCCCGATTTTGACTACATCGATGGGCTTTTTTCCACTAGTGTTTCAATTAAAATTATTGTGTTCTTTTTCCAGATTAATTTGAAGATTTCATGGAAACTCAACCTACGATTATGGAAGACCCTAATCAACATACTCCAACAACACAAGCAGCAGGTGAATGATTGCCCGTCAAAGTAACCTTCATGATCTAAGGTAACTAGAAACTTATTTCTATTCTGATTCATCAATGTCTATTATGTCTACCGGTCCTTCGATGTTACTTTCACTTTGTTCACATTAATTAAGGCATGATAGAGTGGAGTGCAATAGAAAGAAATTAGTATAGGGATTGCCTTTATTGAATGATTTAATCATAAGGGTGTAAATGTGGCACAATTCTGCTGTTATATGGTGATAATTTGCTTGAATGTACATCACCCATGGCTTGAATGTACATCACCGATGGCTTGAAAGTACATCACTGACTATGGATGATCAAACCATAGGTTTCATGGTGGCTTTATAGAAGTTTATCATTATATTTTTTCTCATTGTATATGGATGATCAAACCTTAGCTAAGCAGCAGCCACAACAACCCGTAAATAGGAGATGTTTAGATCTCTGTGCTGAAGCAAAGAGAAAGTGAATTTTGTTTAGGTAGAGGGTTTTTGAGAATTAGATGACTTATTTAATGTCAATATCAGTAGTAACCTCAATCAACTTAAATAATTTGAATGTGGTTAATTTCTTGATTCCGAAATGAGTGCATTTTGTAGTTAGACACAATGATACGAAATTACAAAATGTTCATCAGGCATAAACATCACATGTTACATAATCATCAATCAATTAAAACCTTAATACCATACTAAAATTTACTCCTAAAATATATTTCTCCAGAAAACTACTCCACCCAAAAACAACCTACTTATATTATTCCCAAATTTTTCCCAACACACAACCAGAAAACTAAAACTCCTGTGATGCAGACCCAATTTCAGCCTTGTCAGTTTTGCTTTGCTGTTCTTTGTTTCCTAATTAATCACACTTCCATTCTCTCTACTTTCCTCCCCCTAAAATAACTCCCAAAATTCAGTAATCTTCAATTAATCCTCTTTCATTTTGTCCCAATATGAGAGATATGGTAACCTGTTTTAGTGAACATGCTGTAAAAAACTACATGTTCAAGCTACATAAACCAAGATCAACTATGTCTTCTTTCGAATCTGAATCTCACACCTTCTGTGAGATATGTTTAGATTACTTTTGATATATGTTCTGTCTCATATAAGTTGAAAATGGTGATTCACTCCTGGAAAAAATGTTTGATGTGCCACAAATAATAGCATCTGATTATGTACTATGTTTTAGTTTTCCTCTTTCGTCGATGCGTATGTATTTTCTTCTTTTCTTTGGTTTTACAGTTTCTCGAAATGGATGACGTGGAGCAATGGAAGGCCAAGCTCTTTTCTTGATGCATATTGGTTTTACAGTTGCTATGTAGCATGCAACTACAATCGAACAAATTTTGCTTTTATTAAAATGCAACCGCATTTTTATATATAGGCTACAAAGAGAGTATAATTCAAAATTTGTCACTTGTCTCTATTACCAACTTCCCGTGTTGTCGTTGAAATTTTGGTGTTTCCCTATCTATCGGTAAACATTGGCTCTGACGGATAGAATACAATGCTATACAAATATGCGGCCGCAATTCAAAGAACCTTGATTTGATTAGTTATGGAGTATTTCTTTAGTGATTATATATAATACAAAATTTGCTAATTAATTATTGTATTCATAGTTGGTGTTTCTCAATCCTTGTAAAGTTCGGTTGTTCTCATGGTGTCGGTTATTGCATTTATTTGAGAGAGAAGGATGTGAATTACATTTTCTCGCAAAATAGAACAAGAGGACGAGATGCATCCATGCAAGGTTATATGAAATATTGCTTGCCATTATTTTCGGGAAAAATTAATTATTACTTGCGCTTCGCCGCACACCAAAGAGACAGAGGGGTAATATGGGTTGGTTGGTGGGGTTGGTGGGTTTAGTGTATGGACTCGCAACCGGTGTGATATTTTTTTCCCCGAATTGCTACCTAAAGTTCCTAAGGAACCACTCAAGACGCGTACTTAATGATTATAGATTTCGGATTTTGAATTTTGTTCGAGCTGTTGAAAGAGAGGAATATGTATGAGCTAGGTTGACAACACTTGGATATGAGTGAGACTTCTTTGCCATTTTTAGTTGGTAGACATGTACTGATACAAGTTTAAGTATTTAAGCTGTCTGGGAAGAAGGTTTTTAGCTTGTTTTCTTGAGGTACATACGTCTGCATTAACTATGAGTTAAGGCCCCTTAAAAAAATGTATGAGTTAAGCCATGATTGAAATATCATCTTTTATGAGAATTTGATTGGTTGCTATAGGATGCAGCAGCAATTATCTAAGCCAGTGCAGATTTCTCCCTCATAGTTTCAGTCTCCACTCTTTCTTAATTACTCAATAAACTTTGGATGTACCCTGCACAATCATGTTTTATAATAAAATTATGTTCTACCACAACACTGCTCCATGGTATGTCTGTCAAGTAGTGTAAGAAAGAAAAACATTGAGGATAACATAGAAAAAAAGCATCAAATGAGACATCATAAAAATGTCCATTTTGAGACATCTTAAAGTACATCACGGATGGCTTGAAAGTACATCAACGATGGCTTGAAAGTACATCACTACCAGGACAAGGAAATTTTAGTCCGAAATCATATTTAATAATATAAGCATGAAAAGCATAATATATCTTACATCGACCAATTGTGTGATGCCACTTCATACACGACTGAAATTTTCAAAAAAGGCTTATACATATGAAATTCTCAATATGTCATATAATCGACCGGTTCTAAACTTGTAAAAGTCTACATCTCTTTCTTTCTTTACAAAATATATGGCAAATTTCTCTGAAATACAATTCTTCCAAGTCGCTTGCTCATTTCATCGCCTTAGCATTCTTCACCATAACTTCTTTGACCACGTTGGAGTCATCCTTCAAGATCTCACAACAATACTTGGCTCTCAAAGTTTTCAGAAAATGAGCCTAAAAATAAACATATATTCATTAGCTTTACAATCAGATATAACTAGAAAAAAGAACCTAAAAGAAAATTTCTTACATCGTTTCTTAAGCTAGAATCCCATGAAGGAGTTCCTTGCCCCATATACATTTCCAAGTACCTTAATGCATACACACCACTATCAATATCATCATGCTCATTTGATTTCCATTGCATTTTGATTAGCTTTAGGTCGAAATTCAATACCTTTCCGGCTCTTGGATCACCACTTGACTCCAAAAGGTTAGAAAAGGCCTTAGCCTACAAACGCATATTATTAATGGTATTATAAACTATGTTCATAAAACAGAACAAAGTAATTGAGATGAATTAATATCACTAAATTACCAATATTGTCGCGTAGCCACCATAATTTTCATTCAATAGTCCATTTAGCATCTTTTGGTCAATAATATCAATCTTGGAATGCTTGAAATTGAAACATAAAACTACATAACAACCACTCCGAAGAATAGGATAAGAGATCTGCAATAAGAGCAGAAGTAAATTGTTAAGTCCTAAGATGGGAATAAGAGAAGAAGTTCAAATAAGGAGATAATTATGAATGAAAATAATGAAATCTAACTTTACAAATAAGAGGGAGAAGTTAAGAGATCGGTATTCTGATTCACTATCTATAACAAGCGTGAGCTGGTCAAGGCATTTAAGGTGATCCAAGGCCTGGCAACAAAAATAGATAATTGAACCTACCAAATTTACATTGTAGCAGTAAGTGAGAACTCAAAATGGAATTATTCAGGCCACAAAGAACAAGAAAAAGTACTTCCAAAATGACATAAAGAATATACTATACAGTCATCCTCTATATACTTAGAATTCTTAGATGCTTTTCAATATGACATAAACAAATTATATAAACTCATAACCAATATGCAACAAGTGAAATATAAAGTATGTGATATAGCTATAAGCATATATGCAACGATGTGAATGAGTATATGCAGATTTATTAGATTCCCTCCGAAATGAGAATTGAATCTGTTATAAACTGACCTAGGAAGAGGAAGAGCAGCAACTTAACACAACAATGGAGTAAACTCTAAGAAGCAACTAAAGGCAGCAACTTGCTAAGATAAATACAAAGATAAAGCATAACAAGAATAGAAGAACATAAGAATAGGTAGAACAATTAGCTAGTAGTATTGATTCTTCTCTCTCTACTGTTATTCCTGATTATTGCCTGTCACTACTAGGTGTCCTAGCACCACCTGCTCCACTATCAGCCTCAGTATATTCACTTCTAGAATCAGCCTCAATATTCTCACTTCCACAATCAGCCCTATTGTCAACAGCGATCCTTTTTCCCTTTGACTTTCTCCTTGCATAAGTTAGCTTGATAGTGGCATGGTATATGCGTGCATAACAGAATCCTGGCCAGGGTAGAATGAAGATGGTACAGCCTTCAATAAGGCTGTAGCTTGATTTATTATTAGACCTAGTACTGCGATTATACAAATTGCAAGCAAGGTATCAATCTATATTTTTCCTGTTCTCAAGTAGTTACTCAAATGTTTTAGCCCAAAGCCTTGGACACTGATTCATCTTATTATCATCAACTCATATAACAAAATGATCCCTCATTTCTTCCTGTGTCCATCAAGTTCAAATTCCTTGAGATGTCGAATACTTGAAAAATAAAATTTCTTGCTTATGCTTGACTCAAATTCCTTGCAGGCCATCCTTGGGTGCAGGTTGATGGTGTAGCCCCTGATAAACCTCTCGACTCTGCTGTTTTGAGTCGTCTGAAGTAGTTCAGGGCCATGAATAAACTCAAGAAAATGGCTCTTAGAGTAAGTTTTAAACATGGTAAAAAAAATCCTTTACCAAGATGAAAGTTAAGCAGCTTAGCTACCATTTATGTTAGAAGTAATATGATGTTTTTGTCATCTTGAGTAAACAGCAGACCTTATTTTTGTTTGATATGTAAAAAGTGACTCATAAATGAATTATTTGTATATTGCAGGGTGATTGCAGATTACCCGTCTGAAGAAGAAATTGCAGGCCTCAAAGAGATGTTCAAAATGATAGACACATGCACAATAGTGGCCAAATCACTTGCGAGGAACTCAAGGTTGGACTTGAGAAAGCTGGTGCAAACGTCAACGAGTCTCAAATATATGATCTTATGCAAGCAGTATTGGCCCGTTTGGTAGTTGGTTATAAATGGTGGTAATGGGAATGAATTTGTATGTAAATTTGTGAAGAAAATCATTGTTCATTCCCATGGTAATGTTAATTTATCCTAAAGTGTGTATTTTTCTTCTTGAATTGTCATTCCCTACCAATACCACCTTGTTAGGTGGTAATGAGTGGTAATGAAAATTAGGGGTGAGATTGCTTCCCAATGGAGAAAAAGCACAAACTTGGGGGTTGAAATTGCCTCCCCATGGAGATTTTAAGGGTGCTTTCCTTGTAATCTACACTTAAATTCATTCCCATTACCGCAATTTATCATAGACTATCAAACGGGCCGTAAGTATCAATTATACATCTATCTAAGTTATTCTAGTCACTTAAAGTATATTATTGGTAGGTATAGTTATCCTAGTCAATCTGAATCCTTTAAGAAGGAAAAAATATAAATAACAGAAAGAGATGTGCAGCACTTTTCAAGCAATCTGATTAGATTTAGTGATCTAAGAAGAATCAAAAACTTACATCCAGTAATAAAATTTTAAGGGCAGTGACCTAGCATGTTAATCTAACCATTTCAAGAAAAATAGGAAAGGATTTGAACTACAAAAATACATCACCACTGGCTTAAAAGTACATCACCACTGGCTTAAAAGTACATCACCAATTATAAATACTTAGTCTTAGAATCAGAAATACATGGAGTTCAACTAAAGCACATAAACGCCATATTACCCAAAAAAGATGAAAGTTTAGAGCACTTTGAATCTTACTTACAAAGTTCTAAATCCAAAATGAAACAACTAAAACAAATAGGCAAAATGAGAATCACATCTTCCATCGCTTAATTTCATAGTAACAACATCAAAATTTTAAAAAATTAAATCCTAAAATCTGAGAAAAACTGAAAAATAGTGCCTAAAAAATCCGAAAAATACCAGTTTGAATCTTCTTCCAGCTTCAATGAAGGACTTTGAATCTTGCCCGAGGTTCAATTGAGGGGAAAATTGCTAGTTCGCTACAATAGGTCGAGCTACTTTGAAACTTCGAGCTTCCATGGAGGACAAAATTCCTAATTTGCTACGAAGAGGTCGAGCTACGTACTATATGTTGAGGAAGCACGACTGTTTTCTTTGGATTAATGAAATGCAATAAACGTCAGCCGTTAGATGAGAGTGATTTAAGGGTAGAGATTTATTCTCATATAAGTAAGTATTCTCACATAAACATGTTGTTCTCACGCGATCCCAAATATATATATATATACGGGCCGGATCCGCTGAAAACCAAGACAAAGCTGAAAACTGAAAACAAGTCATCTCAGCCATTGAAAACTTTAATCTAATCTGAGCCGTTAGATTTTCCACACATTAGTATTACGTTTCTGTGTAAAGCTACAGTATACGTTCCTCTCTCTCTAGAACACGAAATTCCCTTGCAAACCCATGAATCTCGAGCTTTCATTCCAAACCATGAATTGCGATCTGTAAGTCAAGCTTCAAAGGACGTCAAATTATTTATAAGCTTCGAATTTTGATTTCATAATCCCTAATTTTCGAGATACTTCAAGTTTTCTCGATATGCGGCTTGTGATTTAGTGCGAGACCTTCAAGTTTTGCTTCCATGGATTCAGATTAAGTCGAATTTGAAGGTAATACTCATATATGCCATGTTTCTCATGATTAAATTTCTACATAGATAATCAAAACAAATAAAGCTTTAGCCTTTCTTACATGTATCACCAAAGAATAAAAAAAATTTGAAATTTGGGGTGAACTAGCTAGTATAGGAACTAATACGTACATGTTCGTTGTTTCTGGTTATGAATCTCAGTATGCAAGTAACTTTCACTTGATATTTTTTTACTCTTTCAGTTACGTAATTTGGGGAACTTATATTTTTAGGTAACTTTGAGCTTAATATGGGTAACTAACAAGAATAAATGGGTAACTTTCAGCTTAATCAATCCATCACTGTCCATTGTACAGTGATCATAAGTTATGCCTTGCTGAATTGTAATTTGGGGAACTTATATTTTTAGGTAACATTGAGCTTAATATGGGTAACTAACAAGAATAAATGGGTAACTTTCAACTTAATCCACCTCTCTTGTTGCTGCTGCTGGTGTTTTTCGGTTGTGCATCTTATTGCAAGGGTTATTTGGTGCATGCCTTTTTCTCTATTTTGTCTATCTGATTTCTAGTTGGTGTTAGTAAATATTTAATTAGTTTAATTATTTTTGGATTTGTGCGTCATGGTTTTGCTAAGCAAGGTCTTTTTTACTTCTCCTGTATGTTTACTGGTAATGTGAGGCCTAATGAGTTTACTTTAGTTAGTGCACTTACTGCTTGCTCCTCTACTGGGTTTGTTTCTTAGGCTTATCAGATTTACACGTTAGTTATTCGACTAGGATTTGAGTGGAATGTTTTTGTCAAAAATGCGTTTTTAAATGCTTTGATAAGAATTGGACGGTTATTGGATGCTATTAAGATTTTTGATGGGTGCTTGAATAAGGATATGGTGTCTTGGAATGTAACAAATATATATTTCTTAGCTAAGTTTGGTTGTTACAAATATTTTGTTGGGTTAAGGAGCATGAATATCAGTTTCTTGTCCTCACTATATCTTAAATATACTTTTGTTTAGAAAGATATCTAGAGGTTTTGTGTAGTATATGATTTTTCTCGTGTGGGAATTTCATAACAGTTGGTAGTTGTGCTAGACAAAATTTGACATGGTTTTGACTATTGAGTGGGTTTCACAACCTGAAAAAATTTGCTTACTATGAAAGAAGAAGGTGCTCTTTTCGAATTACTTCTAGGAAAATACTTTTTAATATGTAAGGTTGAATTTGTAGTGATCATTAGTAATTAGGTGCTTTATTTTTCAGTTTACTAAATTATTATTGATTTATATTCTTATTGTTCCAGTAATCTACAATAGAATGGAAGATGAAGAATTTGCTCCAACTCCTTGCATTGATGCAACTCCAACTCCTTGTGTTGATACAACTCCAACTAATGCTACTCAAACTTCTAATGCTCAAACAACAAGATCCACATTCACTCCTCGTCCATGCTACACGCCAAGAGGTTCAAAAGAATGGATCCCTTGCTGCCCTCCTGAGTTAAAACCTACTGTGGGTATGCCTTTTGATTCTCTAGTTGATGGTATTGAGTTTTATAAAGCTTATGCTCGATTTTGTGGTTTTGTGGAAAGATTGGCTACTGAGAAAAAAGATAAGGATGGTCATGTTTACTTGAAGTACATTTATTGTAATAAACAAGGATTTAAAGAAGATGGTGAGAGTAAAGCAAAGAGTAAAGCTATGATAAGCTCTAGTTCTCGTAAAAGAAGTGTAAATCGTGGTGGTTGTCAAGCAAGGATAGGTTTGAGAAAACGTAGTGATGGAAAATTCATGGTATATCTTTTTCATGAATCGCATAACCATGTATTTGCCACTCCCAAAAGCATGCATTTTCTTAAAAATTCTCGAAACTTGACTCTTGCTCACAAGAAGTTCATATTTGATAATTCAAGATTGAATGTCGGACCAAACAAATCTTTTAGATTGATAAAAGAGCATGTAGGAGGATATGAGAATGTAGGGGCGTCATTGGTTGATTTTAAGAACTTCGATCGAGATGTTAAAGCTTACATACAAGATGTTGATGCTGATATGTTTGTAAATAATTTCAAAGAAAAGGCAACCAATAGTGGTGGAGGGTTTTTCTTTGACTATTGTGTGGATGAAAATCGACATTTGACTAGAGTGTTTTGGGCGGATGCCATTAGTAGGAAAAACTATTCTCTTTTTGGTGATATGGTATCATTTGATACAACTTTTGATACCAATAAATATTGTATGGTTCTTGCCCCATTTACGGGAGTTGATCATCATGGAAAATGTGTTACTTTTGGTATGGGCCTACTTGCAAAGGAAGATATAGAATCTTTCGTTTGGTTGTTTGAATGTTTTTTAAAAGCTATGGGTAATTGTCAACCTACTTGTCTCATTACTGATCAAGATGCAGCAATGAAACAAGCAATTGAAAAAGTTTTCTCTAAGACAATTCATAGACTTTGCATGTGGCATATCATGAAAAAAGTGCCGGTAAAAGTAGGTCCAGATATGTGTAGAACAACGAAGTTTCTTGAGAAATTGAATGCTGTTGTTTGGGATAGAGACCTTGAGCCAGATAAATTTGACAAAGGGTGGAATTCTGTGATGCGTGAATTTGGCTTAGAAGATGATGGGTGGTTTACTGATATGTTTAACATAAGACATATGTGGATCCCTTCTTACTTTCGAGATCTTTTCATGGGTGGTATTTTGAGGTCCACACAGATTTCGTAGTCCGAGAACAACTTTTTCACTTTGTTTACAAATGCAAATCTTCTTCTAGTTGAGTTATGGTTTCGGATAGAATCTGCTATGGATGCTCAAAGACATGCCCAAAACAAACTCAACTCAGATTCTAAGAATTCCATGCCTCGTCTCATTACTCCTCTTCCTTTAAAGAAGCATGCATCTCTTGTTTACACACACAATATGTTATACAAATTTCAGAGGGAGTTTCAAAATGCAATTTTTAATTGTGGGGTTTACAAAGTACAAATAGAGGAAGCTGTTGAGGAGTTTGAAGTTGCAGATAATACAAGGAAGAAAACATATCATGTAACTTATATTCCTGATTCTCATGATTGTTTTGGCTCTTGTAAAATGTTTGAATCCATGGGAATATTATGTCGGCACGTGCTTTTTGTGATAAAAGGGAAGTTTTTGACTGAAATTCCAAAGCAACATATATTGCATCGATGGACTAAAGATGCTTCAAAAAAGCCCATTTTCGACTTTTGTGAGGACTTTGATGGTATAGAAATAAATAAGAAGAAAAAAGTTGTTGGGGATCTTTGGTCGAAATTCTTCTCATGTGTAAGCCTTGTCGAAAATAACACAGACCATCTTGAGTTATTATTGGAAAGGTTATCTGCTTTTGAGGAGGAGATCAAACCTGGAAAAGAAAATGTTGAGCAACAATCTAAAGATAAGCATATTGAGTTGTTTGTTGGTTCTAATATAGTATCGGGTGGTATACTTCCTCCAAACAAGTCTTCAAACAAAGGAAGTGGTACGGAAAAGAGAAAGAAAAGTGATCAAGAGATAGCCATTGAAGCAAGCAATAAAAAGGAGAGACTTTGTAGATCATGTGGTCAACTTTCAACTCATGATAGTCGTAATTGCCCTGAGAAAAAGAAAAACCTAGAATGAGGTAAGTTTAGAATGAATTATTGTAACTTTTTTGTTAGAATAGACTATTGGACTTTTTAGTGTTGGACTATCTCTTGACTACATCTTATACATCACTATCAAATTAGAGTTTCGTTTCATTCATTTATTAATACATTATTTGTCACATTCTTTTGCAGTTACATGGAGGATTGTGATAGGTGGTGATGACAAGAATCATGATGATCAAAAGGGGAGCAAGGAGATTTTACATCACACTTTTTGGGGAACTTTTTTTTGGTTTTATAAAGTGTTACCTACATTATTAAACTTCTTTCTTAACAATAGGGAACTTTATTTATTATAGCATTGGTTTGTTTAAGTATTGGCTATTTTAAGTATTTATTGTAGAACAAAAAGCATCTTTTTAAATAATTACCCATTAATCATTATTAGTTGCTCATATGATGTTGAAAAGTTAGCCAAAAATAATAGACTAATAACAAGTAGTATAAAGATAATATGAGCAATTACAGACTTCATAAACTGTCAATGAAATAGGGGTGATTTAATGGTGACATATATCTTAAGCGCAATTAGTAACAAAGGATAACTTATAGATTGATAAGGGTAACTAATAAGATAATTTGAGCAACTAACGATTTTATATGTACATAACAAGTAATTAAGATACAAAAAGTAAAGTATTAAGGAAATATGGGCAACTTATAAGCTCACAAAGGTAACAAATATATATTTGAACTTTGAAAATAATAACACACGTTACATTGACTTGATTAGACAAAGGATAACTTATAGATTGATAAGGGTAACTAATAAGATAATTTGAGCAACTAACGATTTTATATGTACATAACTAGTAATTAAGATACAAAAAGTAAAGTATTAAGGAAATATGGGCAACTTATAAGCTCACAAAGGTAACAAATATATATTTGAACTTTGAAAATAATAACACACGTTACATTAACTTGATTAGACAAAGGATAACTTATAGATTGATAAGGGTAACTAATAAGATAATTTGAGCAACTAACGATTTTATATGTACATAACTAGTAATTAAGATACAAAAAGTAAAGTATTAAGGAAATATGGGCAACTTATAAGCTCACAAAGGTAACAAATATATATTTGAACTTTGAAAATAATAACACACGTTACATTGACTTGATTAGACAAAGGATAACTTATAGATTGATAAGGGTAACTAATAAGATAATTTGAGCAACTAACGATTTTATATGTACATAACTAGTTATTAAGATACAAAAAGTAAAGTATTAAGGAAATATGGGCAACTTATAAGCTCACAAAGGTAACAAATATATATTTGAACTTTGAAAATAATAACACACGTTACATTGACTTGATTAGACAAAGGATAACTTATAGATTGATAAGGGTAACTAATAAGATAATTTGAGCAACTAACGATTTTA
This sequence comes from Beta lomatogona, assembly GCA_947646795.1. NCBI lineage: Eukaryota > Viridiplantae > Streptophyta > Magnoliopsida > Caryophyllales > Amaranthaceae > Beta > Beta lomatogona. Next base: position 40,221 of record CANSNZ010000973.1, read on the forward strand.
TATGTATATAACTAGTTATTAAGATGAAAATAAAGGGGGTAGATTCCTCGGGACCCCACCAGTGGCGGACCATCGCCGCCACCTGAATTTGAGGAAGAGTAATACTAGGATGAGTAGGAGGATGTCTAGGAATTCCATTTTCTTAGAGAAGAGAATTGACTCAATGACAATAAGCTAGTAGTGTAACTATGTAACGTGTAGTAGCAACTAGCAAGAGGGTTTAATTTATAGACTATAGTATAAGAAAGAGTAGATAATTAAGAGAGAGTGAATAAATTTGTAACTACCAACCAGCTGAGGTATATTGAATACTATTGACCAGTTAAGCTTGTGTATTTACTGTTGTTGCTCACTTTGTACTCTGGAACATACGACAGTAAGTAATTGACATCTCTCATCTCTGGGATATTACACAAAGATGAAACGAAAAGAACTTCAATCTCCAAATTAAAAATCCTTATAGTATAAGCTAAGCTCCTCGTTTAACCCTGGAAGTACTACATCTTTGCTCTTTACTCTCTCGGAGTGAAATCCTACAAGATTGTCCATAGTCCAAAAGTTCAAGTTCTAAAGTTTACTTTTCAACAAAATATGCACAAAAAACTACACGTGAAATTAATCATCAACATCATTACAAAAAGGTTTACTCATAATCATAAGCAATCTAACTCAATCTCTTTTTCTTGATGATCCTCTTTACTTTTGTCCCACTTCCCTTCTCCAAACCAACCATCTTCTGTGCTTTTGCCTTCTCTTGATTTATCCTCTCCTTCTCAGCAGCGACAATAGCCTTCTTTCTAGATCTTACCTCAGCAGCCAACACATCTCTTTTTTTGTTAAAATCATCCAACTTAGACAATGTATCATTCCTTGATTCATTCATATCCGATAACACAAGAGTGGCACAAATCTGTTCACGAAGAAATCGCCTCCCCAAAGCCTTACAACAACATAAAGAAAAGAAGATCAATCACATAAGAACCGATAAGAAAAAAATATTTCTACCATGTTATATAAGTAGTACAAATGATATAGTATAAAAGGAATAAAGGAAATACCTTCATCAAATGCACATTATCAAATTTATCCCCCTCAAAGAAATGCATGTGATAAATCAGAAAAACACCACAATCATCATTACTCTTACTTGATTTCCAATCAAATTCTTGAACTTCAAATTTATAGTGTGGAACTAACTCTGCATTTGGATGATTTCTTTTTGCAAGGAAATCACCCATTTGATCACACTACATAAAGATAGGACCATATTAGAAATAGATGTCCAACAAATAATGTATTATGAGAAATAAGTAAATTTTAAACATCAAATGTCACATGTAACAATCCATCTCAAAGCATGAGCATAGAATAATTCTCCATTTCATCCGGAAGTAGCACACCAAAAAAAGTAAAAATTACCAAAAAGTAAAAAAAGTAAAAAGATATCCTACCAAAGCCCAAATTACCAACTTGATATAATGGAAATAATAAGAGGATGCTGCAAGAATAAAATTAAAAATTACCACATGAAATGAAAGATCTCGAAAAATTGCAACTTCTTCTTCACTCAAAATTCTATTGTCAAGGTAGTGGACTTTTTGCTTCAGATGATTGATAACAAATAAAATATAATGGTCCGCACTAAGAACTGGAACATATATCTGCAAAACGAGCAACATATATCACTAACATAAACCATATGTTTTTAAAATAATAAATGGGAGAACACAACTCAAAAAAAACATTACCAAACTTGCAACAAGAATATCACAGCCACTATTGAATGAAGTAACCCGTTCCTCCCAACAATTTTGCAAATCATTGGCATACGATCTGTTATCCGAATCTCGATGATTAAACAATTGTAATAAACAAAGCTACAAAGCATAAAAGAACAGTTAAACTTAGTTAGAAAAATATTTCTACAATGACAAATTTGAAATTTATGCGATATAAACACACTTACACTATGCCTAACACCAAAGAAGAATTTTCGAACACCTCCACCTTCCAACCTATTTAACTCGTTTAGAAACAATGAGTAACACTCAACAATGCTTGAATATATTTGCTTGCGACAATCCAAAGATAGCATATCTTCTCTTGGAATGATGTGAACCATACCAAAAGTCACAAGACTCTCCCTACATAATTATTTATACAAAAGATATCAAAAAAAACTAAATATTATTGTAATCAAACTAATACAATTAAAGGTAAAACATGCATATTAAAATATGTACTTCCTTAATACATAAAAAAAAGAGGAGAATTAACAAATACCCATAATCCATAGAAGAATCATCAACCATGGAGTAATCAACAACTTCCAAGGCCAACCAAGGCATGCTTGTCATCAAACGAGCATTAGACTTCATGAAGCAACTAACAAAAGTGATACTACCACCTAATTCACCACAATCCAAAGAGCAAAAGGCTTTGCAACTCCTAGTGGCATACGAACCTTGCTCATTATTATGTCCAACATCGTCAACAACTCTCTTAACACCTCCACTTGGTGCACCAAAAGCACGAAAAAGTTCAGTGGTTGACCTCATCTTTGTAAACTTTTCAACAATACCATCAATCATGTCTAACACCTCTGGATCTGAAAAAAACTCTTGTGTTTGAGATATCTCTGGTGAATCAGAAGACAAAGAAGCATCACCAAAACAAAAGTCCGTTGCAAGCTCCTGGAAAGTCTGAAATCGCTTCGTGTACACATGTGAAATGACCTCCATATCCCTCTTCAAAAACAAACATGCCTCATGGACGGCCTACAAAATTTAGTAAAACAAAATCACAGTAAATAAGTAAGAATCAAGTAAGATTATAACATTTTTTTTAAAAAAAAAAAAGAGCAACTAATGATTTCATAAACTTAATAAGTAAATTAATATGAAAATAAAGGGGGAGGGCTGCCCGGGATGGACTGTGGGCAAGGGAGAAGGGGGCGCTGGGCAGGTGGTGGATTGGGGGAGCGTGGGCGGGGGAGAAGGGGGCCGCCGAGGGGGATCTTTGGGGGGCTGGCGGGCGGGGGGGGGGGGTGGGCGGGGGAGAAGGGGGGAGAGGGTGGACCGTGGGCGGGGGGATGCTGGGGGGCTGGCTGGGCGGGGGTTGGGCAGGGGGAGGGGGGACTGTGGGCGGGGGGGAGAAGGGGGGAGAAGGGGGGAGAGGGTGACGTGGGCGGGTGGCGATGCCGGGGCCGCGGGCGGGGTTGGGCAGGGGAGAGGGGGACCGTGGGCGGGGGGATGCTGGGGGCTGTTGGGCAGGGGGGGATCTTGGGCAGGGGGGAGAGGGTGACTGTGGGCGGGCGGAGCTGCCGGGGGAGGGCTGTCGAGGGGTTGCCGGGGTTGAATGTTTTTTGAAACTCCACATGGAACACATGATTTGGCTCTTACAAACATTAATTAGTTATCTAATATAATGTTCTAAATAGTATTAACCAAATACATAAACAAAATAGAGAAGGAAAAAAAAAGATAAAAACTTGCATACGAAAAAAAAGAAGATAAAAACTTACATTTCTTGCACTAGATACAATCTCTGCATCAGTCATTGCCCCTTCCGGAAGTTGAACCTCAATAAACCTCCCCCGAGTACTAGAAGTAGCTTTGACGTGGTGATGAGCCCTTTTATCTCCTTTAACTTTAGCCTCCTCAAGAAGAATAGGTTGTGGTAGAACCCCATGAATATGCTCATAACGCTCACTCACCGGATATGTTGATTCATCCAGTAGCCCTTGTCCAAAATCATTAGCCATTTTCTCCAATTTCACTCTTTTCCTAACCTTCTCATCCGTCCAATGTTGTATTAGAGGAATGGATGGATTCTCCTTCTTCCCTTGGAATTTTAACCTATGAAAATATATGATCTCTAACAACAACATGCAACCACACAAACTTTCTTGCTTCTCATGATCCTTAAAATGAGATACATGTTTACCAAGTTGAACCAAAACATATGAGCACCAATCATAATTGCTAATTTCAGTAACAACATGCAAGGCTTTTGCCAATTTCAAATCAACTGTCCTATTGGCAGTGGGGGTAAGAAAGCTACAAAGGGCATGCATCACAAAGAGTTTTTTAAATTCAACACCGCCATCTATTAACTCTCGGATCCTAACCTCTATCTTTCCAAGAGGAATACCATCATAACCACGAACATTAAACTGCTGCTTCCATGCATCTTTCAATTGAGCATCAATGTTTTCACCCACACGAACAACAGCTATCTCAGGCACATCATTTCCCACATTCATTGGCAAGCAAAACACATCATACACATCATATCGAGTAAGTACAAACTCCTTATTAGCACCAATGTTAAACATTAAACTACCACCATTAAACCTTTCAACTAACCATGGCATTATCTTCCTACATGTCTCAGTTAACTTCAAACCTAAAAGCCCACCAAACCCAACCTCTTTCACAGCATCAATCTGCTTTGGAGTAAGGTCCTTTATGAGTAACTCCAGCGAATGAGGTCTGCAACGTACTTTCATGATCCTTGGAGCACTAAAATAATAACATCACATGAATAATATATCATACATTACTTTAAACATGATTAAACAAAGGAGAACTTATAGTATGATAAAGATAACTAATAAGATAATATGGGGAACTAACGATTTTATACACATAACAAGTAATTAAAAGACAAAAAGTAAACTAGTAAGGAACTATGAGCAACTTATAAACTCATAAAGGTAACAAATGAACACAAATATATAACACATGTTACCTTGACATAAATAGACAAAGGAGAACTTATAGTATGATAAGGGTAACTAATAAGATAATTTGAGCAACTAACAATTTTATATATACATAACAAGTAATAAATATACAAAAGTAAACTATTAAAGAAATATGGGCAACTTATATGCTAGTAAAGGTAACAAATATATATTTCAACTTTGAAAACAATAGCAGAAGACGTGATTCGACAAAGCATAACTTATATATTGATAAGGGTAACTAATAAGGTAATTTGAGCAACTAACAATTTTATATACTTAACTAGTGGTTAAAATACAAAAAGTACTATTAAGGAAATTTGGGTAACTTATAAGCTCATAAAGGTAACATTATATTGAAATGATAAGATAATGTACTAACACACATGTAACATACATAGATTCATTGGGAACATCCATCTTTTTAATAATCGCTTTGTTCTTCATCTGACCACCGGAAATAACCACACGCATATCATGTTGTTCCGGCTCAATTTCATCGTCAGGCTCATAATTCTTGTCAATAGCTTCCTCCACATCATCCTCATGTTCATCATCTATCAAAACCAATTTTACCCAAACAAAGCTCACAAGTCACAATCACACTCTATGTAGACACCATACATAAGGCATATTTCAACAAAGTTAAACTTAAATGACGTGCATGTCCATTACCAGGATTTAAAGATAATGCTTATGGAACAACAATAGACGCACAAACCAGCAGAAGTTACCAATTACCACAAGCCCACTACTATCGTTATTAATACTTTCTTAACCTAATTCATCTGCACAAATTGATGGTTTTAACTGCCTTTCATATGCCTCATATAGATAGCACAAAGGTGCAGCAGATAAATTTCAGAAAGCTACATACATGATACATTCACAAAGATATAAGCAATAACCTCATTATTTATACTAATCAGTATCCATACGATGTATCCTGTAAGACTACATGGGGAATATCACTTCCTCTATTTCTAGATACTGAATAATTGTACAATTATCTGTTTCCAAAATGCAACATGCTATATATTCCCCTCAAGCAAACAACAACCTGATTAACTTCACTGGTTTTATAGCTCATAAAACAGTTTCAATCCAACAAAAGCACATGCACATACAGGTTTCAAGCCTTTTAAATATTCAAGAGGTACATATCATAATCATTATTGTTAATTAAGAACCTCCTACTATTCTTGCTTGCTGCCTATTTTTAAGAATCACTTTCGTTTTGTCTCAACTCTAACCTTTGCCGCCATTGAAAATTAAGTCACCATAAGATTCATGATAATACTAACTATATTATCACATAAACATCGAATTACTCATTTCACACACCTAACAAAGATATGAATTCTCCACATTTCAACAAGTAAGAAACAGCAGTATGAACATGTCAAATAAAGGATAAGTTAGATTACCTTCGTTTGGTTCAACTTGAACGTTTTTCTTCGACTTCTTGACAGGAAGATTTTTATTTTTCTTCCCTACATTCTCCATTTCATCTACACAAAACAGATACATAACAACTATACTTAAAAACAAACAAAATCATCTAAATCATAAAAGCTAACACATAATAACAAATAATCTAAATCCTAACAAAATTCGACTATACAAAAAAAACAGAAAATCAGCTTTTTCAAAACAAATATTACGAAAATTAAGAAATCTTGCAAAATTCAAAAATTCATATGAATATATACGAAATTTTACAAAATTCGACTAAAAAAAAAAAAAAAAGAGAAAATCAGCTTTTTCGAAAAAAATATTACGAAAATGAAGAAATCTTGCAAAAATTCAAAAATTCATATGAATATATACGAAATTTTATCTTCTAGATCTATCAAAAAGTTCACAATAAAATTTCGAACCACTAGAGATTATAAGAATTAAAACTCAAAGAAAAAATACTGCAAGCAAAAATAAACTAAACCTAAAACCAAAAAACAATTAAAAGCTTACTTGGATTATCAATTGAGGAGGATGAAAGACGCTGCAAACAGGAAGAATGAGCTTCCTGGAGTGAAAGAAACGTTCCAGAAGAGAAAGGAAGGAGAGAGGAGAGAGGAGAGAGGAGAGAGAGGAGAGAGGAGAGAGAGTTTTTGGGTGAAAAAGAGCGTTTTAATTGAACGGTAGTATGTATGATTTCTGTCCGCACGATCAAAGCAACGGCTGAGATTTATTGTTTTCAGTTTTCAGCCTAAATATGGTTTTCACGAGACCTCATTCCTATATATATATATATATATATATATATATATATATATATATATATATATATATATATTATATATATATATGGAGCCAAAGAGGGCAACAAAATTACACATTGCTCTCTTTGTTATGTAATATATGTTCTTAACACATATGTTGCCCTCTTTGCTTTATATCAAAGAGGGCAACTTTTTTTGGCATAGTTGTACGTGAAACAAAAAAGGCAATGAATGTTGCCCTATTTGCATAGCTAAGAGGGCAAAAACAATTGCCATATCCATAATCCATAATCCATAATCCATAATCCATAATCTTTTAAAAGTAGCAAATGATGCTACTGTGCAAACCAATAGTGTTATGAGTCACAAAACACTGAAATTCACTGTTCATAAGGAGGGGCAATCTCAGCCCTCCATCTCTGGGCTAACATCAGCCTCACGATCTCTCTCTCTTACTCACTCTCATCACCTCTTTGTGGTGTCAGTTTACGCCACTTTCACTTTCTCTCTCTCTCTCTCCCCTCTCCTCTCCTCGCACCTCTCTCCTCTTTGTAAACGGTAAAGATTAGGGTTTGCTCAACGAATCTGAGAAACGATGTTTCAGAATAGGAAATTGATGCGGAATTCGGATTAATTAAGCACAAAAATCCTCAATCGTGGAGTGCGCAAGATTAGGGTTCAACATGGGTCAAAAATTAGCGGGTTGATCATCCTTCTTCTTCGTCTCTTTTGTTCTTCAGGTTTTTCTCCTTTTTGTATTATTCTCTAATTTCTTTCTACAAATTCATTCAATTTCATCAGTTTTTTCTCCTTTTTGTGTTATTTTCTAATGTCTTTCTACAAATTCATTCAATTTCAGAGTTGGAAGGATGTTCTGGGCTCACTCTTTGTTGATTAAAAGTATCTAAATCATCCAATTTAACTTAGATTTAATCTCGAAATAAGAAAATTAATGCTTCGAATTTATGTTTTTGCCATAGTCGTGAAGCTCCTGAATTTTCATGTTGATTTCTGGAATGACATTCAAATATTTCACAGAGTCACAAATTGTGTAAGCAGGTTTAGAATGATTCCTGGTTAAATATTTAAGATCAGATCAGCGCAAGAAGGTTTTTAATTTCTTTCCATTTTCTCTCTCTTTATTTTTTTAAAGCAAGTTGAGATCTAAAGTTTAGTGATAGTATTTGCATCTATTATTCTCTTTTTTAAAATTATGATTTTTGTGTTTTGTTTTGGTTTTTTAACTACAAACTTCTTTTATCTACATACATCTTTGTTTTTGAGTACATATGTTTTTCTTTGTTCTCGATTTTCTTTGATCAATTTTTTTTCTTTGTTTTCTTTGTACTTAGGCTGAAACCGGTTTTGATGTTGAAGATCAACTTCAAGTTATATGAAACTCAAGCTTCCTAAAGAGGTGCTTTAATTACTTTTTAAATCAGATTATTGAATTTTATTTATTGATTGATTTTGTATTGTTTTAATGATTGATTTTGGTTTGATTTCTATGGGTTATGCTGATTTTCAGTAACTCCAGTAGTTCTGTTCCATGGATGCTACGTTCAGATTTTTTTCTATTTTTTTATATTTATAATATGAATTTCTTGTTTAATTAGTGTTCTTGGGTTATATTATTGATTGAGTAAATGATTTCTTATTTTTTGTTGTAGGGAACTTTGCCTTTTTTTTTGGAAATTTTCTGGCTCATTTATGGAATTTCTTGGTTGTTTAGTAGAGAAATTTTTATGCTGATTTTGACTTCATAGTTAGTTTAGGAGAACTTTTCATGGTTGTTGGATCTTGGGTTGATCATGCTGTGTTGTCTTGTGATAGATACATTCTACTGGTTTCTCTTCACAACGCCAATCCAAGCACAAACATGGTCTGTTGCACTACAAACAAAGATATAGTGGTATTTGTAGAAGATGAAACAATATAATAGTATATGGTAGAGGTGGCAAACGGGTCATACGGGTCGGGTCATAATCGGGTCAACTTTGTGTTCAGGTTACGTTCGGGTACGGGGTCAATCTCGGGTCTATTGAATTTCGGGTCACATCGGGTCGATTTAGAACGGATCAGGTTAGGTCGGGTCGGGTTAAATCGGGTTTTTAATCTAGCAAATAAAAAAACACATATAAGACCAATAAAATTTAGTGAAATAATAAATGGGAGGTGGCTAAGTCATATATAGTATTTCATGACAATTTTTTTCCATAAATTTGTTTAAAAAATAACTAATATAACAACTTTTCGGGTCGGGTTTGAGTCATCATTATCGGGTCAACTTCGGGACGCGTCACTTTCGGGTCGAGTGGGTTCGGGTTATATTCGGGTTTATTTACTTCCGAGTCGGGTTATTTTGGGTTTCGGTTTCATTTCAGGTCATTATTTTTGGGTAAAAGACGGTTCTCGGGTCGGGTCAACGAGTACGAGTCTATTTTGCCAGCTATAGTATATGGATAATGATTATTCATAAAAGTATATGATTGAAGTCAAACAATTATCCCATAATAGTGCCATCATTTTTTTTCCTCTTATTGGAATTGTTTGATGCTAAACTATCTTATTCAATTCACTATTATTTATTGCTATATTTTTGCCTTTTGTTGTTCCTTACCATTTGACTTTCTATCAATAAATTAGACTATAATGAAGATCTTCAACCCATTTGTTCAGAATCTAAACGTGTACTTTGGATGGTTCCGAGGTTGAAATTTGAGTTGAGTTTTACAAGTTGAACATTATGGAGGAACATTGATGGTCTAATAACTACATATAATAATTATTTTTTTTGTTGGGGGGGGGGTGGGGTAATTTAAAAACTAAAATCTAGAGTAGTGGCTTCAAAACATTGATTTTTATTCATTTTATGAGTAGTTGATGCTTGGATTGTCTCTATAGAAGATCTATAAAAATTATCATTTTTTAATGTTGAAGTTTGTATTGTATTTTTCTTTTTTGTTTTGCCAATTTTTCAGATTTGTTTGCCTTGGCAAGCCTCAACTTTATCCAGGGAAAAAGTGTGGAGAAGTGAAGTATTTCTCAATTAGTCTGAATTGTATTATTTTATATGAACAACCAGCCCCAAATTGAAGAACAAGGACAACTTGAGGAGAAGTGGAAAAAGGAGATATACGAGCATTAAAATAAAAAGGTATTCTTCGATTATTGTGTTAAATAGTCATCTGGGTCATTACTTTTTCTTAAGGAGCTTGAAGAAGAGAGGGAGGGAGAAAGAACATGGTTGCTAAATGCAACCCCACTTTACTAAACACAATCCATTAAATTACCCAAAATACCCCTCATAACTCATAACTCCTTTCCCCCTCTACCCAATTCTCTCTCTTTTCTCCCTCTACCCTATTCTCTGTCATTCAAAATTAGTGCAATACCTCCATAATTTCCCTAAAACTACAGCAAATTGGGAACGGGAATGGGAATGGGAATGAGAACAGGATGTATGCGGTGGGATCGCAGCCAGGAAGTCCAAGACCGGTTCATTTCGGAGGGGTAGTAATATTAGATGAGGATGATGATGGTGTTGCTCATGAAAACCAGGGAAACCCAAAATCAATATCATCACCAAGATCATCGTCGTCATCATCTTCATCGGAAAATTGTAATGAGAGTGAAATGCCTCTGAGATTTTCTATGGCCTCTCGAATTTTAATCTAGGCAGGTCAGAGAATGAAATAATAATTCATATGATTAACATTTGACAGATCAGTCAAATTCCCCCCTACGCTTGTGGCAATTTGTTACAACAATGTTACTTATCCTGGTAGTATAATGTCAACAAATTACTGTAAACAAGAGAAAGCACTAGCTTGATAATTAACGCCATGCCATGATAAAATGTTCATACTTATATACTTAATCATCAATTATACAATCATCTATCACAAGGACAAAAAATATTTGTACATCAATTTCCAACATTTGATAAACATCATCAATTCAACAATTTTATAAATTAATTTAACATCATTAATCACAACACAAAAAATATAATTTTACTAACTTCGTGTAATACGCACAAAACAATTTAGCAGATTTCGTGCAAGACCAATGAAAACAATTGAGCTATTTCGTACAATTTGGAAGAAAGAGATTATCCAGTTTCTTTCAATCTGCACGAAACAGCTTTACCTGTTTCGTGCAATTTGGAAGAAACAGATTAGCCTGTTTCATTCAATTTGCACGAAACATATTAATATGTTTCGTGAACATTGCACGAAATAGGGTTAATTGTTTCATGAATTGCACAAAATTGCATAGTTACGGAAAAAAAGCCTGAACAACTTACATCTGATTAAAATTCGTTTAGGTAAAAAATTATCGTCCATTGAGTATCAAATTAAAATTTGTGAATTAGGTCTTCTATAAGTTTTGTTTTCTCTAACTGTTATAAAGGAGGAGAGAATATTTTAGAGAGAGAAGTTCTTTTTTAGAGAATATGATAATGAGGGTTTTTAGGGTTGCGTTTAGAAAAGTGGGGCTGCATTTAGTAACCCCCAGAAAGAAAGATAGGCGAACTGAGAATTTATCCTAAGGGGAGCCATTTCACTACAAGATTCTGAACTAACTTTTTGTTTTTTAAAAGCACATATAGTAATGAAAAGAAAGATATAGGAAAGAGAATAGAGACAATGGACTTGGTAAGACAAATGTGGATGATAAGGGAACTTGGGCACCAAAGAAGAAAAGATAGAAACCCACTTACAAAAGAGGATAAGGGAACTTGAAAACAAAGAAGAAAATTCTGATCTTTTCTTCTCTACTGCTTACAAGAGGACATTAATGTAACTTTTTGCTTTGTTTCTTTCTCTTGCGATTTAGAGCTTTCTGATATATTTTTTTTTTTACAAAATTTTACAATTGTTTCTGTTCTTTTGGCAAAGGGAATTATTGTCTCACTGTAGTTTGAGCCTTTTGTATATCAATGTCGTCTTGTAGTTATAGAAGTTGGTGTCACTACCGACTCCTTTATCTCTCCCATGTTCTCCAAATAGTGATTTTAATTGTTCAGGTGCTCAATTTCCTTACAAAACTGCATTCTTGTAGTTTGGGGCTTTTGATGCTTTGAAGTTTCACCTACGTGTGCCAGATGGTATCTCCTCTAAATCAAGTAACTTCTACCTTTCTTGGCCATGAATCTGACCACTGTCCTACTCCTGCTTTTAGTTCATTATTCACTTCCATATGATTACCTTAAGCCAATGTCTATCGACTAGTGCACTTACATACACACACACTCACACACACTATTACATTTGCTTCCCGTTGATCTTTGTGAATTTTTAAAATTTAATGTAACGGTGTTTATGTAAACGACGGGTGATGCACCCATGCACATTTTTAGAAATTGCTTCCAGGATGCTCAGGAATCTCTAAGAAGTGTGGGTTTGGTTAGCAGCCCTACTAAACTGTAGATATATCAGGATCCTGCTTTGAAGGTATCCGGTTTCTGTTAATTTGTTTCATTTCTTGTGTTATCTTTCGTTTTTGGGAGTCATTCTTTCTGTTTCACTTTGCCTTTTGTCTTCACCATGTATTTTGGAAAACCATAAGAGCTAACCTCTATCTTTAGTAGTATAAGCAAGGTATTTATCTTTCATCGAACAAAGTAAGGATAAGAAACGGATGACTTTGATTGTACGCCTTGCTAGCAAGAAATGTGCTGCTGAAACGACAGGGAATTCATCTTTCATCTAAGGGTGGTTGAGCTGCGAGCAGATCAACTCATTCAGACAGTGCTTCTGCATCTGGAAAAATTAGTCGAAGTGCAAAAGTAGCCATTATAAAGAACAAATTGAAGGTATTGGAAGAAGATGGCAGTAGATTAAAACAGAAGCAGGTCGAGCGCATATCATCATGGTTCATAAGATTCGGCTGCTTTTCTTTGTCATCCATATGGTAGTTAGAGCGATGACAGAAATTATGAGTTGGGTTGGTAGCTATAACAATGTTCTTCACCTTTGGGTGAATACGTTACGTTTGGTCTTTTGTTACTTGCAACTTGTATGACAAGTTCATTTAATTTGCATGTAAAAGTTTAGTGAGAATGATCTATTGTTAGATAGAAGCTAGATCTAACCCTCTGTAAAACTTATTTTAACAAAATCTGAAAGGTAGTCTTTTAAAATTAAATATGGAAGGTTACTACTCTATTTTTCAATAATCTAAATTCTTATTAAACATGAACGACTTGTGATGAGAGTGATATTTGTCTGTCTTCTTTTCCCTAGACGACATGAACGATATATGATATGAGTTTTTGTGGACATGCTGCATCTTAGATTTACTGAATTCTTACTATGTAAATACTTTCTCTTTCATTATACTTTATGTTCGTTGAATTATTTACTATTTACTTAGCTTTTGAATGAAAAAAGGACAAAGGAAAGGAGGGAGTTACACGGGAATGGAATGAGGGGGCGAGAGGATGTGTTTTTTTGGACTAGATTGAATTGAATTGAACATAATTTGTCTAAACTGAATAAAAATGGTGAGAGGAAATGTAACACCCCATCCTTCTACTACTATGATACTAAACAATATCTAATCAAGATATATTAAAAAGACGTTAGTGGAAATAACGTCAGGACGGTTATGCTACTCTAAAACAATAATTAAAGATAAACCTCAAATCAAAGTTTCATAGCTCCAAAAAGAAAGTAATATCCGAGAAAAACATTATAGTTCTAAATAAAAGAAATATCCCAAATTATATCATAACATCAATCCAAAAACTACGAGACATGCAAGTCTCCCGTTAGAACTTAAATAAAACTAAATGTCCTTGAAAGCTAGCCAAAAGTAGGACTGTCTATGGTCCCCATAGAACTCATCTACCAAAAACAATACCACGAGCTTCTTCTCACTAAAAACCCTCACTCTGCTAGCCCAAGCAGTCACAAGTCTAGCATTCATTTCCATCTGCAAGAATATATATTAAATAATTCCACAGTCAGTAGGGAGTAACTAGCAGTTCTCCCAGAATAAAAGCAATCAAAGCACGATTCAGCAATAGATTACTAAGAAAGGAAATCATTCAATCATTATAACTATAACATGCATCTAAAAACCATAAAACTCATAGGTAATAAAAATGATCATCAACATCAAGTAAAACAAGATATAGTGAATGAATCAACTCTAGAATACTTAAATAGTAATAAAACAAAAGTACAACAAGTTATTGAGTCAGAAACCGAACGCCAGTGAATCGCAATTCACTTCCTAAGGTTTGTCAGATCGCAATCTCCAGGTCAGTCTATGGGCTTACGTTCCCCACTGCCTGTGTCTAAGAATGGCCAAACTCCCGATGCAGGGTAGAACACGCAGAACTCCCTGACCTCTCGGACGACAACAATTAACCCATGTGTACCCCTAGTTCGCAAACCAGGTGGTTGGCATGTTCTTCACCAGGGACTACATCTATCCCACCGGATATTCTTATCTCAAAATAAAATCATGCATATCATCAAAGTATCATTCATCTTAAAATATTCATCAAAAAGGGATGCCACGCGGCCTTATACCCATTATTCAACAAAACAACTCTTGATTTTTTCTCAAAATTATTAACTTACAAACTTTCAACAAATGTCCCCCACAATAAACACTTGAACATCTCTAAACATCAACAATGATATTAAAAAAAATTTTTACAGCACCAACAATTCAATCAAAAGTACATCACCAATTAACTCCAAAACTTATTCATTAAAAGAGTAGTAACAATTAATCATTTTCTTTCATAAATCAAACATAAACATAAGGATACCCAATAATACTTACTGCAACCTACTGAACATCAGCAACCAAGAACATAATAAATTGCAAATTATTTCTAATTAACAAGCTCTCAAATATTTTAAAAGAGTATCCTCAATTTCACAACAAAAACCCAATAATAATTATTGAACTAATAAGTTCGAGCAGTAAAATCACACAAAAATTATCATATGACCCTAATAGCTCTACTGACATGGTACAATTTTTTATTTATAATTTTCGGACTCCAAAAGTATTTTTAAACGTTAATATACAGATTACTCAATAAAGCCACTATAATAAATAAAAATAAAAATAAAAGCCTAAAAATTACCAAAAATTTACATAACATGCGTAAACTCACGGAAATACATAATATACAAATAAATGAATTTTTAAGCTTCCATAAATAATTTTCATGATTTATATACTAACAGAAATGAAATTGTAAAAACAGATAAATCAATTAAATAAACCGGTACAAAGTAGGCAAAAATTATTCTAAGGCATGGAATACATACTAAACACATAACATGATCCAAGAAAAATACTTTCAGCAATTGTAACATTCGTTTAATAATTATTATGCAAATAAGCCAAAAATGCACAAAACACCAATTAAATCAAATAAATACTAAAAATCAGACGAAAATTATTTTTTTTATACAGTATTCACACAGAATGCATCAAGTATATTCATATCAAATTTCGTCAATAATTTCATTCAAAAAGTATTTTAAATAATTCCTAGCGTAATAATCTAATACCGAATAATACCCTAATCACTATGGTTCTAAGATAACTACTAGTTACCTGGATCGTCGGAGGCGAGCTGAATATTTCTGGAAAATCCCGTTATAGGCGTGTACTCCTCTCCTTCTTCAATCCCCAAGCACCAAGTATAAGAAAAAGGCAAGTAGAACAAGTCACGAACAATTAACAAGGAGTAGAAAATGAAAATTTTTGAGAGAATGTTGAAGATGATGATGGCCGAATTTCATGAAGTATGGCAGCAATGGAGTTCTGATTTTTAAATCAGAATTTGGAGTGTTAAAGGTTAAAGGGGTCTCATTAAGGAGAAATGATTAGGGGGGTTATGGGGGTTACAAAACTACAAAGGGTCACAAAAGAAAAATAAAAAGAAATGAAAGAAGAGAAGCTCTTCTTCTCCTTCTCCTTGGCCGGCTGTCCAAGCCCAAGACCACCAAAAACATTTCGGCCCAAATCAACACGCGATAAATCGTTAACTTCCTAAATCGCGCCTAAACTTTGAAAATACGTAATAATGAAAATAATTCTAATAAATTATATTACAAATATACATATAATAAACACATTAACACGCCATAAAAATAAAAATAATAATTCGGCTCCCAAAATTATAAAATAAAAATCATTAATTTAGAGAAAATAATAGTTTTAGAGAAATTTTTTGCGAAAAAACTAGGAGCAAAATTATGGGTTGTTACAATCTCCCCTCCTTAAATAAAGTTTCGTCCTCGAAACTTCGAAAACACACAAACAAGATAAGAACACAAATAGTACCTGAAACGAATAGTTCCGGGTATTTCAGTCGCATCGACTCTTCAGTTTCCCAAGTATCCTCTTCGTACTTTTGACTTCTCCAAAGTACTTTCACCAAGGGACTCACCTTCCTTCTAAGAGCACGGTTCTGACGGTCCAATATACGAACAGGTCGCTCTTCAAATGTCAAATTCGGCTCAACTGATACCGACTCAACATGGATCACATGCGAAGGATCACTACGATACATGCGCAACTGCGACACATGAAACACATCATGAACCTTCGACAGCTCTGGCGGCAAAGCCAAACGATACGCGACCTCCCCGATCCTTTCAAGAATCTCATAGGATCCTACGTACTTCGGACTTAACTTGCCCTTTTGACCAAACCGCATTACACCCTTCATAGGAGAAACCTTCAAAAGCACCTTATCTTCCACCTCAAAGGAAATAGGCAAAGGTTGCAACAAACCACCAGGCCTCTGATGCTCAATTTTCACCTTCTGACAGACCAAACACTTAGCTACAAACTCGGCAATCTCTCTCTTCATACCAGGCCACCAAAAATTAGCCTTCAGATCCTTATAAAGCTTGTCGCCCCCAGGATGAACGGGATAAGGAGTACTATGAGCTTCCTCGAGAATCTTTCTCTTAAGCTCACCATCATTGGGCACACACACCATAAACCTCAAGCTATCATCAGCACTCTGCACGACCTTGCATCTTTGCTTCACGGATCTTCTCCGGCCTTGGATCACCTTTTTGCTTGCTTCTTAACTCCCCGAAACAACTCGGGCTCAACACTCATGGAACCCAACAACGCGAGACACATAACCCCGAGGAACAACCTCAATATCAAGCTTGCGAAACTCTTCACACAATTCACGAGGCACCACCATAGCAGGCGTTTAATGAATGCTTACTCTTGCGACTCAGAGCATCCGCTACTTTATTCGCCTTACCCTCTTGGTAATCCAGGGTCAGATCATAATCCTTGATCAATTCAAGCCACCTTCTCTACCTCATGTTAAGATCACGCTGAGTGAAGATGTACTTCGTGCTCTTGTGGTCGTATACACCTTACACGGAACACCATACGGATAGTGTCGCCATATCTTTAGTGCAAACACCACGCCCGCTAACTCCGGATCATGGGTCGGGTAATTCCTCTCATGCACCTTCAGCTGCCTCGAACCATAGGCTATCACTTTCCCCTTTGCCGCATCAAAACACAACCCGGCACCATTCTTCGATGCATCACCGAACACTTCATACCCAACGCCCTCGGATGGCAAGGTAAGAACAGGAGCATAGGTCAAACTCTCTTTCGGCCTCGTAAATGCCCCCTTCACAATCCTCAGACCAGAGAACTTGCAGTCCTTACGCATCAAGCGAGTCAGAGGTTGAGCTATCTTGGAGAAATTTTGAACGAACCTCCTATAATAGCCGACGGACCCCGAAAACTCCGAACCTCGGACACATTCTTAGGACTCTCCCACTCGACAACAACCTTGATCTTAGCGGGATCCACCTTAACTCCTTCCTTGCTGATTACATGCCCTAGAAAAGCAACTTCTTTCAGTCAGAACTCGCACTTAGACAGCTTTGCGAACCACTTTTGCTTGCGCAGAACATCCAAGACCAGTCTCAAATGCTTCTCATGCTCCTTCTCATCCTTAGAGTAAACGAGAATATCATCGATAAACACGACCACACAAGTATCCAAGTACTCGTGGAAAGAGCGATTCATTTGATCCATGAAAATCGCAAGAGCATTCGTGAGACCAAATGACATCACTTCAAATTCATAGTGCCCATACCAGTGCGGAAAGCGATCTTCGGAATATCCTCCTTCTTAACGGGAACTTGATGATATCCGGATCTCGGATCGATCTTGGAAAATACTCCAAAGACCTTTTAGTTGATCAAACGGATCTTCAATGCGAGGCAACGGATATTTATTCTTGATCGTTACCTTATTCAGCTCACGGTAATCGATGCACAGACGCATACTCCCGTCTTTCTTCTTGACAAATAGAACAGGAGCACCCCAAGGAGACACACTAGGGCTTATGAAGCCCTTATCTATCAACTCTTGCAATTGAGTCTTCAACTCTTGCAATTCGACGACGCCATTCTATACGGAGCCTTGGATATAGGAGCAGTGCCGTACTAAATCAATGTAGAACTCCACATCTCTTTCGGGAGGAATACCCCGGCAACTCTTCAGAAACACATCGAGATAATCCCGAACTACCGGAATACTCTCGAGCTGATCTTCAGATGACAAATCCTTCACCATGCAAAGGTATACCACATCGCCTTTTTGACGCATCTTCCGCATTCTCAGAGCGGAAACCCACTTAACACCCTTCTTCACTACAACACCAGAATAAGAAATCCTTTTTCCCTTAGAGTCTCGAGCACCACCTTCGATCACGGCACGTAATGCGGGCATGATACTTCGATAATCGCCTATTCCGAGGATCACATCAAACTCGACATAGGAAACTCCTTAAGATCACCGGCAACTCGTAACCCAAAATGCTGACAGGCACCCCTCATGATTGCTTTAAAGGGATTTAGCAGGCTACTCATTCCAACAAGATGCATCTTTCTTTTTGAGAGCTCATTTCCTTAGTTACTCCACAGTTAAGCGTGCTTGGCTGGGAGTAGTCCAGGGATGGGTGGCCTCCTGGGAAGTTTCTCAGGGTGCACATGAGTGAGGACAAAATGTGCCTCGGAAGAACTTGTGTTGGTTATTGAGGACAGTTGTTGGCCCTGGATGCGCATTGGTGACAATATACTTGACTCCGTATGGGTCGGGGTGTTACAATTGGTATTAGAGCAACCCTACGACCGCGTGTTGGGGCGACCCTAAGGCCGTCAGGCCGAATATTAGGAGTCCTCAGGCGCCTAGTAGGGGAGGATTCTGGGGCTGCATTGTCATAAGGAGCGACCCAGAGGTCGTCAGACCGAATATCTGGAGTCTCCGGCGATCAGTCTTCAGGCTGGGGCGACCCACAGTCGGTATGCCGAATATGTGGAGTCCTCAGGCGTAACGAGGGCGTTGCTGTTCTCAAGTGGGGGTGTATGTAATACCCCTCATAATTGCTTTAAAGGGATTTAGCATGCTACTCATTCCAACAAGATGAATCTTTCTTTTAGAGAGCTCATTTCCTTAGTTACTCCACAGTTAAGCGTGCTTGGCTGGGAGTAGTCCAGGGATGGGTGACCTCCTTGGAAGTTTCTCAGGGTGCGCATGAGCGAGGACAAAATGCGCCGAAAGAACTTGTGTTGGTTATTGAAGACAGTTGTTGGCCCTGGATGCGCATTGGTGACAAGATACTCGACTCCGTATGGGTCGGGGTGTTACAGGAAACTAAGCGAACCGAATGAATTTGTCGAATTGACTGAACTTCCATTTAATTCAGTCAACAAGAACAGAGCTTAAGTGGGAGAAGACTTTCTAATGTGAACATCATATATATGAGGAGAATTAGCCTTACTAAATACTTTCTCTTTTATCTTAGTCTAATTATATAGTTTCATTGAAGTATTACCATTTACTTAGCTTATGAGTGAAAAAAATGACAGAGGAAGAAGGAGCTAGAAAGGGAGGGGAGGAGAGAGCGAGAGGATGCAAGGACCAAGTAGAAGGAGACTTTCTAATGTGAATAGGATGTGTAAGAAGGGAATTAGCCTTACTAAATACTTCTCTTCATCTTAGTGTAATTATATAGGTTTTGTGAAATCTTACTATTACCTTATGAGGGAAAAAGGATGAGAAGGAGCTAGAAAGGGAGCGGAGGTGAGAGCAAGAGGATGGAAGGACCAAGTAGGAGGAGACTTTCTAACGTGAAGAGGTTATATAGGATGATAATTAGCCTTACTAAATACTTTGTCTATCATCTTAGTCTAATTATATGGGCTCACTGAAATCTTATTATTTACTTATGAGTAAAAAAAGGACAAAGGGGAAGAGGGTACAAGGGGATGGGAGGAGAGAACAAGAGGATGGATGTTTAAATCCATTTTAAGAGCTTAATCCTCTTCGCATTCTGAATTTAAACATAGAGACCATGCTAATTCATGTTCAAATTTCTATTTCATTGTATATTTTGATTTTACCACAATTCACAACGAGTTAAGAACAACATACTTTTACATTCAAATCACTCATGCTACCTCATTGTCGAGAAACGGAATGCTGAGAGTGGGGGCCTAAATCCATTTTATGGGCTTAATCCATGTTTTCACACAAGTCACATATACATATATGTATGTATACATACATATATGTATGTATATATATTGCTTCTAATTTGCATAATATTTGATCTATTTATTATAATACTTTGCTTTTGAATAGTTTAATTTATCTGTTTCAGGCATCAAGCAGCCTACTACAATAACTTCCCATTCAATATTTTTACATCTAACTTGGTTCGAATATCAAAATTGCATATTTTAGGGTGGCGCGCGCGTTTTTTAATAGCAAAGTAGAACTTAGGAATTGTGTTTTGCAAGTTGTTGAAGAAAGTAGTCCTAAATTAAGTTGGTCATTCGTAACATTTGGTGGTGGCCTTGTATCAATTGATCAACCAATTAATTATAAGTGTCAATGGTGGAGTGTGATTTACTACTTTTTTGTTGGGGACATGTAGTATTTCAATTCCAATATACTACTTTTCCCTGATATGGGTATTGTTTGATTCACGTGAATAATTTGTATCGGATTCAAAAATTTGTTTCATGCTACTTATTCCAAACAATGAGGTCAGTCTAACTCCTGATTTGTTTAACTCATGGTGTCAAAACAAGACCGCAGCGTATTGTATTGCCCGTGTTGTAAAGGTTTTCAAATCTACTGAACCAATACTTCCGGCATCTTAAAGGTGTAAAAAAAATCGCATTTTAGGGGAGTTCAAGGTATATCTCATGGTCTGAGCCGATATTTGGCGGTACGACAAACGCATCATCCCCGTTTTTGCATCGCCGTGACCATTGCCACGATCGCAAAAAAATAAAAATGTGTGTCTACACCCTAAGTAATTACTTTGCCCCATAAAATCAGCATCGCATGCAAACTTCAAACATCTTAAAGCATGGCTTCACCTTCAACATGCTAATTAGATCTAGCCTATTTCGAATATCGCAAATACGGCATTTTGGGGTGCCACGAGCGTAGGCGCTTGTGCAAGTGAGTGCAACAACTAGTTTGGTAAAAGTTGCCTTCCTTAAATTTTATAAAGAGGGCAAATTTTATACTTTTGCCCTACAAGGCTAATACAACGGTCCTACCGTGCCAAAGTTGAAGCAAATAATTTTTGCCCTTTTAAACAAATAGGGCAATTTCTCTTGCCCTCTTTGATCTTAATTGTTGTAGTGAGATCGAACTCTCATGTTCACAGACAATGATCTCCCTGAGAATATCAGCCACAATAATTTGTTGCACATCACTATACTTTGCAATGGATGGGAGATACCTAATCGATAACGGCTCCACGATCAATGTTTTCCCTCTGTGTATGCTAACAAGACTCAAGTATTCAAAAGAAGATCTGGTACCATCTAAAGAGGAGGTCAGAACATATGATAATGCTAAAAGAGAAGTATTGGGTTTAATCAGCCTCCTCATTGAATGTGGTCATGTGGCAAGAAAGTGGAATTCATGGTCATCGACATTCAAGTGTGTTTCAACCTCCTATTAGAAAGACCGTGGTTGCATGAAAACAAAGCATTAGCCTCTACATCAAACAGTAAAGCTTCTCAGTAATCAGGGTGTTGTGACTATTTTTGGTGATCCAGAAGTTATAAATGTCTCCAACACCTGGAAGTTTGTGCTACATTTGAACGAGATAGAAGGCACTAGGTTGGACGGTTAAACCATCCAGTGTATTCAAGCAGAACCTGAAAATTCATGGATGAATGTGATCCCAGCAGCCACACCTGATGCAAGTGCTGAATAAACAGAGCCAGAGTATGAACCAAGCGAGGATGATGTGGAAGAAGTAGGAGCTCCAAGCATCGACACACATGATACGTCATCTGAAGCACCAGAAGAATCCTCCATTGGCAATCCTTCAGAAATAGAAGGCAATGATGATAATGAGTCGAAGAAGAGATCTAGGACTGATGATTTTGACCTAGACTTTTAATATGGTATGCCCTGTCTGAAAGGTTCACACTGAGTCACTGATTCTCTTTCCAGGATATCAACATGAAGATTAATATCGTAAATTGCCACAGTTTGGGAAATTTGATGGGAATGGTGATCCTTTTGTCCACTTGGTTGGTTTTGTGAATTCATTACACCCATGTGGCATACTGAGGAAGATTAACCCATACTTTTTTATAAACGTTTAGTAGGACCAGCTCTAGACTGGTACTATTCTTTGGATTATGTGGATAAAGCTAGTTGGGAAAATACTAGTCAAGCTTTCGTTAACTGGGCTGTCGAGTATAAACAAACTGATGTCAAGAAGTTGAAGCTAGTCACCTTGCATCAAAGCAACTTAAAACCTTCTCACACTTTTATTCAAGATGCACTCATATCCGCGAACAGCTTCGCTTCCCTATTACAGATCGAGAATTCACGCTTACTGCAAAAGGGTGTTGTTATTATGGTTTTAGGGATGACTAGCTTCGCTAGGTCAAAAGGATGTCGTTATAGTCTTAAAGGATAACTAGTTTCGCTAGGTCAAAGGGTGTCGTTATGGTCTTAAGGATGACTAGCTTCGCTAGGTCAAAAGGGTGCCGCTATGGTCTTAAAGGTGAGTAGCTTCGCTAAACTTAGGATTTGCCTATGTGGTCTTTAAGAAGTGCTAGCTTCGCTAGGCATAGAGGTTTTGAGTTTTAGAGTTTGGACTGCGTCTTATATGGGTTTGGAATTGGACTTGATTAGACTTATAGTATGAGTTGGGACTTATATAAACCTAACTTTGGACTTAATCTTGTATTAGTTTGAAGTTAGACTTAAAAATGCGATTGGACTTAAATTGGAATGGACTGGGATTAGACTTAGGGTTCACATAAAGATGCAAATAGGCCTAGATTCTGACATGAACTAGACTTATATGGGCCTAAGATGAACTCTAATGCTACTGGGCCTAATATGAATGCAAGGACTCAAACTTAGATGGGCCTAGGATGAATGAAAAATGGACTCTAATGCACATGGGCCTACAATCAATGCAAGGACTCAAACTTAGACGGGCCTAGGATGAATGCAAATGAATTGGGATTAAGTTGATTGGAATGGATTATACGTATTTGGAATGGGTTTAGAATTTTGAAATTAGTTTTGAAAGGGACCCCTTGTTTTTATCTTTTATTAGGAAAAGACGATGGTTTGATTTTTGAAAATATTTTTTTTTAATAAGTGGTATGATGATGATTAGTAAATGTTTTCGAAAAAGATAGAATAGAAGAGAATCTAGGATTGATAGGGAAGATTTTTTAGAGATGGGATGAGATGAGGTAGACATTCATGACAACTCTAACTCTACCATGAACTTCTCTAGATGCACTTTTTAGGATAGACTCAACCTTGCATTAAAAGATTGATTTTTTGCTTGAATTAGGTGATTTTCGTTTTTAGACAAAAAGGACTCCTAGAATGACCGTGATTCTACGCAAATGCAGATGGGAAGAGCACAAGATCGACCACCACGACGACTCAATCGACAAAAACATGAGATGCACAGATGCGTGCCACGCAACAAAGGTGCGCGTAACGTGGAGCTCGTGCGCCAAGCGCAACTTAATGCGTTTGGCGCACTGCTCCCCGGCATTTTTTTTGGCGATTTAGGTAATTCTAGACACATAATCGTGTCTCCCCATTTAAGGGCACAATGATGAAACATATCGCGGTCTTAATTGGTCCTACCCAAGGGCAGAGCAGTCCAAAGAGCCAAAACTATTTTAAAAGTGTTAAAGCGTATTTTAAATTATCCAAAATCGTATTGTATTGCGAGCCCAACTCTTTGAAAAATCTATGCGCACTTCTTTGTGTAAGACGCATCTTTTTCTTTCTTCTTTTTCAAAGCGCGTACCACGTGTCCGCTTTCTATTGGGCATACCGCGTCAGGCGTACCAATCTGCGCCTGACACGTGGATTTGCACGTGACACGTCATCTTGCGCCCGGGCGCAGATAGCGCGTGAAGCGCAGATTCGTTTTCCCTATAAATAGGCTTCGATTTTCCGAATTAAAAGACGGTTTTTCACACCAAAGCACTTCGAACTCTACGAATATATTTACGAACATCACTACAAAACCTCCCTACAAAAACTCATACTTTCAGACATACAAACACATATTTTCATACATACATTCAAATCTTTCAGACATTCATACTTTCAGGCTTCACAATTGCTCATCCCTAAGGTTGTAAATCTCGCACATCCAAGCCAGGTATAATCTTGAAGGTCCTTGACTAAATTCCTATATTTTATATTGAAGTTACTAACCATTTATTTCATAATGTAGATCTTTGGTATAAAATCGTTCTACTGTATATTCTAATCCTTCCTTCTTTTTATTTGTTTTCATACATTTTTATATGCTTGCCTGATTGTTCTATACATATTATATGATTGTTCTATGCATGATTTAATATTTCTATCACCCACATGTTATTTTTGTTAATCAAGACCTAAAGACCTGTTCTAACATTAATCGATTAATTTGGACAACCTGCTAGGTTCATTGTAATTTTGATTGCATAATAACATATCACTAAAAAATAGTCTTTTATGTGTTTCTTGAGCCAACTTAGACTAATATTTTTAGGGTGCATACAAATATTATTTTGTCATTCTATTGCATAAAACTTGACATGAATCGATATTTAGTAAGGCCAACAATGGGCGAATGTGGTTCATTATGACCATGTTCGTACCTTCACCCCGAACTCAATCTATGGTTCATTGACCATCTATGGAGTCAGGACGGGGAAATCTACATTGTCCCTAATTTGTCTTTACGATTTTCCAATATCTAATTAGGTTTATGAGTCTTCCTTTAAAGACTTGTTGGCGACTTCAAAAAAGTTTTTAATAAAACCTTTACAATGAGGTAGTCAAATACGCGCTCACACCGCGTAGGCGAAATACATACACGCCTACATCAAGGTTTTGGCTAATTCCCCATAATTTCGGGACGTGACGACACACATGACCGATTTATTGACAGCTTTTTGGACTAGAACGATAGTCGAATTGGCAATAGCATGAGACGTAAAGGTTGTGCGCTACACAACAGCGTGTGCTCGACGCGAAGCCTTTGTGTCGGTGCGGAGAGCTGTGTCCCCGGCGCAACGTGCTTTTGGCGCAGTGCCCCCGGCATGCATTTTGAGGGTAAATTCCAATTTATTCCTTTTTTGCTAACAATTTACTTGTCATAATGTAGATCTTAAAGGAATTCACGCTTTCTTGTACATTCTTCTCTAAATCTCTTTTTTTTATATATATATTTCTTTATCATATTCATATTCATGCTTATATGCTTTAATGATTTCATCACCGCACATGTTTATTTTTGTTAAACAAAGACTTAAATAAATGTTCCAATGCTAAATTTAGATAATTTGGACAATTGGATTAGGTTCTCGATAATTTGATTGCTTGAATTATGTCACTAAAAATTAGTCTTTTGAGTGTTTAATGAATCGACGTAGATTAATTTTTAGATTGCTTTAACATGTTATGTGGTTGTTTAATTGCATAAATGGTCTATGAGTTTTCCTTTAAAGACTTGTTGGCGACTTCAAAACATTGTTCAACAAAATCTTTACAATGAGCTAGTCAAATACGCGCTCATCCAACGTAGGCAATAAAAACATGTCTACAATTTGGCGAATTCACTAGTCCACTCGATTCTAAATGTAATAAAATCGAAACTAAATTAATGTGTTTTGAAGCAGTGAAACCAAAATTATGACATATTGAAATTATGACAAGTTATTTTGGAGTAGTACAAGTGTAGAATAGAGTCATTAGGCGAGAAAAGCACAATGAGCATATTGGTGGATGCTATGGCTAAAACTTTTGTACATTTGGTGGATGATTATAGCCTAGTTTCTACTTTGTTTCTTTTTAGTGCCTTTTCTCTACGAGTCTCAATTTGTGAAGGTTGGAGCTATATGTCATCTTTAACGCTAATCACTAAATGGTTAAAACCGGTAACTAATACAATTTTACCGGTTACTAAATGAAATAAAGTAGGAACTAAATGTCCTTAAAGTATGAAATAAAAATTATACCATTATTCATTAAATGAGTTCAACTACATGACCTAATACATCACAATAAAACGTCAACTTCACAATCACCAAATATATGACCACCTACATCACAACGACACATTCAAATATAAGATTGCAAGTGTTATTTAAGAAATGAAACCTTCCAATTACCACAAACAACACAACAAACACAAAAGCATTTCAAACATTCAAAACCTATTATATCAATTTCATAAACACCAATTGCTGATACGAACACCCTTCAAAATAAGAATTGCGTTTACGATAGTTGAACAATAAACTAAAAGCCTCCACTTCAAGTTTACAATTCGTTTTATAACTAAGGAAATGAATCTCCACTCTCTTCCTCAATTACGGTTTTAATTAACAAAGAACGAGGATCTCCACTCTCGAATATGTCAATTAGGTTGACTTTCTCGTAGTTTGACCTCCCAAGAAAATCGGTTCAAAGTTAGAATAAAAACCACGGTTTTTAATCTTTAACACAACGTGTTTTAATTGAAGCACAAAGCTTAAATTTCAATAATCAAAAACTGATTTTTCATTCATGATCAACATTACATATATATATTACAAGCTAATCAATCCCAAAAGATCTAAATACTTAAAAGATTAAACAAAGCAATAAACAACAAATATCTCTAAATTCCAACAAAGGTGTAAGAGGAATAGTGTTGTGTGTTTTGTTGACTAAAAGGGGAAGGAGGGCCGGTTTTCCACACCAAGTGGATGGCCTCCCTTAGCTTGCAACACAAGCTCCACAAATATCTTCAAGGACCTCCTTTCACACGCCCCAAGTGTAGATCGCATCCCCAAGCATGTTTCGTGGATATTACAACTTACGCTAAGCAAAATAATTCCGGTTTTACAAAAAACGTTAATTAAACTAACTCGCTTAATTAACTTCCTTTCCTATGTTGCTCAACATGATTAAACTAGTACTAATCCTTAAACCGTGAATTTCTCCCTTGTTGTGATTGAGATTAGTACTTAGTAGAATTTCGGAACTAGCAACTAGTTTCGGATCATCCTCTCCTTCTTCAAAAGGAATTGTCCTCAATTCTTGCACATCGTTATCTTCAAAATAGGGGGATAAGTCCCCTACGTTGAATGTGGCTGCCACGCCATAGTCTCCGGGGAGGTCTATTTTGTAAGCATTATTT
This sequence comes from Beta lomatogona, assembly GCA_947646795.1. NCBI lineage: Eukaryota > Viridiplantae > Streptophyta > Magnoliopsida > Caryophyllales > Amaranthaceae > Beta > Beta lomatogona. The sequence continues at coordinate 67,930 of CANSNZ010000973.1, forward strand.
CCGTAGCGTTCAAGAACCTTGAAAGGTCCTTCAGCTCGGGGCATGAGTTTATGCTTTCTTTTACTTGGAAACCTCTCCTTCCTCAAGTGTATCCACACCAAATCTCCCGGAGCAAACAACCTCGGTTTTCGGCCCTTGTTTGCTTTTTTCTTGTACATTTCATTGGCCTTTTCGATGTTGATGCGTATTTCTTTATGAACCTTCACCATTGTTTCAGCTTGTTGCCTAGCATCCCCGTGGACATAAGAGTCCTTAGGCAACGAAATGAGATCAATAGGTACATACGGGTTTACCCCATATACCACTTCGAACGGTGAATGTCTTGTTGCAAAAGTGGGAGTCCTATTGTAAGCAAACTCCGCGTGGAATAGCTTGACATCCCAATCTTTCCTGGTCTTGCTCACTAAGACCCTTAACAAGGTGCCTAGAGTTCGATTTGTCACTTCTGTTTGACCGTCGGTTTGGGGGTGATGTGAAGTACTAAACAAAGAACTTAGTACCCATCATCCTCCACGGGGACCTCCAAAAATGACTCAAAAACTTGCTATCTCGATCCGAGACAATAGTTTTTGGTATTCCATGTAGACGAACAATTTCCCCGAAATATAAACAAGAAACGTTAATAGCATCTTCCGTTTTATGGCAAGGCACAAAGTGTGCCATTTTTGAGAAACGGTCCACCACCACCATGACCGAATCCCTTCCTCTTTGCGTTCTCGGAAGTGCAACGATGAAATCCATACTAACATCCTCCCAAGGCCTCTCCGGTCTTGGTAAAGGAGTATACAACCCCTTATGGAACGTGCTTTTGGCTCTTTGACAAACACCACAACGAGCCAAAACAGCGTGCACTTCCTTGATCATATGAGGCCAAGAAAAATGTTCTTGTAATAATTCCATGGTTTTGGCAACGCCAAAATGGCCAGCCAATCCGCCACCATGAGCCTCTCTTATGAGCAAATCACGAACGGGACATTTGGGAACGCAAAGTTTGTTCCCCTTGAACAAGAACCCCTCCATTTGATGATAATGGTCTTTTGGACCATCTTTGGTAGCCTCGAACGGATCTCGTGTCCCCTCATCAAGAACATAAAATTCTTTAATCGGTTCAAACCCAAGTACCTTGGAATCCACCATATTAAGCAATACGTGTCTCCGAGATAAAGCATCGGCTACCACGTTAGCTTTCCGGCTTTGTACTTAGCAACAAAGTTGAACGATTGTAAGAACTCTACCCATTTAGCATGCCGAGCACTAAGCTTATGTTGTCCATGAATATATTTCAGTGATTCATGATCGGAATGAAGAACAAAAGCTTGTGGTCGTAAATAGTGACTCCAATGATTAAGAGATCTAACCATGGCGTAAAACTCTTTATCATAAGTGGAATAATTCAACTTAGCCTCGATTTAATTTTTCGCTAAAATACGCAATAGGCTTGCCACATTGAATCAAAACAGCCCCAATACCCATTCCACTTGCATCACACTCAACTTCAAATGGTTTTGCAAAATCGGGTAAAGCTAGGATAGGCGTTTTACACATTCTCTCTTTTACAAGCTCAAACGCCTTTTGAGTCTGCGTCACTCCATTCAAATTTTCCATGTTTAGTGCATTCCGTTCTAGGAGCTAATAAGGTGCTGAAATTGTTTATAAACCTCCTATAAAACGAAGCTAAACCATGAAAAGACCTCACCTCGGTGATAGTTGTAGGAACCGGCCAAGAAGAAATTGCTTCAACTTTGGATGGATCCACCTTCACCCCCTTCATCCGAAATTATGAACCCAAGGAAGCCAATCTCTCGTTGCATGAACGTGCATTTTTCAAGCTTCCCATACAGTTTTGTTCTCTCAAAACTTCGAACACTCGTTGCAAATGATTTAAATGATCATCCTTGTTAGCACGAAAACAAGAATATCATCCAAATATACAACTACGAACTTTCCCAAAAACGGCCTAAGTACTTCATTCATTAATCTCATGAAAGTACTAGGGGCATTCGTGAGACCAAATGGCATAACCAGCCATTCATACAACCCATACTTCGTCTTGAAAGCCGTCTTCCACTCATCTCCCTCCTTCATGCATATTTGGTGGTATCCACTTCTCAAATCAATTTTCGAAAACAACTTGGATCCACTCAACTCATCTAGCATGTCGTCTAATCTAGGGATGGGAAATCTGTACTTTATGGTGATGTTATTCACAGCACGACTATCAATACACATCCTCCATGAACCGTCTTTTTTTTGGCACAAGCAAAGCCGGAACGGCACACGGACTCTTGCTCTCCTTCACGTAACCCTTGCCCATCAACTCACTGATTTGGCTTTGTAATTCCTCACTCTCTTTGGGATTACATCTATAGGAAGGCTTATTTGGAATTGGTGCTCCGGGAATGAGATCAATTTGATGTTCAATTCCACGTTTAGGGGGTAGGCCATTTGGTAGATCATTAGGGAACACATCTCCAAACTCCTCCAACAACTCCCTCAAATGCGGATCCTCAACGTTCACTCCCTCATTCACCTCCTTGGCAACCAGAATATACACCAACCGATTTTCCTCCAACTCCCTCTCGAATCGTTTTCTCCCTAAGAACACGCCACTACACATCGGGTTTTCTTTTGGTGTTGGTTTTGTGTTTCGGATTTTTGAAGGAGGTAATGGTAGTAAGGTTTTGATTTTGCCATTCTTGTTCACCTTATACACATTCTTAAAACCATCATGCATCACTTTGCGATCAAATTGCCACGGTCTACCAAGTAGTATATGGCACGCAGTCATAGGGATTACATCACATAGAATTTCATCTTCATAATTTCCAATTGAGAATGTGATTAAAACTCTATTTTTTACCCTTACTTCACTATCATCATCTAGCCATTTTAGTTTATAAGGAATTGGATGTTTAGTCATAGGTAATGCTAACTTCTCTACAAGTTCGATTGAAGCTACATTAGTACAACTTCCACCATCTATGATCAAATTGCATAGTTTTTTTCTCACTAGGCATTTCGAATGAAAAATGGTCTCCCTTTGTTCCTCATTTTCGGCCACCACATTTGAGTATAAGGACCTCCTAATCACTAAGGTTTCACCCTCCATTTCGGGATTGCACACGTCCTCCTCATCCTCACTTCCATTTTTATCATGTTCCGTCGCTAAAAGAGATTGTCTTTCCAACTCGTCTATTTCTATTATATCTCTTATGGTCATGATTCTTTTAGTCGGACAATTAGCTTGGTAATGGCCATAGCCTTGACACTTAAAACATTTCACTTTTAAGGTTTTGTCATCTCCGACTTTCTCCTTGTCTTTCCTAGTGAAATCAGGTTTTTTGTTCTTATCAAGATTACTAGTACTAGGATTAACTTTGAAAGTACTAAATGGCTTGGAATAAGACTTACTTGCTACTGATTTCTTCTTTTGGCTATCCATTTTGAGAGCCACTTTGCAAGCTTCATCGAATGTGAGGTATGGAAACACCTCCACTTTCTCACGCACCTCTTCGTTTAGGCCTCCTAAGAATCGGCCTAACTTTTGCTCCTCCATTTCTTCGATTTCACAAACAATGGAAAGCTTCTCAAATTCCTTGATGTACTCCTCCATAGGCATGGCGCCTTGCTTGAGTGTGGACCACCTAACATACTGATTTTGTTTGTAGTTAGTTGGAACAAAACGTTTCCTCAATTGCTTCTTCAATTTTTCCCAAGTAGCAATCTTGGATTTGTTCTCTTTCACCCTTTGCCTCTTCAAGCCTTCTAACCAAATGGATGCATATTTGGTTAGCTTCAATACAAGCAACCTTGTATTTCTTTTCATTCGGAGTGTCTTTGTAATCAAAAAACGCTCCAAAGAACGTTCCCATTCAATGTATAATTCCGGATCACTAGCTCCGTCAAAATCTGGAACTTCGATTTTTAAACCCCTATCATCAGCCCTAGAACTCCTTTCTTCCTCATTGGGTTTCTTCTTAAACAATTCTAAGGTTATCTTTGCCATCATGTCGTGTAATGCTTCATTTTGCTTAGCTAAAGCTTCTAGCATTGCATCTCTTCTAGCATTATCATTCATTTCATCGTCCATTTCGAACTCGGCTCTTGATACCACTTGATACGAACACCCTTCAAAATAAGAATTGCGTTTACGATAGTTGAACAATAAACTAAAAGCCTCCACTTCAAGTTTACAATTCGGTTTATAACTAAGGAAATGAATCTCCACTATCTTCCTCAATTACGGTTTTAATTAACAAAGAACGAGAATCTCCACTCTCGAATATGTCAATTAGGTTGACTTTCTCGTAGTTTGACCTCCCAAGAAAATCGGTTCAAAGTTAGAATAAAAACCACGGTTTTTAATCTTTAACACAACGTGTTTTAATTGAAGCACAAAGCTTAAATTTCAATAATCAAAAACGATTTTTCATTCATGATCAACATTACATATATATATTACAAGCTAATCAATCCCAAAAGATCTAAATACTTAAAAGATTAAACAAAGCAATAAACAACAAATATCTCTAAATTCCAACAAAGGTGTAAGAGGAATAGTGTTGTGTGTTTTGTTGACTAAAAGGGGAAGGAGGGCCGGTTTTCCACACCAAGTGGATGGCCTCCCTTAGCTTGCAACACGAGCTCCACAAATATCTTCAAGGACCTCCTTTCACACGCCCCAAGTGTAGATCGCATCCCCAAGCATGTTTCGTGGATATTACAACTTACGCTAAGCAAAATAATTCCGGTTTTACAAAAAACGTTAATTAAACTAACTCGCTTAATTAACTTCCTTTCCTATGTTGCTCAACATGATTAAACTAGTACTAATCCTTAAACCGTGAATTTCTCCCTTGTTGTGATTGAGATTAGTACTTAGTAGAATTTCGAAACTAGCAACTAGTTTCGGATCAATTGCATAACCTAATAAATCACAATAACACATGTAGAGCCTAATTTTGTAACTGTAAGCTAATGCATTCAAAATTAGATGCTTGTTTAAGTCAATTAGTAGATGCGTTCAAGATACCTTCATCATCGCCTGGTTTTCTTACATCTTGCCATATTTCGTTATTTCGTTTGAAATTGAACTCCAAATCTGTTTACATTTTGAGGAGTCCAAATTAATAAGCAATTTAGGTAAGAAATCTATGAACAAAGGTTGTTTTTGAGCAGATGAAAAATTTCACAAATTAATAGAAATTTACCTTTTCGCAAAACACAAATTCAACAAATTAAGCTTCGAATCTAAATTTTTGCAAACCCTAACTTGAGGTAATTGATTTTCCGTCTGAATTTCGCTCGTTTTTGATCTTTTTTGAATTTCAATTTGTTTTTCTTCGAAAGAGGGAGAGAGAGAGGAGAAGAGAGAGGAACTGTCAACTAGTTGCATTCACTGTGTCGTATTATGAAGATTGCATGTTTTGTTTTTGGGTTTGGGTTTTGTTTGGGAGGTTGAGAGGAGAAGAGAGAAGGGAGATGTGGGTTTGTGGATCGAATAGCAGCCTATTGAGCTATTAAGTCTATTGGGCCGTGCTTGACTTTATCCTTAAAGTTATGTCGTCTTTTGTAAGAGAGGCTGTCAGGGGTGTTCATAAATATCCGATCGATCCGATCCGATTTTTTGGATATCCGATCCGATTTTTTAGTTCGGATATTTCGGATCGGATATCTAAAATTTTCGGACCGGATACGGCTCGGAAATTTTCATTTACCGATATTCGAAAATATCCGAAACATGGAAATTTTTCGTTTTTTTTTTATTCTGATATCCGATCCGAAATATCCATTTTCAAGGCCGGATATACGAAATATCCGATGATCCAATCCGATGTGAAACTTATTTTATGAATTTTTCCTTTGACAAGTTCAATTTTTAGTTTTCGAAGATCCGATCTAAAATTCGAATATCCGATTTTTTGGTTCGGATTCGGATCGCATTTTTCCTAATCCGAAATATTCGGATATTTGAAATTTCGGATCGGATCGGATATTTGAAATTTCGGATCGGATCAGATATTCGAAATAAATACCCCTACATGCACAATACTTGGTTGATGAACCGAAAAGTCTGTGGTACTGCGAGTATGTTGTTTCTTACATTAGGATTGCGGGTTGCACGTGTGAGACACAATACTTCTGTCAAGCCGTCGTTTATACACGTAACTACTACATATACACAGGTTGGACCCCGAATTGAATTGAAAGATATAGCAAAGATAAATTCAATCGGAGAAATCTGAGACAGTATTGCGAATCCTTTTGTTTTCCTGAATTTACATTTGTGATAAATTTAGCCATACGTGATCTGTTATAGGGTGATAAAGGGCAATAAAGTTGGAAGAGAGGAGAGAGAATGGAAGGTAGCAATGGGGGAATGTTATACCATGAAGTCCAAGAAGCAAAGCTGTGTGCTGTGCATTGTGTGAATACAGTTTTACAAGGCCCTTTCTTTTCTGAGTTCGATTTGGCAGCACTAGCTTCCGATCTCGATCGGACAGAGAGGCAGATGATGATGCAATCTACTGTTGGCGCTGGTGACTTTCGCAGCGACGAGTCGCACAACGTTTCCTTAGGTGGTGATTTCAGCATCCAGGTAACATCAATTATTGCCAATTGTTGTGCTGTATTTTCAATTTTTCAAAGTTTTTCAAGTGTTTGGATTGCTGAAACAATATGAAGTGAGTTTGTTTTTTCCTTATTTTGAAAGATTAGGAATATAGATATGGTTTTGCGAACGAGGAAATTTGGATGGCAGGCAGCTGGACACTAATGTTAATAGTGAATTGTGACTTTGGGGTGGTTTTGTGTAATTGGGCGATACCGATTGTTTATGTTCATTTCCACGCGATTACACTCGATCATTTGATAAATAGATGGTCATTACAACGCTTGAAATCGTTGATTGATTATTGACCTAAGAATTTCTCTTTGGACACATTCAACAATTAGATTTGTGCCCTAATAAAGCAATGATGTAATAGAATTGGATTAGGAAACAACTGTGGAAACTCGTATGGATGAAAAACCTGGACTAGTAGGGGCTTGCCAAGCCATATCAAAATTAATGGGTGATAACTTCAGCCTTTAGTGCACAAGGAGAGTCAACAAGTTGACAGTTGACACCACTAGGCACGACCATGCCAAGCCATATCTTCTCTTGTTCACCTTTTGACGTAGGGCTATTCAGAGTGCGGTTTGGACCGCACCAAACCGCAACCCAAACCGTTTTTCCGCGGTTTGGGTTGGTTTGCGGTTTCAAAATTGCGGTTTGGGTTATGATTTCAAGCAAACCGCGTTTTGCGGTTTGGGTTGGGTTTTAATTTTTGTAAACCAAAACCGCACCATAAACCGCAATCTTATATGATTTTTTTTAAAAAAAAAAATATTTATTTTGATTTTTTTTAAATTCACTTGACAAGGTGGCATACAAGTATACAACTAAAAAAAGAAGTTTGAGGTAAAGAACTTGGACACTTTTGATAAATTATTATTTATGTTTAATTATGAAGTCAACTTTATAATTATTTGGACACTTTATATTTACTAACAAATCTTTTTTTTACTCTTAGTTTACAAAATTAATGTCGCAGAGGAAAAAATGGTTAAATAGCAAACCAAACCGCACCAAACCGTTTTGCGCGGCTCGGTTTAGGTTGGTTTAGGCAAAAGTGCGGTGCGGTTTGGGTTGGGAAAATGTCAAACCGTATATTTGCGGTTTGGGTTGGGTTACATCCCAAACCGCACCAACCCAAACCGCGAACACCCCTACTCGCAGTACCACAGAATTTGGCGTGTGGCTCCATTTGGTACACCACCATCCAACTCATCCTTGAGCAAAAATAGGTTCATTTGACCTTCTTACACTTAGAACCACATGTTCCACACCGACCCAGAGAATAACTTGTGAAGGTGCCCTTCTCCTATGAAGGGCAATATTGTGTAATGAACTGATATCTTAAAAACAGATCAAAGAAGAAGATTAACAAGGTAAACTGATCTTTGATTGATGATTTAGAATTTGACAGTGAACAAAGATAATAACAAGCTTTCGAGAGGCTTGTTTCTCTCCCAAGAACAAACTAAACCCTTAACAATATTTTTCCATACCCTTTCATTCTCCCGACTCCTCTATTTATAGCATTTCATCCCTCTCTCACTTTTTATCTTATTCCTCAAGTTACTACTAATAACTAACTAATTATGCATTACCCATATTACCCTTCTACCTTAGGTCAGTTCATCACATTACCGGCCACCCAAACTTCCACCTTGTCCTCAAGGTGGATAGTAGTCAGCACTGGATTGTCGGCCCCTACAATGCTGGTTGATGCTACCTTTAGTACACTGTTGCCCTTGAGTTGGTGCAGCTGTGAACAGATGGGGTTTGCTCAGTAGGGAGGCAGTAAGCTCAGTGGTGGGAAAATGGTGGTTTAGGAACCGGGTGGAGGTTGTAGGAATGAGAGTTGAAAAATGAGAGTTGAAAGTTTGTGTGGAGGGTGGTGAGAGTAGCTTGGGCTGGAAAATTAATTCAATAATGGAGTGGCTGGTTTTGGAAGCAGGACAGTAGTTAGTGAGCCCAAGTAGTAAAAAGGTTATCTCATAAATGAAATGTAGGATGGACCTAAAATCAGTAGGCCCATGCGTGTTTTTTATATAAGTAAAAATTGGTTTAAATAGGGTGGGCCCTCTTTCTTGTATTACCTCCTCATACTGACAAAGGATGGTGTGCAAACATTTCTCCTTTTCAGCTGCACGTGCTCCTAGCAATTTACCCTTAATTTCCTGAGAAGTGTCATCCTTTTCTTCTTTTCCCAATTTGCCCTTAATGATATTTTCTGAAGTTGGCTTCCTTTGTAAGCCAAAGGGTGACTCATCAAGTCTTCCCCAACACACTTCCCTTTCACCCTCTCTTCCTGGAACCTTCTGGAAGGCATTTTTCAAGAGCTGCCCCCCACTGCTATTTAGATCTCCGGCAACCTTGTTGAGAGCGACGCCGGCAAACAAGCCACCTGCACCACTTAATTTACCAAAGGAAAAATCACCAAGACCTCCGCCACTAAAATGACCTTGTTCTTCATTGTATCTGCCACCACTCCCCTTGGTGCTGCTCTTTCCCAACTGGTGGTCGTCGACATTTCCTCCACCATCATAGAACCGGGTAATCTCTCCTTGACATCCACGATATCTGCTGCGCGTAATATCATGTGGTAAGAGATTTCCTGATCTACCACCCCCAGCACCGCCAGTGAAGAAGCCTGGACCTCCACCGGAACCGCTGCCCACTGGGTCCCTGTGCATCACCCGCCTTCTTTTCTCTGGTTCGCGTTGAAGGTGTACCCCTAGGTCACCATTAAGGACGAAACCACCAGAATCCTTGCCAATAAATTCTCCCCTACCTTCGCTACTGTAGCCACCGCCACCAGTAGCAAAAACAGTTCCATCAAAGCCCTCATATAGGCTGCTGCACTCTTCGTCGGTGACGGAGCTCAGATTTATGTCAGATGCACTTTCGAGCTTCTCCAATTCCACTTCTGCTTCGAGAACCTCCAGATTTGCTTGGTTGTCTTCATCCTCTTGTTGAATCTGCTCAACCGTGAGCTCCTTCTCCTTGAGCGCCTCTTCCTTGAGCTCCTCTTTAATCATCTCTATTTCACATTTGATTGGAGCCAACGCCCTATCAACTATGCGCCCTATGTCCTCGCACAATCTCTCTGTCAACTGCTTTGAGATCTTGTTCATCTTTTCATTGAAGTTCTTTTGAACTCCTCTATGTCAAAAATGGGAGTTCCGGCGAACTCCATTGCAGATTTTTTTTTTTTTTTTTTTTTTTTTTGGGATGTGAAATCAAAAAATCAGTAACTTAATCTCCCCGAATCGTACCGCTCTGATACCATTTGTAATGAACTGATATCTTAAAAACAGATCAAAGAAGAAGATTAACAAGGTAAACTGATCTTTGATTGATGATTTAGAATTTGACAGTGAACAAAGATAATAACAAGCTTTCGAGAGGCTTGTTTCTCTCCCAAGAACAAACTAAACCCTTAACAATATTTTTCCATACCCTTTCATTCTCCCGACTCCTCTATTTATAGCATTTCATCCCTCTCTCACTTTTTATCTTATTCCTCAAGTTACTACTAATAACTAACTAATTATGCATTACCCATATTACCCTTCTACCTTAGGTCAGTTCATCACATATTGTCGCCATCATAACCACACATCAACAGATAGCACAACATTACACCTAGCTCACCGTCACTCCTAACATTGAAGAATAACCAAGGTCTCTCACGAGTCACGACCCTAATTTAAGTCATACAAAAAAGTTTCCAATGTGACGAACTAATAATAGCCAAATCATCATGCTCCACCCCGAAGAATGTCCTTTCCTTAACGAAGAATGTTTGGATAAACATTGAATTCCACGCTTTCATAGATGTGCTGTCTTCATATTGTGCATAGTGTATCACCTATTACCTTTGAGATATTGAATCTATGCATGTGGTTTCCTTCAGGTCTGTTATGCATGAAATTTTGACGAAAGAACTCATGTGATCTTATATTTTCTTTACAACCTTCATTTGTCTCTTACACTAGCTTTTAGTGTGCAATATTCTCGATGATGGCCCATGACTCACAAATCACAGTCGCTGTCTTGTACGAATCCTTCCCTCACCTTTCCATGAAGATGACTCTTTAAGAAATTTTCCCGGGGGGCGGGGCCCTCGTGGAAGGCTTGGCTTAGGTAAAAAAGAAAAAACTTGAATCCATGCTTAAAAGAGCGAGATGGCTTATGGATGAACCTCATATAGGCTTAACAAAAGTTAAAGTTAGGTGCTAATCAAGAGGAGAGATGAGCACTTTAATATAGGGGATGAAGTTTACGTGAAGTTGCAACCTTATTGGCAATAATCTATTGATAGGAGCGAAGTCTTTTTTTTTTTTTTTTACCAAGGATACTTTAAGCAATCTACTTTAAATTGTGTTGGGAGAAACCACGAACTTGTAGAGTTAGATTGAGTTTTCTTCACCTTAGAAAATAAGTTTCAATAAATTCTAATAAGTTCTAATACATTCCAATAGTTGAGAAAAATTCAGATATGTTTTGTTCAAGCTTCGATAAGTTCGAACACCTTATCGTATAAGTTTCAGTATGTTCTAATTAGATCATATAAGTTCTAACAAATTCAAATAAGTTTAGATAAGTTCACCTCGGATAAATTTAGGTTTTAGAAGTTAAAGAGAACATCCTTATTTATATGGCAGTTGAAATAAAGGGACAACAATTTCTACCTTTTAACTATTGGCCCACACTCTCTCTCGTCCAAATAAAATAATACTACTCCTACTACCTACCAACTCTAACCATTGGCCCACACACTCTTTCCACCAAATAAAATAATACTACTTTTACAACCTACTACAACCTATCACATCTACTTTTTCAATAAAATAACAATTGATAACCAAACAACAACTTTTCATCTAAAACTACGTGCGCTGATAAGTGTCAAGAGTACTATGGGACGGAGGTAGTAGTTGTTTTTATGGCTATTAATTTGGTTGTACTCATTAAATGAAGTAATTGAAAAGCACCCAAATTAAAGCCTTTGACTTTGTTTTATACATCTGTTTAACATAGGTGTCTCTTTATTTAAATGAATTTGTTTTTACATTTCACTCCTATACTCTCATCTTATGATCTTTTTAGCACCATGTTGAGTAAATGATTCCAAAGAATTAACTATTATTTCGGAGTTTCTGGTTGTTAATATTTTGGGTTTGTTGAAGTTCTTTTAATAGTTAATAACATACTAGATGTTAGTGGTCACTAGTGGAATAGTCCGTCTACGTTTATGAGATTATGTTTCCATATTATTAGTTATTTAGTTGCTTTCCTAGTATTACAAGTATGATTGTACAGTTGGAATGAATTAATTGTAAAGGAAGCAAGGTAAAACCTCTTACTTTATACGTGTGTTAAATATAACTTTCTCTTTATTGAATAAATCTGTTTATACATTTACGCGACTAAACTCTCATTGTATCTTTTTTTTAGCACCAATATGTTGTTAAGAGTAATCTAGGTAAGATCCCGACATAGAGAAAACACAATACAAAAAAGTCTTCAAGAGTAAAACAGAGAGAAAGAGAAGTGTTTAGTCATGGCTAGAAATGGTTCCAATACCCTGTCTAAACATTTTATTCCAATGTTTAAGGGGGGAAATTATCATTTACAGAGTCTTAAGATGAAGACTTTGCTTAAGTCCCAAGAGTTATGCGTCATGGTGGAACAATATTCTGCATCCAATCAGCAACGAATGATGAGATTTATCTTTAAATTGCGGCCCCATTGACATCCAAGTAACCATTGGACACACAATAACTTTTTAGTGACAAAAAGGTTATTGCCATAAAATTACGCTCTCAATCTAAGAATGTGACTATGAAAAATTATGAATCAAGAAGAATTCTTGTCTAGGTTGTCTGTAATTGTTCACCAAATGAAATTATCGTGATAACGTTACTAGTGAGACTATTGTGGGAAAGGTGTTGAAAGAATTACATAGTGACTATAAACATATTGTTAGTGCAATATTGGAGTCAAATGACTTACCGACTTATTTATTTGAAGAGTTCCTTGATGGCTCTTAAAAAACGAATAAATAAGTCTATTAATGAAGAAGTGAAAGAAAAGGCCTTTTAAGTGAAAAGGCAGTCTTTGTATGATAAATGAGAAATTGAAGAAAGTTGTTATGGCAGAGACGATTTCCATGGATGTGGCCGTGGTCATGGACTCATGGTAGAGAAGGGGCCCAATTCCATAGTTAGAAGCTAATTGTTGGCCAAAGATAGTGGCTAGTTGGAGTAATCAAATTTTGCTAAGCATATTTAAACAAGAGAGTAAGCTCTTCTAAAGTGTAATTGTGTGTGTTTTTGTGGTAGTGTTGTGGGTAGTCATTCCATATTACAAATTGGATAATCAGCAAATGGACTTTGATTTTGAAAGTCTTGGATTTTGAATCAAGGAGGAATATTGTGTAAATGATTCATTAGTTATTATTGAAGAGCATGTGGTTGTTTTATCTTCAATTTGTTAGGGTATTTTTAGGAGTTAATAACGTAGTGGATGCTAGTGGGTTTTAGTAGAGTAGTGTGTCTATGTTTATGGATTTATGTTGCCATATTATTAGTTAATTAGTTGCTTCCCTAATATTATAATTATGGATGTACTCATGAAACATGAATTAATTGAAAAGCAAGCAAGGTAAAACCTCTGACTTTTTTTTTTTCTATATTTGTGTTTCCTAACTTTCTTTTTAGCAAATAATTTTTTTTTTAAATTTACTCAACACGGTGCTAAGAAAGATAACTAGATTAGATTGATTTGAATAAAGAGAAAACTATGTTTAAAAAATGCAGAAAAGTAAATCCAGAGGCTTAACTGAAAATATGGAAACGTAATCTTAGAAACATAGACCCACTACTCCACTAGTAACCATCGACATCCACTACATTATTAGCCCCTAAAAGAGCTCCATCAAACTGAAAAAATTAACAACCACATGGTTCTATATAATAGCCAATTGTTTTGAATCATTTACTCAAGTAACCTTCTTCCAAAATCCATGACTTTTAATACTAACACCATTTGCTCACATTATTTTTGAGCACTCCAATTTGCAGTATAACTCACTATCCACATCGCTGTCACGACACAAACACATTCACACTTTAGAAGAGGTTACACTTTTCTTATTCAACATTTTTTGCAATATTTGTTTGCTCCTTGTCTCTTTGTTTGACCCAACAATTAGCCTCTTTGTGCCATGGAATATCGACACCCACTGTTGAATTGGGTCGTCCTCTACCATGACTATTGCTGCTGCCGCGGCCGCATCCACAAAAATCTTTTCTACACGACGACTTTCTTGATTCTCCAATTCATTATTTGAAGATTGCCTTTTCTTCTACATTTTCATTACTAGATGCATCTATGCTTTCTAATGAGCCAGCAAGGAACGCATGAAATGAATAAGTCGATAAGTCATGGAGCGAAATGGGAACCTCCAACTTATGTTTAGAAGACCCAGACCAACGGAAAACAAACAAACAACGGATATAGACTTTTAGGTAAAAGATTAGGTCTTAGAACTAAAAGAATTGGTTGTTTTAGTGTTTAGGAAGGATTAGCTCAATACTAAGGATGAATAATTGTGAAAGATCATCTCTTAAACCACTTAACTCAAGGTATGAATACAAGCCACCAGAAGAATCACTCTTAAAGCTCGATATTCGGATATTTTTGAATAGGAAGTGAATCTCTCTCAACCTAAACTAGATGGTAATTACAAAAATAAGAATATCACTATCAAATTCTGATAATTGGGATGAGCACTTGTAGTTTAACCCTATGAAGCACAGATACTTCTCCCACCTGCCGTGTCCCGTGCCCGGGACGGGTACGAGTCGGGGATGGGAAGGATATGACAAAAACGTCCCCGAACTTGGAGACGACCGGTGTAGTTGGGGACTTCTAGAGAAAACGGCGGGGACGTCTCGAAGACGGAGTTAGAAGCTTAATGACGTCCCCCCATGGTGCGTTTATCTCGTCTTCGCTACGTTAATGTCGGCTTTATCGCTGCGTCCTACCTCTTAGCTATATGCGGGTGGGATCCATCGGGAAATGTCGACTTATCGATTGGTTTACCTTTTTTTTTGGTTTGAATGTGGGGAAGATGGAGGGGAAGGGTTAAGAACTAGAACTAATACAACAAGGCACGTGAAAGAGGACACAATGCATTACAGCTGTCCAACACTTTTGTTTTTTTATAGCTATAGCCTATAGTGCTCTGTAAGTTTGCAGCCCTCTGACTCTCTCTAGTTCAATTTATGTGTTTCTTTTCTTTCTTTTATGTTTTTAGCTGAATCTAATCATCTATAACTTTCAACTTTATAACCCCATATATATTTCTATATTCTAGAAAGAAAAAAAAGTTTATTACTTTAAAATTTTATCTGTATTTCGTATAATGTTTTTTGCACCAATTTTGTTTTTGAGATTATGTGCATGAAAAATTATTGTAATATTATTCATTAAATATAATATATTTGTTTTTTTTTCCCCGAATCCAAGCCGTACCCTTTTTTGGAAAAATTGATTTTTCCGTTCCTGTACCCGTATCCGTATCCGTATTGGTGCCACCTAGGTTTTACCTCCTAAGTAATTCGTACAATAATCTTTAAACACTCGGTTTACAAGCTTTTAAACATGACGGTTTTTCTTAAGCTAAAAGCTCAAATTTTCATTCAT
Organism: Beta lomatogona; assembly: GCA_947646795.1. Taxonomy (NCBI): domain Eukaryota; kingdom Viridiplantae; phylum Streptophyta; class Magnoliopsida; order Caryophyllales; family Amaranthaceae; genus Beta; species Beta lomatogona. The sequence continues at coordinate 83,255 of CANSNZ010000973.1, forward strand.
CAAATCCATACCTTGAGTTAAGTGGGATGAACACTTGTAGTTTTACCTCCTAAGTAGTAGAAATCCCGCTGGAACCTGCGGGCAACAATCTGGTCCAATGAAAAACTTGCTTACCTAGGTTAACTTTCTTATAATTGGACCAAATTAAGCAGGCAGATTAAGCAGCTCAATGACCTAGCTGGGATCTCCTAAGCTTGCTCAAATAGCTCTCAAAAACCGGATTTACCAAAGCCGCAAAAACAGTTACCTCCTTATTACATGATTAAATTTCTACTAAGCTAATTAGTGAATGTAAAACATAATTAATCACTAATTAACTACTTGATAATAATTAACTTACACTTAAACAAAATTAGTGCTAATTAATTCTCTTAATCATGGTTAGACAAAACCATATCCTTGTTATGAAAACTCGTAACACACGTTCTTTACCCATGGATGGTATGATCTCCCCTCCTCGTGGCTTGACTCAGCAATTTCTCATACCTTTGGTTGTCTTCCACCAGCTAAGCCCTTAATTTCCTTCTTAATCCACAATATTAACCTAGGTTGCACCGATAAGGATACGGGACAGATACGGGTACGGGGACGGAAAATGGCAAAATCAAAATGTCAGAAAACGGGTACGGCTTGGATTCGGCAAAAAAAATATGTAATACGTTTTAATGAAAAATATTACGTTAAACTTTTCCTACATAAATCTCCATGTAATTTTTGTATAAAATTATTAAAAGACAATACACATAAAAATATGAAGAATAAGCTTTCCTTCTTAGAATATAAAAATATATATAGGGATATAAATAATTTGATTTAGTAAAACAAAAAGAATAGTAAATTTAGAGAAAAACAAAGTGGTGCACAAACTACAATTGTACTTTATTTAAAAAAAAAAATGTTGGTCATGTGTACTACACCACTATCTCTTCTCACTTTCAAGTGCCTTCTTTGTAGTTTAACCCTTTCCCCTTCCTCACATTCAAAATAAAAACGTAAACCAGACCCGGGAAGATGAGAGAAAAGAAAAAGTGGAGAATGGCTATGTGCGTGACTGCCAAGCAGTTGCGCTGCTTGCCGGTGAGGCTTGGTGGGCGGTGAAGATGAGAGGAAGGGGTTGCGCGGCTTGCAAGAGAGTGAGAAAAGCAAAGAATTGAAGTGGGGAAAATTGTAGAAAACCCTAGATCTAACTTTTACAAGGCTGGGTACGTCTCTCACAAGCCCTTAACCGTACCCAAATTCCACCTGGCCGTACCGAAGAGCATCCATTGTACCCAGATTTTTGAGTTCGTTTTGGGGACGAATCCTTGCCGTACTCGTATCGTACCAATACCGTACCCGTACCGGGTACACAATTCGGCCCTCAAGAGGCGTACCCGTGCTTCATTGAGATTAACCATATTAAAGAAACCTACGAACATCTTTGGATAATAAGGCCTTCCTATTTCACATCAAGCCATTTGACTTGGATATTGCTGTAACAATATGTTTGTAGTCAATGTGTAGACTGTAGACAACTCAACACCTTGCCCACAATAGTCTTACTAGGTTTAGGAAAAATTGACAATAGGGGTCTGATCTTTAGGTGATAATTTTTAAAAGGTTGAACTATTGATTAACCTGTGTAGGTCCTTATATTAGGGGGTCTTAACTTTTAGCACCTCAGTAACTTGACACTAACGATTTTTTTTTAAAATATCACCTACTTCATACTTTTCTCCCTCAATAAACCCTTCACGTGACACCCATGTTTTACAAGTTGTGACCTATTCAGCACGCCCGCTGAAAGTTAAGACTCCCTAAAGTAGGGACCTAGACAGATTAATCAATAGTTCAGACCTTTTAAAAATTATCACCCTAAGTTCAGATTCCTATTGTTAATTTTTCCCTAGTTTTATTATCACCATATGTTTCATTTGGCTAATTATTTCAAACACCCTAGACAAAAAATTTTGCACTCGTTATTCATTTATTATAGCCAAATAAACCTAGAAAAAAAGTGGGGGGAATCTTTTGTGATTAGATGGTAAGGAGGTGTCCCTACAGCAATAAACCATGGATCATCTCCGTCGAGTCCTTTTCGATCTAGAGAGCTACATGGCAAGAAGAAAGAACATTATTAGCTAATCCTAATACAGTTTCAAGTCGCTTATTGGAATCACAACAAGCATTGCCACGAAGAAGACAATTAACTAAAGATAAATAAATAAAATTTCTCTCAAATTGAGAGCGGAGAGTATGTAATCTTATGGTAGTTTCTTTTTTATCACTGAAAATTCTTGTGTGAGGATCTTCCATGCTTGCTCCAATGTCAATGTTGGCATGTTGTCACAATGTGAGGAAAAATCTCATTATCCATTGTTGATTGGATGTAGAAAAAGAGCCTTTGCAGCTCTTTGATTTTTCTCTAACCGTTGATCGGGTTCATTGAGAGCCATTGTGGGTTCTAAATACCCTTGCTCCATCATGTTGCATAACTCTCGGGACTTAACAACTCCGTAAATGATAATTTTCCCCGTTAAACATTGAAATTATGGGTTAGACAAATTATTCGTACCATTGCTAGTGGTGGGAAAACACTTCTTTCTTTTTGTTTGTGTGGCATTTTTTTTGGGTTTTCTCTCTCTTCCAATATCTCGCATGGATTGCCCGGATACTATGTTTGTGCTAAAACTATAAATAATGAGATTATAGCAGTGGAAATGTAGAAAAAGATTGATTTCAATCAAGAGTTACATTTAACAAATGCAGAAAAGAAAGAGACTTTACATGTTTGTTTTTCAATTACTTCATTTTGTGAGTTCAACCATATTTGTACTACTAGGAAAGCGACTAATTAACTAAAATACAGAAACATAATCTTATAAATAGACCCATTACTCCACTAATGACCACCAACATCAACTATGCCAGTGACTCTTAAAAGAACTCTAATATAATGAAGATATTAACAACTACATTCTACTAAATAATAGCTGATTATTTGAATCATTTGCTCAACATCGTGCTGGAAAGATAATAAGATGAGAGTATAGTAGTTGAAATGTAGAAACAATTTATTTGAATAAAGAGAAAGCTACGTTTAACAAATGTCGAAAGAAAAAGTCGGAGGCTTTAACTTGCTTGCTTATAAATTACTTATGTCCAAAAGTACTAAGAAAATATGAACAAAGAAACATAATCCCATAAACGTAGGCCCACTGCTTCACTAATAACCACTAAGATCCACTATGTTATTGACTCCTAAAAGAACTGCAACGAACTTTAGATATTAACAACTATACGTTCCTAGTAATAGCTGTTAGAATGTACAATGTATATTCTGTAAATATTCCTTAGAATCTTCTATATTTGTTAGGTGTATTGATGTACGTAATTAGAGCCTAACTTGCCTCTTGTGTATGATGTATATAAGCTAATTACAGCAATACACCTAACAAATATAGAAGATTCTAAGGAATATTTACAGAATATACAATATACATTCTAACAATAGCTAATTGTTTTGGAACCCCTATAGACTAGGGAAACTAATAGAAATAATTGCTCAATAAATGAGAAGGGAAAGAGGGTAACTTATATTGATAACTCAAAGGATACTTTTCATTACAAAAATAATCCACTTTCGAGAGGTGGAGCTCTCCTGAGGCTCTGATACAAGTGAATAGTTTTCGAGAAACTCATTCTATTCTCTTTGCTCTTATTGATAGGCTAATCCTAGGTAATTTCCTCCTTTCTTGCTGTACTATATCTGACATTCTTTTGCTGTAATCATTGTACTGATGATGACTCTCTGGTTCTGACTCATAGGAATATTTTCTGCATACTTCTTAGCTGTCATTCTTTGCTGTGGATTTCCTTTAAAGCCCCACCTCACATAGGTGATAAGTGGTATGGGAGTAGAGGCTTGGTGTGTAGCATTACCCTCCTCCCAAAGAGCCACCTTGTCCTCACTGATTTTTTCATTTGAGAGACATGGAAGTTAGGTTGTATCTTTGCGTCAGCAGGTAGCATCAATCTATAAGCTACTTTTTCCAAAGCATGTGGGACTTCAAAGGTACCATAGTACCTAGGTGAGAGCTTTTCGTTCATCTTTTTTGGTAAGTGACTTTTTGCCTATATGGTTGTAACTTGAGATACATCATATCTCCTCTAGCAAAAGAGACTTCCCTCTTGTGGCTTTGTGTAATAGACTAGCCTAGGGGACAGGGGTATTTTAGTAATATACACTAGTTACTCTATTAGCTTGGGGAGTAAGGCAAATACACTATAAATAGAGGAGATTAGGGAGAGAAGAGGGTATCAAGAAAATATTGGAGAGTTCAATTTAGTGGTTAATTTGGGAGTGTGTCAAATCACTCGAAAACTTGATAATCTATCTTTATTTTCTGTTATTTCCATTGTTATCAATCAAAAATCATCATATCCTTCCTTTATACTACTGTCCACATATCCAATTCATTACAAATGGTATCAGAGCGGTACTATTCTGGGGTAGTGTGCTGCTTATTTTCGAGATTTATAAAAAAAAAAAGTTGAAGAATGCAGCAGATAAGAGATCTGGTCAGCGAGGGATTTTCAGAAATCACACACAACTTGAATCCTTGGATTCTAAATGTAAGGAAGCTACAAACAATCCAATATGAGCTTCAACTTCCTCTATTTGATGGAAGAAATCCGGATGAATGGATTTGGGAGATGGAAGAGTACTTCCAACTCTTCTGGTTTAGTGATGCACAGAAGTTGAAGGCCGCCATCGTTGGATGCGAAGGTGAAGCGTTACTGTGGTTTTGCTGGGAGCACCAACGGCGGCCCATCCGGTAGTGGGAGGAGTTGAAGCAACTGGTGGTGCGTTGTTTTTCTTCTATACCGGGGTTTTCCCGGCAAGTGCAGGTAGTACAACCAACTTCGAAATTTAACCCCCGGTCACGAGAGGAACTCGGCTAATCAGCCTACAGATTCATACTACCAGAGGCTGGCATCGCTGGGTGTTCATCATTTAAACATGTTGTAATAACCTACCTTAAGGAACGTCCAAAAGATGTATTTAGAATACATAACGAGACTTTTATAGCTGTAGAAAGTAGCCACTTTATGATCTCATAAAATGACCTTTTTACTCTGAAGGGTACGGAATAGTTATATTGACTTTGCCTCCTTTATTCGCTTGCCTCCTGAACTATTATTACCGTACGGCTACCTTGTTCCTCCTTAACTCAGCCTTCTTCTTCGATGCGGTCTTAAGCTCATGACACCATATGAACTTTTCACTTACTTATTACCGGGCTAAGCCCTTTTGAGCTACTGGTTTGAGTTAGAGCTTAACCTTTGAGCGACGTGCAGAAGACTTTTCCCCTTGGGCCTATATATGCTCTAGCGCCCCAGAGCTATGGAACAAAGGATTCTCCCAGATCTGCCGCCCCTTTCGATACCCGCCCTTCTTTGTTCTTGTGGGTTCTCTTTGAGATTTATTTCTCAAGAACTGACTTCTCGTGCTGAAAAAAAAATTTCATTGACCTACGGCACAGCACGGAAGGAAAGCACCGATGTTAGCTCGCCTTGTCCACGGAACCTATCTGGTTGAGAATCCTATCTTGCTTGACTGCGCTCGGAAGTCTTTCCTTAAAGCATTGATTTGACTTTGAGTATCCGCTTAAGTGAGAAAAGGAACTTGATTTAGCTTGAACCTTGAGCCGTAGAAGAGGATCTTTCAGAAGGACGACTGGCTTTTGCCCTTGAGCATTGAATTAACCGAGAGTCAACCTATTTAATTTAAATGGGGATTATCGGAAATCCAAACCACCACCATTAACTTTCAAGAGGAGCTTGGAGGGAAGGCAACAAACTATGTTTGAAGCTGAACTTTTGAAATGATTTTGGAGTTTATCGTACCGGCGAAGAGTCACCAGACTTGACCGGCGGAAAAGTTGGTGGAAAACATGGTAAGTAGGGTGTGGTTCCGGTGGTGGGCCGGGCAAGTTCTCCGGCAAGCCAGAGAATGAAGTATTCGAGCGTGGCGGTACGGGTGGTTGCAGTGGCGATAATCAAGGTGAGTTGTCCAGCGGAAAATTATGCGGCTGAATTAGTGGAGGCTCTGGCTTTCTCAGTGGCCAGCGGGTTGGGTGTTAGAGCTGATGAGGGTGGTGGTCAAAAAGAGGCGGCCAGAAAGTAAAAGAGGAACCACCATTTATGGTGGCGTGAACAGAGGAGGAGGATTTGTGAGAGGTGGATTGGTAGCGAGTAGGCCAGGTGGCAGACCTGGTAATTTTTCGGGTGAGGAAACCGGCGGTTATTTAGGTTTTGCCGCCGGCGAAAATTCTGGTGGAGTATGGTGTTTGTGGAGCAGAGAAGAACTCTCCAGATAAAGGGGAGCGAGGGAGAAGAACTCAGCTTGGGGTTGGCTTGGGAAGGAAGCCAAATATGGAATATTGTAGTAAGGGCAGTTGGTAATTGATCAAGGAGGAATCATTCAAGCTGTTGGAAAGCACATGCCTACTAGTTATTATCTACAACCCACATTCTCTATATTGAATGTGGTGGAACCCACCTTTGAAGCCCACAACTCAAAATACATTTGCTCTACTCTTCATCTTTTTTTTTACTAACCTAGATCTTTTTCAAAGAAACTCACCCATTCCTTTAATCCACTTAATTGCTCCAGCCCATTCAAGCGAAAAAAAAAAAGGGCCTGAATTTGACTATATTATTGCATAAACCATGTTTCCAACCCAATTTTGTTCTCCTTCGTCCTGAACCTCTCCACCTCACTGTCCATTCAATGATTAAATACACCTCATTTTTCTTTCGGTCCACCAAAACCAAAGAACCTAGCTCTCATGACTATTTTCCTAATCCACGACCCAACAACACCATTACCCATTTCAGCCACTGCCTAACAATTCTCCAAGGGTTATTCCAGCTTGAACCACAAGAGGCAATACGAAAATTCACCAGCCAAGAATGTCAACACACGTGGAAACGTGGCAATTGTGGTAAAAATGACAACAGATTATTGGAGGCTGCACAACAATGCCAACACCGGGAAGACGAAGCTGATTACTATCCACGTTGAGGACAAGGTGGAAGTTTGGCGGGTCGGTATTGTAATAGACTAGCCTAGGGGGCAGGGGTATTTTAGTAATGTACACTAGTTACTATATTAGCTTGGGGAGTAAGGCAAGTACACTATAAATAGAGGAGATTAGGGAGAGAAGAGGGTATCAAGAAAATATTGGAGAGTTCAATTTAGTGGTTAATTTGGGAGTGTGTCAAGTCACTCGAAAAATTCATAATCTATCTTTATTTTATGTTATTTCCATTGTTATCAATCAAAAATCATCATATTCTTCCTTTATACTACTGTCCACGTATCCAGTTCATTACACTTTGTTCATTCTGCTTTATTCTTTCTTGTGCTTTAATCAGAGGTGCCTTAAGATCATCTAAGATAACATCCCTTTCCACCAGCTGCTCCTCTGATGATGAGACCATTGTGTTGCCTTGGTAATGTTTGGTGAGGGAAGGGGAATCCCTTCCATATAAGGCCTTGAAGGGTGTGCATTGAGTGGATAATGGATGCTGGTATTATACTAATACTTAGCCCAATGAATCCATTTACACCAGGTTGGTTGCCCATTGATGAAGCCTTAGTTCTTAGTTTTAAAAAGCGCTCCAAGGCGCGCCTAGGAGGTGCGAGTCCATACGCTCAGAAAAACGCATCTGACAAGCCAGGTGAGGCGACCAACGGCAGGCGCGCGCCTCAAGCCGAGGCGCAGGGCGTCCGCCTTGTGTAAAGAAGCGAAGATAAGGAATTACGATAAAAAAACAAAAATTTGAACTAAATATCTCGAATTAATAGTCTAACCCGGCTTGTTACACTCTAAATCGACACAAATTTTTAAAGTAATTGCATGACTTGGCTTCAATTTCTAACCTAAATCAAAAGCCCTAATTGGGTCAAAACCCTAATTTGCTATCCAATCAAAATTTAACGTTGCCGGCGACATATATTGTGATAGAAACACCCGAACAGTCTTAACCAGTGGTAGTCGCCGTTATTCCTACCTCCGGTGGCCGCCGACTGGAAGTCCTCCTTCAGATCTGCCGAGAGGTTTCTCGTTTCTGTGTGGATGTTTTTCTCTTACTGAGCCACTAAGAGCTGATTAAAAAGTAATACGTGTGTTTCAGAAGTCTACTTTTTACTTTTTGCCAAGCCTTGTTCTAACTGTTGAGCTGTCACTGTCTCTTTTTTGCTGTCACTTTTGTATTGATTATTTTTTTTTACCTTCACTTTTCTGCCACAACTTCTGGGGATCTATTAACCATACCAAAAAGAAAAAAACAACTGAAATATTATAGTAGAATTTTTTAGGGTCTTTTAAGTCAAACTTTATAGCAGAATTTTTTTTTTTTGTAAAATACAGAGAAGGTGCGTCTGGCCTACGGGATGTGCGCGCCTTCGCCTTGCGCCTTGCTCCTCTCTTCCCCTTGCGCTTTGCGCCTTGGTGCGCCTCGCGCCTTTTAAAACTAAGGATGAAGCAACATATGTAGACTTCCAGAATCTTGTTGACTACCTCAGACTCTGGGGGGTATCTAGGAAAACCATATCCCTGTCAGAAACTATGGTAGTGGGTGTGTCATGTAATCTGATTACATCTTTGTTGCAAGTAGCAGCTATAGACAAGGCAGAGAAGGGATGTTTGAGACTGAGAAAATGGGCATACTTGGCCGCAACTACAACGTGTCCTTGCCTTGAGAGGGGGGATTAGCCTCCACAAAATCCGTGCTGATATCTTCAAACACCTGTGAAGGAATAGGAAAAGGTTGGAGTAAATCCCCTGGGCTAAGTGAAGAACGCTTTTGCTGTTGGCAAACACGACACTCTTGAACATATATGCCACATGTCTTCTCATTCCAAGCCAGAACCATTCCCCTGCCCGCCTCTGGTATGTTCTTAACTCCCCTGAGTGCCCCCCTAATGGTGAATTATGGTTATCATGTAGCACCACCTGTGAGTGTTTGGGAAGTACTATCCTTCCCTTGTATTGAAGGATGCCATAGTATATCGTTGTGGGTGGGGTTTGCCTTCATGTTTGTCACTCATAAGTTAGCAGATGAATGGGTCTTGCTTAACTGGGTTTTAACTGTGGGTAAAAGGGTCTCCCATGGTAGAGTTCAAGATGTCGTAAGGGCTGTCAGTTCCCCATCCTGATTTCCTTGTCTAGAGAGTGCATCAGCAACCACATTTGTGGCCCTCTGTACCTTATGTTGAAAGTGAACCCCAATAGCCTATTCACCCACCTACTCAGCCCCTATCTCTCTTTGCTCCATCAAATATTTCAAGACTTTGATGGTCTGTCTTGATTGTAGACCTCCTACCAAGAAGATAATGTCTCCATTTTTGAACTGCTAGCACTTAAATGGACTTTTATCTGACCCTTGGTCCTAGCCTCTGACTGTAGAAAGCTATGGGGTGATTCGCTTGAGACAAACACTACCCCCAATCCATAGCTTGGCGCATCAGTTTCCACTGTATAGACTTTGTGAAATCTGGCATGGCTAGAGTGAAAACTGAGATCATGGCCTGTTTCAAGGCTTCCAAGACATCTGTGGCCTCTTAGGACAAAGCAAACGAGTATTTCTTCAACTCAGCAGTTGCCTGCAATTTTGGCATATCCCCTAACAAATCTTCTATACCAGCGTGTAAAGCCCAAAAAACCCCTTAACTCCTTGAGATTGCTTGGAATGGGCCACTGTGTCATTGCTGTGATCATTTGATGGTCTACAGATACACCTGCCCTGAGATGATATGACCTAAATAGGCTATCTTAATTTCTCCAAATCCACATTTTTTTGGGTTGGCGTATAGCGAGTATTATGCAAAGGTTTGTAAGACAAGGGCAAGGTGTTCTTTGTGTTTTTGTGGGGTTGGGGCAATATATAAGGATGTGATAATAAAAAGGCAACCACAAATTTTCTGAGGAATGGTCTGAACACCTCATTCCTGAGAAATTGGAAGATGGCTGGGGCTTTGGTATCTGGCAAGGCTAAAGGGCATTACAATGAAATAATAGTGCCCTTGGTGGGTCTTAAAAGCAGTCTTTCGGTTCATCTCCTTCTGTCATCCTTATTTGGTGATACCAGATTGGTGAAAATGGTTGCTCCCTTCTATTCATCTAGAAGTTCATTCAGTAACTGGGATGGGGGTATTTGTCAGGTACAGGAACTCTATTAAGTGCTCTGTAATCCACACAAAATCTCCAAGACCTAGGTAATTTCCTCCTCCTTGCTGTACTATTGCACATTCTTCTGCTGTAATCATTGTACTGATGGTGACTCACTAGTGCTGACTCATGGGAATATTCTCTGGATATTTCTTAGCTGTCATTGTTTGCTATGGATTTCCTTTAGTATCCCTCCTCACATAGGTGATTAATGGTCTGGTAGTAGAGACTTCGTATGTAGCATAATAATCTACTCAACGTTCTCCCTTGATTCAAAATCCACGACTTTCAAAAAGTAACTCCATCTGCGGTCATTGTTCTTTTTTTCAAGAGTCCAATTTAGAGTAGGACTCACTACCCACGACATTGCTAGTCAACACACACACTCACGCTATAGGAGCTATTCTAGTCTTCAACATTTTGAGCGGAATTTGATGGCTCCTTTTCGCCTCTTTCTTTGGAACAACAATTGGCCTATTTGTGCCCATATTTCTTGCAATATCAACACTCACCATCGAATCAAGAATGTTCTGTATCATGACCACGAACACGGATGTGTTCCACAAAATCCGTCTCGCCATAACGACTTTATTCTCCTATTCATTATTGCCCATTCACTTAAAAGACCTTTTCTTCTACTTCTCATTAGAAGAACTTAGGAAAAGCTAGGGGAGCGCAAAGATGATTGGAGGGCATGAGAAACGATATGAAGAAATCAGGTTTGCGAGAGCATATAGTGCTTGACAAATCATAATGGAGGCAAATGATTTGATGTAATCTTGAGTCATGAAGGCTCTAATGTTGTGGTTTTCGTCATTGCAGATTTTGCCCGTGTCTTGTTGCAATTGTTTATATCTATCTTAAAGTTTATGGTTTTTGGTTGACGTAGAGAGCTCTAAGATATTCTATGTTCTAGTTGCGGACAGTAATTCACCCTTGGAATGCCCTTAGAGGTAGAAGTAAACTAATATGAGTCTTATATTTTGATTTTCCATTTGGAACGAGTCCTATGATGTTCAGGGAATAGTGACCTCCTCAGGATAATATGAGGCTTGTTATCCAGGAGTTGGATTGATCAGGTTCAGACCATGAAGGAACAGATCAAGAAAGAGCCTGGCAGCTTTTAAGGCTTCCGGACCAATTTCGCTTCTAGCTATCTCGTGTCTAAGCCCATGTAAACCCATGCTCGGATTACATAAATGGCCAAGGCAGCCAAGGTATCAACTGCTGGAAGAAAAATGTGTTTGCATAGGGTGGCAGGTCACTTACCTCCTCCTGTTGACCATATCCAAGCTTGCAGATCAGAATGGGAAAAGCCCTGGTTCCAGGGCAGTCATAATGAGAATTGAGCAGCTTGAGAGCAGGCTCATTTGCAGCACTTTCTGATGCATCTACTCTGTGTTTGGAGGACGAGGAACTTTGGTTGGGCAACTCTTGCCATTCAGTTAAGCCCTAGTCTCTTTGTACTTGCTAATATTCTGCAAATATCAAGTGGCTAAGAACATCGCAATGAATGATGCGTATGAAAACACTCACAACACTTAATCGTACACTTCAAGTTATAGTTTGCGATTTGTATTGTGGAATATGGAATTATGGATGCATGGAGGACTTTTGTTTGAGATGGACGGATGATTTATTAGACCATGGAAATCGTACTCTTGGAAGTTCTGTTTCTATTCCTAATTAGTCAAGGACCCTTAGGCTCAACATTTCAAATTTCATGAAACACTAGCTTGGTTGAACATTAAGTAGTTTACACAAGTTATCACGTATTGGACAACAAGTTTTATTAATTTGATTCTCGGGTTTGTCGTGCACCTACTACATACTCCTTGCCTACGCAAGACTTGCTTGCATAGGGAAGGTTCCCTACACTGTGAAACGATCCGGCAAGGCCTCTCCCATGAAACTATTCCTACAATAGTTCCCAGGATATGCTTTATTAATTTTTTTTTCCATTTGTAGTTCGCCCTTAAAGCCGATACACGTGATGATATCATTGAAAAGGAGTTATCACAATCTTTAAGGAAAAGATTGCCAGGTGTTGGATCCTTTGGTTCATCTCGTAGAAATTAACTATCATCAATTGCATACCTTAATATTCATGCTTTTCAATGGTGACTCACTGAAATGTGTTGTGCTTAATGGAGCTAAATTTGATTGGAAAAATTGATTCTAATAATCCAACCTTTGGGTTGTTCGCTCAAGATAATCCCACTTTTTGATTATTTTTTAATAATCCGTCCTTTTAACACGATCCACTATTATCTTTTTCATTTTTCACCGTAATTTAGGAACGTAAAATATATCATGATTTGTGTTTAATACATGTATTAGAAAGTACTCCATCTATAATCTTTCTTACTTGGAATCTTGACACTATTCATACTTGGAGAGAATATTCTCAATTAATCTCAATTTATAAGAAAAAATATAGTCATGTGGGGTCTTATTTGATTCGTCTTAATTAGTACTTTATTAATATTCAATCGTTATAATTTTTACTAATACATAAAGAAAGATATTTAAGTTCAAAGAGGTGCATTAAGAGAGGACATAATGATAATAAAAAAGAGGGAGTCCCTCTGTATTTTTTTTTGCTCTACCTACTTAGAATCTCGACACTCACAAGTAAGAATATCTTTTAATTTTTTTTTTCAATATATAAGAAAATATATAGTCATGTGGGGTTTTGTTTGATTCGTCTCAATGAGTACTTTGTTAATATTCAATCGTTATATTGTTTACTAATGTCTAATGAAAGATATCTAAGGTTAAAGAAGTGCATTGACAAATGGTCACAATTAAAGTAGGAAGAACAAAAAAGTACACGGGGAATAAATGGTTTTTCCATTTTTTAGACAAAACAATATTAATTGAAGGCTTTTTGTAAATTATACTAATAATTTCAACCAATAACTTAAATGAACAAAAGTAACCAATATGATTACAACAAACTGTATACCTACTCCATTCTGAAATAAGTGAAACATTTCTCTCAAAAAGCTCTCACTTAAAAGAGAGAAGTGTTTCACTTATTTCAACGGAGGAAGTATATATAAAGTAAAGGGATTTGAAATACGAACAAAATTTTTTGGGAGATGTAAAATAAGAAGATGAGAACTATATCATGGGACGAAAGCGGTGCCATATAAGGAATTGTATTTAATGCTTATTGTTGGCCTATAGGGGTGCATATATCAAAATTGTTTAAAAAATATCTTAACCAATAAAACTCTGCTTTTTTCTTTCATATAAATCAAAATTCTTTCATATAAATCAAAATAGTTAAGATAAAATAGATTAAAATAAAACCAATTCTTGAATATTATTTGAAAATTTTAAGCAAATATTCTTGTAGGAAGTATCCATGTTCTTAATTCTAACGAGACGCAAATATTTAGGCTAAATGTCCGTACCTTACGAATTACTTTTTGTTTGTTTTTCTTAACATTTGATTTTGTTCCCCTCTCTCTTTACATCTCTTCTTGGGCCTCTTTTATAAGACTTGTTCCTTATGTTTTATTGCATCTTACTTCCCTCACTTTTCTTTGTTAGCACTCTTTTAACTTATTCCTTTACTTCTCTCGTTTCACTTTTTACATGCGTTTCCATATGACTGTTCATGTTAGCCGGCCACAAATCATTTTGAGACTAAGGCTTTGTTGTTGTTGGTGGTATTGTGTTGTAGTCTAGTTTTTCGTGACTATGATTTGGTTTCTAAATTTTTTTTTTCGACATAATGTAGGTCTTGCAGAAGGCCTTGGAGGTGTGGGATTTGCAGGTCATTCCTTTGGATTCGCCGGTGGCTGAACCAGCCCAAGTTGACCCTGAGCTTGAAAATGCCTTTATATGCCATTTGCAGGATCACTGGTTTTCCATAAGAAAGGTAAATGGGGAGTGGTATAATTTTGATAGCTTATATGCAGCTCCAGAGCACCTTTCCAAGTTCTACCTCTCTGCTTATCTTGACTCACTAAAAGGTGCTGGCTGGAGTATCTTCCTTGTGAGGGGAAACTTTCCAAGGGAGTGTCCTCTTTCATCTTCCGAAGCTCTGAATGGGTATGGTCAGTGGCTGACTTCTGAAGATTGTGTGAGGATATTAAAATCCTGCAACTCAAAGGGTGAATCATCGCGCCCTGTTGATCCAATTAAGAGGCAGCCCACTGACCAGTTCGCATCACTTTCTGATGCAGAACTTCTTGCCATGGAGGACGAAGATTTAAAAGCTGCTATAGCTGCCAGCTTGATGGATTTTGCCCCTGCCATCCCCAGCTCAAAATTTGATCTCTGTTCTACAGAGAAATCAAATTGAGTGCCTACTGCATATAAACACACTCCCAGTTCAGAAGTTGTGCTGCGTACTACACGTCTTTTGTTAGGATGGCTGAGCTCTTCCATGCTTGTAATGCCTTTGTGCTTACAGTGTGTGCTTTAAATGGGGTCCCATCATATCTAACTCAACAATATACGTTGCATAAGCTATTGTGCCAGTGGCAAAAAAACCTTAAGAATTTCCACTGCGAGGTAGAATGTCAATTTTCCTTTCTTTCCCCGTCAGGCATCACAGTATGTAATCTGCAGCGTGCGTAATACAGTTTGATTTTCTTGCAAGGTGGTTTTAGAATTGAAACTACAGCTTGTAATCGGTTGTGTTCGTGATTCCCTTGATTTATTAACCAGGTGAATTTAATGTTGAAATCCAAATGCAAGTGTGCTTAAGCAAAAAAAATCTTGAAGCAGATTTTAAGTCTTCCGTCGAATAAGACGTGATGCGTGCGTGACTAATGTGCTGAATATATTACTTCTATTGAAATATAAAGATTCAATGTTCCAAATAATGCATGAATAATCAAAGATATATCTCATTAAATCCTTTGGCCTCGTGGAAGAAGAATTCTCCAAACCCTTCACTCTCTCTACAGAATATAGTAAAGCCCCCACTTTCAGGTTATCCTTGGTGGCTCGCCGGCGACCATTTATCTACAAAAGAAAACAATCTTTGTCCCGGCGAGCCCACCCATAACCCAGTCCCGCCTCAGATTGTCCTTGTTTGCTGGCGGCGGCCAAGCTCACATAAGCTTTTCTCAAGTTTGGATGCAAGCCTCATAAATTTCTGCGATTTGGAGCGGTTTTTAGTATATCTAAGTGGCCTTTGTAAGTTTCAATTATCCTGTGATCTTTCATTGCTCTTTCCAGTAGGATTATTGCTCTGTTTATCAAAAGTGTCGGGTATTTTTTTCTTGAGTTGCTGAAGGTGGTTTAGTTCAGTTGTAGTTTCTCAATTTGTGCTCAGTGGGAATTCATTTAATTTCTCTATTGAGGCTTGGAATAATTGGGTCATTTGATGTTGAATTCTAGTATGGAAACAATTAGGTTTTTCCACCTAAGCCAAATTTCTGATGATGATAAAGAAATGGAAGAGTTATATGAGAATTTTGAGGGTCCCGATGAAGTTTTTCCCTATGTTGCTTCACTCGAAGAGGAAGGAAATTCCTTGTTTAAACTCGGTAAATTTGCCAAAGCTTTTTATAAGTACAATAAAGCTGCTAAATTCCTATGTATTATTTTGTCTCATGTTGGTGAAGGGGATAGTGTTCTTGTGAACATGACAATCTCTTTACACTTGAAACTGGCGGCTTGTGCGTTGAAAATGAATAAATTCAACAAATCAATTGTCTTTTGCTCGCTTGTATTAGATGTTTATAGTGGCCATGTCAAGGCCCTTTTTAGGAGAGGAGTAGCTCTTGCTAGGTCTGGAAACTTTGAGGATGCGCTTAGTGATTTAAGGTCAACACGGGATTTAGAACCAAAGAATAAGGAAATCCAAAATGAGTTAGAAGCTCTTGACTGCTTGTTCTCAAATAGTTTGGATGATGTCGGGGGAGAAGATAACTTGTTGGGTAGCTGCGGTAAGTTCAAGTCTAGGATTTTGGGTGATAATGTACCTTTCCTAGAGTCAAATAAGATTAACTTACTAAAAGATGGATTAAAGGGAAAACAAGTGTTTGAGAATACAGATGGGACTAGATCTTTGAAGGAAGTCGAGCCCTCTGTCAAGGTTGAGCATCCGATTGGCCTTGGTTTAGGTCATTACTCTCCACAAAAAGAGGGTATAACTGAAGAAAGTTTAGTAAGCACGTCTACTGCGATGGTGACTTCAAGTTGTAGTGACAAGGACTTCAATCTATAGAATAAGAGGTTGGGATGAATGGCTCACCAATCAGTGACATGATGCAAAGTGAGGTTGTAGCTGATGACTGCGGATCGAAATTATCTTGTCCTCCTAAGAAGATAAGATCAAAGCCTCCCTGCCACTCTGATTATGTGACTTATATAGAAAGAAATAGATCTTCCCAGTTCCTTAAAATTTCCCGGGAAGATATGAAAAGATTGCTACAAGGGAAATAGTTGTATTTTTATCAATCTCATTCAAGGATGATGTCAATTTGTATCTCAAAAACCAAAAATCAAATCAAGAAGGAGGCCCCATCAAACAAGTTTTGAGGGAAGCAGAGGTATCAAATATGATGATTTTAGTGGCACTAACTACGTTAATTCAAGCTGTCAGCAGAAGGATGCAGAGATGGAAGAAGTTTTAGGCTATGGAGCAACAAAACAGAAGGTAGGTTATGCGGAAGAGCCAATTACAGGATTAACGAGTATGGGCCATGTATCATCAATGATTCCAATGGTGTCCGCAAAAAGGAAAGCAAACTAGGGTAGCAAGGACAAGAGCACTAAGGATTGCTAGGTCTAATATGCGCAAGGGTTTGCTCAATGTCGCCTCAAGATCTCTCAAAGGACCGTCTCCGGGAAGACCAAGGTCGAGATGCTTTCAAGTATGCAGCTTTGAAGTCTTGTCCTCCTCGTGTTGGTTGTAAGCGCAAGTTAGTAGGGTCCATACCCTTAGATGTGATCCCATCCCCCTTTAAGAAGTGTAGTATGAGTGTGGTAGCTTGTAGAATATGTTCTAGGCCTAATGTATCGACCCATGAGATTACTTGTTATCACTCGTCGAAATTCATGGGTTAGTTTGTGTCTTTTCTTTTGCTTGTGTATACTTGTTGCACAAAAAAAAATGTTCCAAATAATACTTCTAGTCTGCTACAACTTCTATAATGTGTTTTATATGAGAACTAGCTTTTAGACTAGGGCAGTTTGCATTGAAAATTTCTGGTCAATCAATATATTTTTCTGTTCTAATTTTATTGAATGCACACTCATTCTTTATGGTTGTGTTAAAAGTCGCAAATTAGAAGCTGTACAAGCTTACAAGGAAGTAGGGTGAGGAAAGTGCGCACAACATGAGATGGCGAAGTTTCACATGGTTTCGAAGGCTAAATGAATTCATTGCCAATCCAAAATTCAAAATGGTTGAATATTCAAAAATTCTAGAAGCTATTCCAGAGCAACTCTTCTGTCTCATGTTTACCAAGTTTTGCATCTTCTTTTTATACATAACCTCTATTTCTCTCTCCTTTCTCCTTTCTTTCGTTATATCTCTTTGGTATTTGTTCATTTTTTTTTTATGTTAGTAGCATTTTTTTCAGGGTAATGTCAGTGGCATTTACTTGGATGAGTTAATAGCTAATTATGATAATACGTGTGAAAGGTCCACTGATTTGGTATTGCATAATGTAGATGATCATCATTCCAAAGTAATAAGTAAATTTTGCTTTTGATTATTTCACTGTATTATCTTTTGTTGCTATTCTGCTGAAAATGAGTTTTTTTTTTACAACGGGTAAACAATTTTATTGATAAAGAAAAACACTTACATACCCATAACCTCTGAGCGAGGCCTAGCTACGGGCAGTGATTTGATTACAACAAAGGCAAACAAGCAAATGTTAATACAACATAAACCAAACATGAGGTAGGATATTCTTCTAGGTTGAAAAACAACAGCTGGTGACATTTGAAGAGCGAATGTCGATTTTCCTTCGCTGCTTTTTGACTGCTTATGCTTGACTGTGGCCTTTTGATGGACACTGTAGGGGGGGGGACAACTTTCTTGTAAATCCGTGGGACTTGAACTTTGATGGAGGGTGTAGGAGGGAAAATCTTTCATGTCTATCCTGTAAGTAACTTTTGGGCGCTGCAAGACACTGCCTATATGAGCAATCCCAATGACCTAATGTCATATATAAATCTAGGGATTCATGGCTCATAAACATAATTTTGGTACCCTCTTTGTTGGGTACTCTATTTGTCTCAACCGGGAGACACATCTTCACTTGATGGCTATGCAACCCCAAGCTTCTACTGAGCAAGGGAGTCACCTTCAGATTGGTATTTATTGGGGCAATGAAGTTAGACGCCATCGATGAAGAAAAACCAGTACTAGCCGCTTCAAACTCCTCCCCCAACACATTTTAGAATACTTAGTTTCGGTAAATGACCTTGCAGAAGTAGATCCTTCCTCTCTTCCTCCATCTTATGAGATCTCGATAATCTACCTTCAATATAGGTACTATTGTTACTGAGATCACCTCCTCCATGCTTCTTGAGGTACATACACTTTAACATTATACCGTCATGACCTTTCCTATCTTTTTGTTTGTTAGAACTAGGAAAGATCATGAACTTCCTACTTTTGACCGAGGATCTACCTTCTCCAAAAACAAGAAATTCTAACTCATTACATTTCTTCTCACCTCTACTTGGGAACATTTCCTTCAACCATGAATAACCTCACTAAAACTAAAAGCATTAACATACTGAACAAAAGTAGTAGAATAAAGAAACCTACCATTATCTTACCATAAGGAGCCCTAAAAATGGAGTTGAGAACATTGACTTCCACTGGGATTAATCCTCAAAGTTTTCGTTGAGGGAGAACATCCATTTTTGGGTTGCTCGAACAAGAAGACAAACATTATTGACGCAGAGGACCGGCTCGCCGGCTACCAAAGAAGCTAAATGGCCGCTGACGAGCCCTTCTTCTTACTGGACTTGGGTTGGGTGTCGGGGGTGGGGGTTGGGGTTGGGAGTTGGGAGTTGAGAGAACTTCTCTCGTACTTAATATTTCCTCTCTCTTTTTTTACTTATATGCCATATGTTGTAATGAACATCCTAATTTATCCTAAGGGAAATTTATTTATATGCCATTTATTTATATGTATAGTGTAAAAGAATATTATATTACCTGTAGTGGATAACCACAACACCTTAATGAACATAAATGTTTCTTCAAAATTTGGAGGGGTGTTTAGTGGATAAGTCATGTGTTGCAATATCAATTGTATAACCAAATGGTCTGTATTCTACTTTGTGTTTTTATATATAATAATTTATGTTTTTCATAATTTAATGAGGCTGAAACATCGAAGTTGATGCACAAAGAAGTTGTGAATGATAAAGAAGCGTATAATCTTTATAGCAATTATGCTTTCAAGTGCGCCTTTGGTGTTCGTAAGGATAGGGTAAATTGGAGAGATAATTGTAAGACAATTAAGCAAGTTTTTTTTGTTTGTTCATGTGAAGGGGAAAAGGACCAAAAAGGTGGTGTTGTTCCCAAGGTACACCTATGTACATTCTTGGTGTTCATTTAGTTATTGGAACTATTAGATTATGAGAATATTGTGCGAGTTTAAGGGAAATTTTCTTATTCCTAATAAAGTTTTATAATAATTCAGTAGGGAGTTGTTTTTTTAATTTATTTTATATTTCTTAATTAGGTAAGCTGAAGTCTCTTGGGAGTCCTTCTTGTAAGGGGTGAGACTCGATCTCAGAAACTCTAGGATTACAGATGATGGTAATGCCAACACCACTAGGCTATCAATTGTTGCTCAAAAGACTTACCTAAGAGATTTCGAACCCTTGACCTCTTATTTCAAACGTTTGTTCAAAATTTGGAGGGGTGTTCAGTGGACAAATGAAGAATTGGAATGTCGTCCATTAAGTCTACCAAAATGGTCCGTATTGTACGTACTTTGTGTTTTTATATATGATAATTTGTGTTTTTTAAGAATTAAATGAGGCTGAAACATCGCAACTGATGCACAAAGAAGTTGTGAGTGATGAAGAAGCGTATACAATTATGCTTTCAAGTGCGGCTTTGGTGTTCGTAAGGATAGGGTAAATCAGAGAAATGATTGCAAGACTAATAGGCTTTTTTTGTGTTGTTGTGAAGGGGAAAAGCACCAAAAAGGTCGTGTTGTTCCCTTGGTACATATATGTACATTCTTAGTGTTAACTTGGTTATTGGAATGATTAGATCATGAGAATACTGTGCGAGTTTGAGAGAAATTTGCTTATTTGTAACAAAGTTTATATGTTATTATTATTCAAGTAGGGAGATATTTTATTTATTTATTTATTTTTAATAAGGTAAGTTGAAGTCTGTTGTAGGTAGGGAAAATTTTAGGGATCCCTTTTACAAGGGGAAGACACGATCTCAAAAACTCTAGGATTAGAGGTGATTCTAACACCACTAAACTATCACATGCTGCTCAAAAGACTTACATATGAGATCTTGAACCCCTGAATTTTATTTCAAATGTCATGATCTTACCACCAAGCTATATCTTTTACATAAGTATATCTTCATTATGATTAATTACATGCTGATTAAGATGTGTTGTTATGTTCAGTACAAAGGTTTGTGATGACCATTGGGTAATAACTATATGTTCATCATGAAAAAAAAATATGTTCATTAGTGTAGGCCTGTTTTTATTGCCTAGGTGGGATGAACGCGTATTTGTCTACCTCATTGTAAATGTTTTTGTTTTAAAATAAAGAAGTCACAGATAAGTCTTTAAAGGAACACTCATAAACTTAATTGGATATTAGAAAATCTTAGGGACAACTTAGTGATTTATCTAATGTAGATTTCCCCGTCATAACTCTATATGATTAGAAATTAAATTTGCCCATTGTTGGCATCTACTTAATATGATTCATGTCGAGTTTTATGCAAATAAATAACAACACAATATGTTCATGCAATGTAAAAATTTATCTATGTCGGCTCATTAAACACACAAAAGACTAATTTTTGGGGATATGTTATTTAATCAAGCAAGTTACAGGAAACCTAATCCAATTGTCCAAATTATATGAATTTAGCATTAGAACTATTATTTAGGTCTTTGATTGTCATAATAAACATGTACGGTGATGAAAGCGTTAAAACATACAACATGCATACGAATAATATAATGATGTTGAAATAGAAAGAAGAGATTATAGGTGAGAATATACACGAGAGGATTAATTGCTTTAATGATCACATCATAACAGATAGATTGTTTGTAAACAAGAATTAAATTGAAATTGGATCTCAAGAAGTAAACCTTTGTTGCCTAGGTCTTGTATAACGATATGCAAGAGAAGCAATCTTGAATCTTGAAATATGTAATTCGAATGTGGTTTGAATTTATGTGTTTTAATGTATTTGAATATATGTTTGAAATATTTTAGAGGTATTTCAAGGCGAAGTATGAGTGATAATATCTTAGGAGTGGTTTGAATGTACGTGTTTGAATGTATTTGAATATATGTCTGAAGTGTTTTAGAGGTATTTCGAGGTGAAGTATGAGTGACAACATCGTGGGGAAAGTTTCTATAAAAGTATGTATGAAAGTTTGTAAAACATTCGTCGAAAACAAGCTGTTTATAGGAGAAACAAATTCGAAAAACACACGAAGAAGGGTAAAATAGTGGTGCGCTAGACGCAGGGTTGTTGCTCTCCGCGCAACGCAACCACCGTGCGCCTGGCACACCACCATGCGTTTGTGGCAGCTAGGCTGCTTGCCACACAGGCTGCTGCATAAGACACAACCCCTGGTTGCGTGTCTGTGGTTTGTACTTTGCTTTTGTGTTGCGCGCACGCACATCCTAATGTGCATGACGCAACGTAGATCTGAGCGGTTTTCTGAAATTAAAAAAATCCTTTTATCTTTGATCAAATATTATCTTTGATCAAATATTATCTTTTGAAGTGCGAAATCAGCTATCTAAAGTAAATGAAAATATTAATTTTTTCTGAATTTGTGACTCACATAGATGTAGTTGGGAAAAGGTTGTGACGTGGCTAGGTTCAATCTCGAGTTTATGTCGGGATCTAGAAAGAGTATACTTCTAAATTCTATAAAGTCAAATAATTAGACCTTGATTGATTTTATTTTGTTGAAGCGGTCGGAGCTCGAGATGAGGATTCCTATTTATCCTTGCGGAATCAGACCATTCTTAGTTCTTGAGCTAATATTATTTTTTTGTTAATCAAGCTCATCAGAGCAATTTGATTTGGTTTTCATCATTGAATTCGAAGCATAGATAATGGTGAAAGGCCAATAAAAAAAAAAAAATATAATGATATACATGAAAATGAAAAGGCTATAATAAATTAAGTCCTAGAGTGACATAGACTCGATGGAAAAGGACATAAATGGCTTAAGGTAAGGAACTAAGGACTCTCAGACTCAATCTAGAAATATGGAAATAAATAACTCTAGACACGTAATTATGTCTCCCCATTTAAGGACCCAATGATGAAACATACTGCGGTCTTAATTGGTCCAATCCAAGGGGAGAGCAGTCCAAAAAGCTAAGCCCAAATTATTTTAAAGCATAAAACTTATTTATTTGCATTAAAGATTCAAAATCCTGTTTTAAAGCCTAATTATTATTCATGATAATTAATTGTATATTGAGCTCAATCCTTTGAAAATCCCAATTAGTTATTAATGATAATTAATTGTATTTATTTATTATTTTAATAAATATCTTCAGAAATAAATAAATAATTTCAAGGATTTTATAAAGTAAAGGATTTTTAAGATGAAATCAAATCTTATCTCGTAAAATAGTTGGTTTCCGGATTTAAAGATAATAGATAAAAAGAATCTTTAGAAAACCGCATTCAACAAAAAACGCTTGCCAGATTAGTGATGTGCCTGACACAGGCTGTGTGCTTGGCGCACAGGTTGGATTGCGCTCAGCGCACCACTTTCCGCGTGCCACGTGGCTGTGCGCGTCACACACATCCGTGTGTCTAGCACAATCTTTTGCGCGAAGCGCTCTGCACTTTCTTATCTTTTTTTTAATACTTTCATATAAATAAGCTTATGATTTCCGGACCTAATACACTCTTTACACCTGAATACTTGCAATCTCTTAAGACGAAAATACTCTCATACTATCATACTTTCATACTACAAACACATAAACACATACTTTTACTTTGATTAATCTTCACAAATTTTCGTTGAAAGGCTTCACGATTGCTCTTCCCGAAGGTTGTTGTTATTCCCTTAGACCCAAGCCACACCGGTATATACTAGGGTACTTAAATTTTTTTATTTATTTTGTTGAAGTTACAACGATTTCTTTCATGATGTAGATATTTGATAAAAAATCGTTATTTTGTACATTCTAATCTCTACTCTTTCTTTCTTTCTTATTTTCTTATATATTTTGTATGATTGTCCTACATATACTTTCATCACCCACATGTTATTATTGCTAATCAAGACCTAAGAAATTATTCTAATACCAAATCAGATAATTTGCAGAACCTATTTGGAACCCAGTAATATTGATTGCTTAATAATGTGTCACTAAAAAACTAGTCTTTTTATGTGTTTAATAAACCAATCTAGACTAATGTTTTTAGGGTGCTTGAAAATATTATTTGGTTGTTCTTTTGCATAAAACTTGCTATGAATCGATATTTATTAGAGGCCAGCAAAACATGGTTCATGACCATGTTCATACCCTTACTCCCGAACTCAATTTTTGGTTCATTGACAATTCATGGAGTCATGACAGAGAAATCTACATTGGATGAGTCCCGAAGATGTCCCTAAGTTTCATAAATATCCAATTAGGTTTATGAGTGTTCTTCATTCTAAAGACTTGTTGGCGACTTCGAAAACATTTTTAATAAAACCATAACAATAGGGTAGTCATATACGCACTCACACCGCGTAGGCGGAGAAAGCCACGCCTACAATATAGCAACTTCATTGGGGAGGATTTTAATAAAAATTAGTTTCTTAAATGAGTGGGTGAAACTTGAAAAATACGATTCATTCTCATTTTATGCCTTAGAATAACATATTGTTTTGCATATGCATGGCTACTGTTAAGCCACTATAAGGACAATCTTCCTTTCCTTATTAGCACATATTCTATGCGTGAGGCCACCCCCGGGGGTTTGTGCTTTGTCCTTCCGAAAGCTTCCTGAGCAATAGTGTTGGATCCTAGTCATAAGCAAACCTACCCAACTATGACATTGTTCTCTTGTTCCTGACTTGAAAACTGGAGTGCGTCTTACAGGTGGCCACTTTTTAAACAAAAGACATGAAGTGTGGTATCAATCTCTTAGTCATGGACCCTTTTCATCCTTAACCTAAACCTGGCCATAGTTTGAAACGTAGAACTGGAGTTTAGGTTGAGAACTTTGCATCCATGTTACATGAGATTTGCTTGTGATTGCGATTTTTTGTTTGTTATTAATTTGTCAAAACGTTGATGTATATTGTACCTAAAATCGCATTTAAAAAGATCACCTAAATTGTCCAAACTTTCGCCAAAAATTGCATGTCGGGGGCTAGTGCACCAAAATACACCGCGGTGTGCCTGACGCACAACCTTTGCACCGGACGCAAAGGCCCCGCACCGAGCGCAAAAGCTTTGCGCCGAGCGCAACACAATTGCGTTGCACGCAACCTTGGCGTCTCATGCTATTGCCAATTCGTCTATCGTTTAAAGTCCTAAAAAGTTTATCAATAAACCCGTCATTATATCATGTTTGTCATCGTGCCCCGAAATTAATTGGAATTAGCTAAAACCTCGCCTAAATTGCCAAAAAGCATGCCGGGAGCAATGCGCCAAACACATTGAGTTGCGCCCGGCGCACCGCTCGCGCGCGCACGCACATTCTTTACGCCGCGAGCAACGTTGTTGCGTGGCCCGCATCTTGTGCATCTCATGTTTGTGTCGATTTTGTCATCGTGGTGGTCGACTCGTGTTTTTTACGTCCGCATTCATGTTGAGTCATTATCGTTCTTAGAGTCCTGTTTGTCTAAAAATGAATATCACCTTATTCTAAAAGATAATAATCAATCTTTTTTTTTGTGTCCTATCACTATTGAGTCTTATATAGTTGGACGTTTGTATAATTTATTCTTTTCTATATCTATCTCATCTTTTCATGTACATCATTTAGGATTCCTCTTAGTGTCCATCTTGTTGTCGAAGTTTATCCACCCGAGGAATTCTAACTCCATTAGACGTTAATCCAAAGATATATGTGTAGGTTCATCCAGTTTCACTCCATCTAGAGTTCTTAACCCCGTCTAACTCTATTCATGTTAGAAGTATTAACCTCGTTTAAGTTCACCCATCTAAGAAGTCTAGGTTCGTTAGAGTTCTTACCATCTTAGGAGTCTCGAGTCCATAGAAATCCGTACACAATAGGAGTCTAAATCCATTAGAATTCCGTCAATCTTAGGAGTGTAGGCTCACTAGAGTCCCATGCATATTAGGAGTCTAGCATACTCAAAAGTCCATTAGAAGTTTATCAAGTGTAGGCACCTGAAGTCAATAGCATTCCATGTCCATTAGGACAACATTCACATATAATCCCTTTGCATTGCATAGTCCATAGTTCATATACGTCATGCATAACTAGAGTTCATAGGCATTTTGGAGTCCCAAACTACAAGCAATCTGATTCCCTTTTTTGGGATATGTAGGCATCCTTTACAGAATCGAACACATAGATTGAGTCATGCATACATGCTAATATTAGGTCTAGGTTCATCCAAAAGAGTCATGCATACACGTATTAGGTCTAGGAGCAAACAAAAACAAAAAATCCAAAACAAAAAAATCATGCATGCATCCTAGGGGTAGCTTAAAAAAATAATTTATTTAGGATACGCTGATTTGTTTCTAGAAGCTCAACTTTTAAATAAAAAATATAATCAAATATACATTCTTTCATTCCATTTTTCTTTCTCCACCATCACTCCATTTCTAATCTCCCGCTTGATGATCCATTATAGGAAGTGTGCAACATGTCAAGCACTCTTCAAGAACAAATTAATGAGATGGAAAGTATACTAGTAGATCTTGTAGCACGTGTCGTCGGACTAGAGACAAACCACACTGTTCTTCAAGAGAATCGTAGTGCAGATTACAAGGCACTAGATAGTTTTGGTGCAATAACGATGACCAACAAAGGATTAATGAGCTGCATGACATCACACAACACACTCCACTTATAAATCCTTCCATCAAATTAGTCTCTAAAATCTCACCTCTTTTCAAAGGAGGCAAAAGAATTATTGAAGATTCACCCAACATCCAAACATCTATGAAAACAAAGAAAACCTATGCTCCAATAGAGATACGTTCTAAACCTACACTGACTCTTACCAGGCCTAAGAGAAAGCCTAAAAGAGAATTTACACCCCTAAATATGAGCTATGATGGTGTATTTGAGTACCTTCATTCTATAAGCTTGTTATATCCTATAGGACCCACTCCAAATTCTGAGGAAGACCAAAAAGAGCCAAATTAGGACAAAAACGACTATTGCAAGTACCATGGAGGAAATGGACATATAATTAACCATTGCTATAGGTTGAAGCACCTTATCCAATACATGATAGAAGATGGAAGACTTCAAGTTCTCTCAAACAAGACCCTAAATAAGATAGATGTCGCTCTAGTAGGGAAAGGTGTTGACATGGGTACAAAAGATTATTTAAAACCCCGTCGGGAAAAAAGGACCTTCACCCACTAAAAATGACCTATACTCAGATTTTTCACTAACTCCGAGCTAAATGAACGATTTCCCCAATTGGTTCCTTAGAAGACCCTTCTAAAGAGGAAAGAAATCCAATATGGCATAAAGACTCCTTGATCCGAAATCAGTTGCGAATTCCGAAATTCTACTAAGTACTGATCTCAATCACAACAAGGGAGAAATTCACGGTTTAAGGATTAGTACTAGTTTAATTATGTTGAGCAACGTAGGAAAAGAAGTTAATTAAAAGCTAGTTAGTTTAATTAACGTTTTTGTAATTTTCGGTTTTTGTAAAACCGGAATTATTTTGCGTAGCGTAAGTTGTAATATCCACGAACATGCTCGGGGATGCGAATCACCCTAGGGACGTGTGAAAGGAGGTTCTTAGAGATATTTGTGGAGCTTGTGTTGCAAGCTAAGGGAGGCCATCCACTTGGTGTGGAAAACCGGCCCTCCTCCTTTGCCTCCTTTGAATAAGTCAACAAAACACACAACAACACTATTCCTCTTACATCCTTGTTGGAAATTAGAGATATTAGTTGTTTCTTGCTTTGTTTAATATTTTGAGTACTTAGATCTTTTGGGAAGTAATTAGCTTGTAATATATATATGTAATGGTGATCATAAATGAAAGCAGATTTGGATAATTGAAATTTAAGCTTTGTGCTTCAAATTAAAACACGTTGTGTTAAAGATTAAAAACCGAGGTTTTTATTCTATCTTTGAACCGATTTTCTTGGGAGGTCAAACTACGAGAAAGTCAACCTAATTGACATATTCGAGAGTGGAGATTCTCGTTCTTTGTTAATTAAATCCGTAATTGAGGGAGAGAGTGGAGATTCATTTCCTTAGTTGCAAACCGAATTATAAACTTAAGGTGGAGGCTTTTAGTTTATTGTTCAACTATCGTAATCACAATTCTTTTTGAAGTGATTTCGTATCAAGTGGTATCAAGAGCCGAGTTCTGAAATGGACGAGGAAATAGATGATAATGCTAGAAGAGATGCAATGCTAGAAGCTTTAGCTAAGCAAAATGAAGCATTACACGACATGATGGCAAAGATAACCTTAGAATTGTTTAAGAAGAAACCCAATGAGGAAGAAAGGAGTTCTAGGGCTGATGATAGGGGTTTAAAAATTGAAGTTTCGGATTTTGATGGAGCTAGTGATCCGGAATTATACATTGAATGGGAACGTTCTTTGGAGCGTTTATTTGATTACAAAGACACTCCGAATGACAAGAGATACAAGGTTCTTTGTTTTGAAGCTAACCAAATATGCATCCATTTGGTTAGAAGGATTGAAGAGGCAAAGAGTGAAAGAGAACAAATCCAAGATTGCTACTTGGGAAAAATTGAAGAAGCAATTGAGGAAACGTTTTGTTCCAACTAACTACAAACAAAATCAGTATGTTAGGTGGTCCACACTCAAGCAAGGCGCCATGCCTATGGAGGAGTACATCAAGGAATTTGAGAAGCTTTCCATTGTTTGTGAAATCGAAGAAATGGAGGAGCAAAAGTTAGGCCGATTCTTAGGAGGCCTAAACGAAGAGGTGCGTGAGAAAGTGGAGGTGTTTCCATACCTCACATTCGATGAAGCTTGCAAAGTGGCTCTCAAAATGGATAGCCAAAAGAAGAAATCAGTAGCAAGTAAGTCTTATTCCAAGCCATTTAGTACTTTCAAAGTTAATCCTAGTACTAGTAATCTTGATAAGAACAAAAAACCTGATTTCACTAGGAAAGACAAGGAGAAAGTCGGAGATGACAAAACCTTAAAAGTGAAATGTTTTAAGTGTCAAGGCTATGGCCATTACCAAGCTAATTGTCCGACTAAAAGAATCATGACCATAAGAGATATAATAGAAATAGACGAGTTGGAAAGACAATCTCTTTTAGCAATGGAACATGATAAAAATGGAAGTGAGGATGAGGAGGACGTGTGCAATCCCGAAATGGAGGGTGAAACCTTAGTGATTAGGAGGTCCTTATACTCAAATGTGGTGGCCGAAAATGAGGAACAAAGGGAGACCATTTTTCATTCGAAATGCCTAGTGAAAAAAAAACTATGCAATTTGATCATAGATGGTGGAAGTTGTACTAATGTAGCTTCAACTGAACTTGTAGAGAAGTTAGCATTACCTATGACGAAACATCCAATTCCTTATAAACTGAAATGGCTAGATGATGATAGTGAAGTAAGGGTAAAAAATAGAGTTTTAATCACATTCTCAATTGGAAATTATGAAGATGAAATTCTATGTGATGTAATCCCTATGACTGCGTGCCATATACTACTTGGTAGACCGTGGCAATTTGATCGCAAAGTGATGCATGATGGTTTTAAAAATGTGTATAAGGTGAACAAGAATGGCAAAACCAAAACCTTGCTACCATTACCTCCTTCAAAAATCCGAAACACAAAACCAACACCAAAAGAAAACCCGATGTGTAGTGGCGTGTTCTTAGGGAGAAAACGATTCGAGAGGGAGTTGGAGGAAAATCGGTTGGTGTATATTCTGGTTGCCAAGGAGATGAATGAGGGAGTGAACGTTGAGGATCCGCATTTGAGGGAGTTGTTGGAGGAGTTTGGAGATGTGTTCCCTAATGATCTACCAAATGGCCTACCCCCTAAACGTGGAATTGAACATCAAATTGATCTCATTCCCGGAGCACCAATTCCAAATAAGCCTTCCTATAGATGTAATCCCAAAGAGAGTGAGGAATTACAAAGCCAAATCGGTGAGTTGATGGGCAAGGGATACGTGAGGGAGAGCAAGAGTCCGTGTGCCGTTCCGGCTTTGCTTGTGCCAAAAAAGACGGTTCATGGAGGATGTGTATTGATAGCCGTGCTGTGAATAACATCACCATAAAGTACAGATTTCCCATCCCTAGATTAGATGACATGCTAGATGAGTTGAGTGGATCCAAGTTGTTTTCGAAAATTGATTTGAGAAGTGGATACCACCAAATATGCATGAAGGAGGGAGATGAGTGGAAAACGGCTTTCAAAACAAAGTATGGGTTGTATGAATGGCTGGTTATGCCATTTGGTCTCACAAATGCTCCTAGTACTTTCATGAGATTAATGAATGAGGTACTAAGGCCGTTTTTGGGAAAGTTCGTAGTTGTATATTTGGATGATATTCTTGTTTTCGGTGCTAACAAGGATGATCATTTAAATCATTTGCAACGAGTGTTCGAGGTTTTGAGAGAGCAAAAATTATATGGGAAGCTTGAAAAGTGCACGTTCATGCAACGAGAGCTTGGCTTCCTTGGGTTCATAATTTCGGATGAAGGGGTGAAGGTGGATCCATCCAAAGTTGAAGCAATTTCTTCTTGGCCGGTTCCTACAACTATCACCGAGGTGAGGTCTTTTCATGGTTTAGCTTCGTTTTATAGGAGGTTCCTAAACAATTTCAGCACCTTATTAGCTCCTATAACGGAATGCACTAAACATGGAAAATTTGAATGGAGTGACGCACTCAAAAGGCGTTTGAGCTTGTAAAAGAGAGAATGTGTAAAACGCCTATCCTAGCTTTACCCGATTTTGCAAAACCATTTGAAGTTGAGTGTGATGCAAGTGGAACGGGTATTGGGGCTGTTTTGATTCAATGTGGCAAGCCTATTGCGTATTTTAGCGAAAAATTAAATCGAGGCTAAGTTGAATTATTCTACTTATGATAAAGAGTTCTACGCCATGGTTAGATCTCTTAATCATTGGAGTCACTATTTACGACCACAAGCTTTTGTTCTTCATTCCGATCATGAATCACTCGAAATATATTCATGGACAACATAAGCTTAGTGCTCGGCATGCTAAATGGGTAGAGTTCTTACAATCGTTCAACTTTGTTGCTAAGTACAAGTCCGGAAAAGCTAACGTGGTAGGCGATGCTTTATCTCGGAGACACGTGTTGCTTAATATGGTGGATTCCAAGGTACTTGGGTTTGAACCGATTAAAGAATTTTATGTTCTTGATGAGGGGACACGAGATCTGTTCGAAGCTACCAAAGATGGTCCAAAAGACCATTATCATCAAATGGAGGGGTTCTTGTTCAAGGGGAACAAACTTTGCGTTCCTAAATGTCCCGTTCGAGACTTGCTAATTAGAGAGGCTCATGGAGGTGGGTTGGCGGGCCATTTTGGCGTGAGCAAGACTATGGAGTTGTTACAAGAACATTTCTCATGGCCTCATATGATCAAAGAGGTACATGCTTTGTTTTGGCTCGTTGTGGTGTTTGTCAAAGGGCTAAAAGCACGTTCCATAAGGGGTTGTACACTCCTTTACCGACACGGAGAGACCATGGGAGGATGTTAGTATGGATTTCATTGTGGCTCTTCCTAGGACTCAAAGAGGGAAGGATTCGGTCATGGTGGTGGTGGACCGATTCTCAAAAATGGCGCACTTCGTGCCTTGTCATAAAACGGAAGATGCTATTAATGTTTCTTGTTTGTATTTCGGGGAAATTGTTCGCTTGCATGGAGTACCAAGAACTATTGTCTCGGATCGAGATAGTAAGTTTTTGAGTCATTTTTGGAGGTCCCTATGGAGGATGATGGGTACTAAGTTACTTGTTTAGTACTTCACATCACCCCCAAACGGATGGTCAAACTGAAGTGGCCAACCGAACTCTAGGCACCTTGTTAAGGGGCTTGGTGAGCAAGACGGGGAAAGGATTGGGATGTCAAGTTATGCCATGCGGAGTTTGCCTACAATAGGACTCCAACTTTTGCAACAAAACATTCACCGTTCGAAGTGGTATATGGGGTTAATCCGTATGTCCCTATTGATCTTATTTCGTTGCCTAAAGACTCTTATGTCCACGGAGATGCTAGGCAACAAGCTGAAACAATGGTGAAGGTTCACAAAGAAATACGCACCAACATCGAGAAGACAAATGAGATGTACAAAAAGAAAGCAAACAAAAGTCGAAAACCGAGGTTGTTTGCTCCCTGGAGATTTGGTGTGGATTCACTTGAGGAAGGAGAGGTTTCCAAGTAAAAGAAAGCATAAGCTCATGCCCCGAGTGAAGGACCTTTCAAGGTTCTTGAACGATATGGAAACAATGCTTACAAAATAGACCTTCCCGGAGACTATGGCGTGGCGGGAACATTCAATGTAGGGGACTTATCCCCCTATTTAGAAGATGAAGATGTGCAAGAATTGAGGACAATTCCTTTTGAAGAAGGAGAGGATGATCCGAAATCGGTTGCGAATTCGAAATTCTACTAAGTACTCGATCTCAATCACAACAAGGGAGAAATTCACGGTTTAAGGATTAGTACTAGTTTAATTATGTTGAGCAACGTAGGAAAAGAAGTTAATTAAAAGCTAGTTAGTTTAATTAACGTTTTTGTAATTTTCGGTTTTTGTAAAACCGGAATTATTTTGCGTAGCGTAAGTTGTAATATCCACGAACATGCTCGGGGATGCGAATCACCCTAGGGACGTGTGAAAGGAGGTTCTTAGAGATATTTGTGGAGCTTGTGTTGCAAGCTAAGGGAGGCCATCCACTTGGTGTGGAAAACCGGCCCTCCTCCTTTGCCTCCTTTGAATAAGTCAACAAAACACACAACAACCCTATTCCTCTTACATCCTTGTTGGAAATTAGAGATATTAGTTGTTTCTTGCTTTGTTTAATATTTTGAGTACTTAGATCTTTTGGGAAGTAATTAGCTTGTAATATATATATGTAATGGTGATCATAAATGAAAGCAGATTTGGATAATTGAAATTTAAGCTTTGTGCTTCAAATTAAAACACGTTGTGTTAAAGATTAAAAACCGAGGTTTTTATTCTATCTTTGAACCGATTTTCTTGGGAGGTCAAACTACGAGAAAGTCAACCTAATTGACATATTCGAGAGTGGAGATTCTCGTTCTTTGTTAATTAAATCCGTAATTGAGGGAGAGAGTGGAGATTCATTTCCTTAGTTGCAAACCGAATTATAAACTTAAGGTGGAGGCTTTTAGTTTATTGTTCAACTATCGTAATCACAATTCTTTTTGAAGTGATTTCGTATCACTCCTATTGCGAATACCATAGAGGGAGAGGTCACCACAATGAAAGGTGTATGGGCCTTAAGGCAATTATCCAAGATATGATTGATGACAAAAATACTTCAATTGCTATTAGATTCAGACTATGTAGACATATCTCTAATCCCCATACCAAATATTCACTAAGATATATGGACTAGCTTAGGTCCAATCAGCATGGCAAAAACATATGCACTTCCTCTCTTTTAAGTTAGAAAGAGATCTCGTGAAGACCGAAGCAATGTTGTCGTCTCGCCACGCGACGTAGGAGTCTAGACTGAAGATATCATTTTCTGTCTCTTTATTTCATTTGCCCGGTCTAATATAGGATTTTCCTTTTATTGCATGTACTCATAAATTCTAATTAATAAATGAGTATTTATTTATTTATTTATTTATTTTCTAACCGTGCATTAATGAGTATCAATGGAAATCACGATTGTCGCCTTAAAAGAAAATAAATTTATAATTCTCATGATTGTTCTAATAAAGGCAATGAACATAATTGGCATAAAAGAGGCATTCCTCCCTTTTTCCAATCCTTATCATCCATTTCAACCTAAATACATAACATCTCTCTCCCTTTAACCTACCTCATGGAAGGTACATTTGACAATCATTCAATGTAAAGGGCAGGCAAAAAAAAAGAGAGCAACAACAAAAATAAAAGCAAAAAAAAAAAGAAAAAAACAGAACAAAAAAAAGCAAAAAATGAAGAAAAGAGAGTGCAAAATATCGAGAAAAAA
Organism: Beta lomatogona; assembly: GCA_947646795.1. Classification (NCBI taxonomy): domain Eukaryota; kingdom Viridiplantae; phylum Streptophyta; class Magnoliopsida; order Caryophyllales; family Amaranthaceae; genus Beta; species Beta lomatogona. The sequence continues at coordinate 117,031 of CANSNZ010000973.1, forward strand.
GTGTTGCAAATATGTTCATCAATAGCTTAGTCAAATGTACTTCTTTCAAGACCTTTAACCTTCAACCCAAAACCTCCAACTTTAACCAAAAGGCCTTGACCTCCATAACAAAAAACGATTACGAGTTAAATCATACTTCTATCGCAAGCCTTCTCACAAACAATCCACATATTTGTCATATCCCAATAAGCCATAAAAGACAAACCAAAGCCCGCTAGGTCAAAAACCCTATAAGGGCGACTTAGGCAAAAGTCGGGGCATCTTCTCATTCCTTAGCCTAAACTATGAATGGTCCGATTTCGCTAAAGATTCGTAGGAAACCTCACCTTGAGGTTCGAATGCTTTAAACCAAACCAAACCTACATCGTTATCCACCCTTGCCGAAGACTTCTTCCAAGTCAATGCCACATTCATTGCAAATGGCTCCAAGCAAAATGCCCGACCACCAATTAAAGTGTTAAGAGTTACGACTACTTTGATTTCATCATGGATACACGAGCAACCTCTTGTGAGGCCCGACCATTTTAATCTTCAATTAAGATTATTTGTCAAAAGCCTTCAATTAGGAAGCAAACCTTCTAAGACCTCTCGAAAATCATAAACGTGATCACTATTAAGGTGGTTATTTCAATCATCGATTAATCGCTAATTAGAACGGTTAACTCAAACTTCTTTTAATCACTAATTAGGGTGATTATCTCCAATCATTATTTAATCACTAATTAGAGTGATTATCTTAAACCCTAATATTCGTTAATTAGGACGATTATTCTTCTCATTAATCACTAATTTGAGTGATTATCTTAAACCCTAATAAACGTTAATTAGGACGATTATTCTTCTCATTTAATTACTAATTAGAGTGATTATCTCAAACCCTAATAATCGTTAATTAGGATGATTATTCTTCTCATTTAATCACTAATTAGATTGATTATCTTAAACCTTAATGATCGTTAATTCGGACGATTATTTTCCTCATTTAATCACTAATTAGAGTGATTATCTTAACCTCCATTTTTAAATCGCTAATTAAGGTGATTATCTTGATCCTCTTTCATATTTAGTCACGAATTAAAAGTGATTATCTTACCCCATTTTAATCACTAATTGGAGTGATTACTTCATTTTCGAATAGATTTGTTTAATTCTAAAGGTGAGTTATTCATAATTTATTTCCTTTTCTTTCCCCAATGGAATTGGCCATATAGGGTGAGACATATGCTCGAACTACGACGGTTTTGATCCATGAGGGGATTTCAATCCCGCAATGATTGGTACGTAGTGTAACTTCGTTGCTCAAACCTACCATGTACAAATGATATATTGGTCCTAAATAAAACTGGTTAATGTGTATATGTGCAAATTATGTGATTTTCTTTCTTTTTAATAACCATGACTACTTTAAAATGGAAAATGACACATTTAGTAAGAGCCCGTTCCTTAGAACGGAAGAGGAGACGAGTTCCATACGTTCGCACCTCTTAACCTAAACCCCGAACCCTATCTCATGGTATGAAAGACCAATTTTTAAAAAAGCCTTATCCATATGAAGTCATCATCGCTTTAAATGATTTTTCTTGAAATTGATTTTAAAATGATTTATTAAATAAATCTGTCCCTATTCATAAATTAATAGGGTGCCGACTTCCAAGTTTTCTAAAACTCATAGTCCAATGAGAGACTTTAGTGGGATTCAGACCGTTAATTAAGACAGTAAAAAATCGAATACCACAATCATCGCATAATATAATTATAAAGTACGAAATATTATGGCAATGAAGTGGGAATAAGAATATCATTCTTATGATATCGAGCTTGAAGTAATGAGGTATGAGTTCAAATATGCTTGGGAACATAAGTAATGAGAATTTTAGGCTTTAGTAATTGGATTGCTAGAAGTTATAATTGAAAAATTTAGGTATGAGAGATTCAAATCATTGAGGCAAGGGGGTTAAACGCCAAACCTTGTTAGAGAAAGTGTTAGTTATTATTATAGTATATATGCTCAAACATTACAAGTTATAAGTATTCAGCTTTTTTTTGTTACAAGAACTATTAGGTCAACATATAAAAACTTTGAGAAGTATTTTTCATTATTATTTTTTGTTCGTAGACACCACACAGATGTTATGAGTTTCGATTGCGAAATACTTATGATTTCGCATATGTTTGCCCATATTATTTCTTTTAAAGCAATTTGAAGTAAATGACTTTATTGTGTAATTTGGATTTTGAATCAAACTAAGTTATTAAGATTCAGGTATATTAGATTGTCAATTACTTTCTAATTTAAGTTATTTTTAACTCAAGTTTTGTAACTACAGAGACATGTTTCCAAGATGTCATTGTATTATGGGCATTGAGTATATGTGTTGAATCTTGAAGCTATGGATATGAGTTTTGGAAAGTATGATGAAAATAAGAATCAATTATTACGATTATGTTATAATTTTGTAAGGGGAAGCAGCTATGTATAACAGTCATGGGAAGTTTGGAGAAAGTCTCTCCTTAGGCGAACTAGGGTTTGAGTTTTTTCGCAAGTCTTGGTCTTCTATTCCTTTCTTCTCGATCGTTCGAGGCTTTGATCCCTCCTTGGGATTCAAGTTGGCCATTATGGCTGAAGAAATAGCAATCAAAGTTTCGAATCTCAAGATTCTGCAGAAGAAGATCTACCAATTACTCTCGAAGAAACCGAGGGTGAGAACTCCAATCAAGATATAGAACTTTCCTTGGTGGGGAAGGTTCTTACAGTTCGTTCTTTCAACTTTGAGGCTCTAAAACGTACCCTAAACCAAATCGGGCCATCTCCAATGGCGCTTTGTTTCGAACGATTGAGAATGGCTTATTTGTGGTACAGTTCGCAAATCATCGAGATAAATCCAAGGTTATGGCTAGGCGACCGTGGTCGTTTGATCAAAACCTAGTTCTGCTTAATGAAATTGATGGAGATATTCAACCTTCGAACATCTCCCTGACTATATGCCCTTCCGGGTTAGGTTATACAATTTACCATTGGCGTATCGATCCGAAAAACATGTGCGTATTATTGGAGGCGGTATGGGTGAAGTTCGGGAGGTGGACTCGGATGGTATACAATGGGATAGGTCGGCGAGGCCGCGTATTCTCTTGGATGTGACAAAACCATTGCGTAGGGTTCAACGAATTGCATTGAAGAAAGGTGATTCGGCTATGGTGGAGATAAAATATGAACGTTTACCGACGTTTTGTTACATGTGTGGCACAATAGGACATATCGAGAGGGACTGTCTGAGATATCATGATGATGATGAGAAGGAAATTGAGAAACAATGGGGCTCGTGGCTCCGTGCTTCCCCAAGGAGAGGTAGACAGAAGATGGAACAAGAGGCGAAAGCTTTTCTTGGATGCGCTCGTACCCTTGATTTCACCAGACCAAGTTCAGCTAAGGAAGTGTCGAAGGTTTCAACCGAAGTTGTGAAGCCTCCTTCCCCTAGCTATGATCTTCCATCCATGATTCTTTCTTTGTCGAAGGGTCCGTTTCTACTCCTTTGACATACGTGGCGGACACAATCGATATCCATTCGGCGACCGTGACTCCTTCGGTTAGTATTGCACCTCCTTTTGTTTTTGACTCGACTCCTAAAACTCATACAACTTGTAAAAACCGTAAACATAAAGTGAAGTCTAGGGTGGTTCCGATGGACATTAACGAGACCATAATGCATGACATGGAAGTTAATATTAATAGTTCTTCGGGAGACAAAAGGAAAATTCCGGACCCTATGCTTGTTAATGATGATGTGGTATGTGTTATTGCGGAGGCGAAAAAACAGAAGCTGGACTTGACACTTATTCCTGGCAGTGATTTGGCTATGTCGAGGCGGAGGATGGTTTAAACCATCCCCGCCCTGGCGTTATGAATATAATGTCTTTGGAACCTGTCGGGGTTTGGGCAACCCTTGGACGGTTCGTCAAATAAGGCGATGGTTTACATCCCTAGCCCCGATTTGTTGTTCTTGTCGGAAACAAAAATAAAAAAAGATATTCTTTGAACAGATGAAGGATAGAATTGGTTTTTCGAATGCTATTGGTGTTTCGAGTGTTGGTCCGGGCCGGGGATTGTGTTTAATGTGGAATAATATTTCTACTTCTTTTACCTTGTTGTCGTTCTCACAAAATCATATTTGTGGTGACGTGGTGGGTAAGGGTGATAAGCGATGGCGGTTTATAGGCATCTATGGATGGCCTGAGGAGGTTAACAAGCACAAAACATGGTCTCTTCTTCATTCTCTCTCGCACCAATCTTGATCTTCCCGTTGTCATAGGGGGGATTTCAATGAAATCCTTGATTATGGTGAAAAGGAGGGAGGGGCTAACGAGAGAAAGGAGGAGATGGCGAGTTTTCGGGGTCTTGTGGAGGAGTGTGGGCTTTGTGATTTGCATTGTACGGGGCAATGGTATACTTGGGAAAGAGGAAATAGCCCGGAAACAAGAGTTAGAGAACGATTGGATAGGTTCTTAGTCACTATGGAATGGAAACAAGCTTTCCCGGGGGCCTATATCTTGAACATCTTGTCCGATATAAATCGGACCATGCAGCTATTGTTCTTCATTGTGAAGATTTATCTCGGGCTAGACATAGTACAGGGGGGAAAAGTTTCAGGTTTGAGACCTCGTGGTTGTTGGATGAGGGTTGTGAAGGTGTAGTAAGGAAGGCTTGGGAGGAGGCCTCGGGGGAGCATATTCAGGCTCGCCTTGCAGCGGTAGCTCGGGATTTGCTGTCGTGGAGCCGAGTGAGTTACGGTAACTTACCGAAGCAGATTGGAAAGGTCGAGAAGGCTCTCCACGAAGCTCAGAAGATTCCCACTTCATCGGCAAGCTGTGGATTATGTATTGAGTTAGAGCACAAGTTAGATGATCTTCATGCTAAACAGGAAGCTTATTGGTATCTTAGATCCAGAGTTGCAGATATTAAAGATGGCGACCGCAATACGAAATATTTCCATCATAAGGCTTCTCAACGGAAGCAACGAAACTTTATCAAAGGTATTTATGATAGTACTGGTGTCTGGCAGGATGATGCAGAAGTAATTGAGACAGAAGTTGAAAAGTATTTTCATAATATCTTTTCTTCCGATAATCCATCCTCGGATCATTTTGAGGCAGTTCTGAAGAATGTTCGTCACACTATCACTGATCAGTTCAATGACGACCTTCTGCGGCCCTATACTAAAGATGAGATTTATGCGGCCCTCAGTCAAATGCACCCCTGCAAAGCTCCTGGTCCAGATGGCATGCACGCTGTATTCTATCAAAGATTCTGGCATATTATCGGTGATGAGGTATTTGATTTCGTCAGCAATATTTTACATGGCATTTTTTTCCCGGATGATGTTAATAGTACTAATATTGTTCTGATCCCCAAAGTTAAATCCCCCACTGTTGTCTCTGATTTTAGGCCTATAAGTCTATGTAATGTATTGTATAAGATTGCTTCTAAAGCTCTTGTAATTAGACTTAAAAAGATACTGCCTACTGTGGTAACGGAAAATCAGAGTGCCTTTGTCCCGGATCGTATGATAACAGACAATTCTCTGATCGCTCTGGAGATATTTCAGACTATGAAACAACGTAATAACAGCAGAACAGGGATCATGGCAATGAAATTGGATATGAGCAAGGCCTATGATCGGGTTGAGTGGGGATTTCTAAGGAAGCTTCTTCTGACTATGGGCTTCGATGGTAGATGGGTGAACTTGGTAATGAAATGTGTGGCATCTGTTTCATACTCTTTCATTATCAACGGCAAGGTTTGTGGCTCTGTTTCTCCAGCTAGGGGGTTGAGGCAGGGGGATCCCTTATCTCCTTTCTTATTCATCCTAGTTGCTGATGCCTTTTCACAGATGATTCAGCATAAGATTGATACTAGAGTGCTTCATGGTGCAAAAGCTAGCAGAAATGGTCCAGTTGTTTCTCACCTTCTTTTTGCAGATGATAGCTTGCTATTTACCAGAGCCACCCGACAGGAATGCTTAACAATAGTTGATATTCTCAACAAGTATGAAAAAGCATCCGGGCAGAAAATTAATTATGAAAAGTCGGAGGTGTCTTTTAGTAAAGGTGTAAGCAGAGAACGAAAAGAAGAGTTGATTAATATGCTCCAGATGAAGCAAGTTGATAAGCACCAGAAGTATTTGGGTATTCCTACAGCATGTGGTAATTCGAAGAAGCTGTTGTTTCGAAGCATTCTAGATCGAGTGTGGAAAAAGTTGCGCGGCTGGAAAGAAAAGTTGTTATCAAGAGCGGGGAAGGAAGTGCTAATCAAAGCTGTCATCCAAGCTATTCCTACCTATCTCATGGGAGTGTACAAGTTACCTGTTGCTACTATTCATGAGATTAGCTCTGCTATGGCTCGCGTTTGGTGGGGTGGTCGAGGAGAAGATAGGAAAATGCCTTTGGTTAAGTTGGGAAAAATTGTGTAAACCGAAATGTATGGGTGGCATGGGGTTCAAAGACTTATCTGTTTTCAATGATGCGGCTGTTGGGTAGACGGGTGTGGCGTCTCATCCACTTTGAAAATTCCCCTTCTTAGCCGAGTGATGAAAGCAAAATATTATCCTGGGAGTGATGTTCTTAATGCTAGATTGGGTCACTCTAACAGCTACTCTTGGAGAAGTATTTGGAGCGCCAAGAGCTTGGTGAGAGAAGGTATTATGTTTAGAGTGGGTAATGGGAGAAATATTGATATCTGGAGAGATCCATGGGTGGGTGATGACAGGGGGAGATTTATTGAAAGTGATGAAGTCGAAGGCCTAAGTGTAGTTGGGGATTTGATTGATTATGAGTTAATGGAGTGGAGAGTAGATTTGCTCGAACAACATTTCAATGAGAGAGATGTCAAATGTATACTTGCTATCCCTCTTAGTTCCCGAGGAGGTGCGGATGAATTTATGTGGGCATATTCCAAAGATGGGTGTTATACGGTGAAGACCGCATACATGCTTGGTAAGGGAGGGAATCTCGATGATTTTCATAGGACTTGGGTTGACTTGTGGAAGCTGGAAATTTCGCCCAAGGTACGCCATTTTGTGTGGAGATTTTGTACTAACTCATTACCTGTTAGAGCTACACTCAAGGCCCGCCATCTCTTGGAGGCTGGCTCATGCCCATGGTGCCCCGGACAAAGAAGAAACCATGTTTCATGCTCGATGGGTCTGTGATAGAATTCGCCCCTTTGGATTCGGTGTGGCTGCGAAGAGTTGGTGAAAGATAATGAAGATTTCGAGCCTCTAGATCTTTGTCGAAATGGAGAGAATTGGATGCAAAAAAGGTACAGGCGTGGTTGCTTCCTTGCTTGGAACATTTGGTTTGAGCGCAACAAATTTGTTTTTGAGCACAAGATTGTACCACTAAAGGTTGTAGCGCAAAGAGTTTACCGGGCAATGTGAGGACCACAATCAATATACTAAACGTATATATGCAAGCACGAGGATGCTAGGCCAAGCAAGTCCGAACAAATGGTGTGCACCACCTGATGGGTTGATTAAAATCAACACGGATGCGTCTCTGAGTGAGGAAGGTATGGTGGGTTTGAGTGCGGTGGCGCGAGACAAAGAGGGGAAGGTCCTCTTTTCGGTGGTGAGAAAATCTCGTGCATGGTGGCCTTCCGATATTGCGGAAGCAAAAGCCATATGCATGGCTGTTAGCTGGGCGAAAAAACAAGGTTTGAAGGAAGTTATTATTGAATCGATGCTCAAGTTCGGTTTCACGCCTCACCCGCGCCACACTCTACTTCTCTGATTTGGATGCTATTCTTGGTGACATTTTATTTCAGTGTTCTAGCTTTCTTTCATTTTCCTTTTCTCATGTTAAAAGGGATGGAAATTTGGTGGCCCATCACCTTGCGAAAGTTGTGCCTTTTGGTGTTGAGCAATGCTGGGTTAATCACTGTCCCAGTATTGTCTCGCCTTATGTACTTATGGACGCGTTGTCTATTGATTAATTAATGTATTTCCTTTTCCCTTCAAAAAAAAAAATGTATAATTGAGTCATGAACAACATTTTGTAATTGTGGAGTAAAAGTTCATTGTGTAATCAAGCTTGGTGCTCATTTGTGTATAGGGACATGTCCAAAAAAATTTGCAAGCAGAATGTAAAAAGGTGGGGAGATGTTCCTCAAAGTCTAGAGACATGGCATTGGCCCTTCATTATTCGTATTCTCTTCCCTAATGTGCGATTGTGTTTTGTCATATCGTGGATATTAAAGTGTAAACGATTTTGTGAAAATATGTTTGAAATTTATTTCAAATAATGGTTTTATTATTACGCAAGCTTACAAGATATTATACGCTCTAAGATATATAAGTAATTGTTATGAACTTATTAGAAGATTATAAACAAATAACTTATGTTAAATCTAGAGGAATATTTGGAATATAAGTTGATTATGATCTGACTTTGAAACACTTGTTGTGAAATTGGATTAGTAACTCCTAATGCTATTTTGAAACAGTTTATGACGTAGTCATATGAAATTATAATTGCAAACTAAAAGCTTTCCATTCGTACCAGCTTCTTAGTCATGCATTGAAAGGATTTGAGTTTGACTCTAAAATTTGAAAAATGGGAATCTACGTTTTCGAAGTTTTATTTTGGATTATGTTAAGTTTATCCTAGATGCATTTGGAGTCTTTGATTTCCTGGACGGAAAGTCATACTTTTGTGATTTTGTTTTAAGTACGCTAATTTCTGAGATATAAAAGTTTATATGTCAAGAATGTTTTCCTATTAAGCATGCATCTTACTATGAGATTGCGCTCAGCAACTCAAATATGTTTTAACCCACCAAAAAGAATCTTGTTGGACAGTGGGTACGAAGTTTCGCTAATTTGTTCTTAAAAGCTGCCTTAGTCGGGGGCAGAGTTCATTGTTAGTGGTTTTGTATGTATTGTCAAGTTCTGGATTGGTTACTGTAGACACATAATCGTGTCTCCCCATTTAAGGGACCAATGATGAAATATACCGCAGTCTTAGTTGGCGCAGTCCAATGGAGGAGCAGTCCGAATAACCAGGTAATATTTGTTTTGAAATAATATTATAAAAGCCCAATTAAATATTCATGATGATTCATTGTAAGTTCAACCCGTGATTTGTTTTTTTAAGTCCATTTTAAAAGCCCAACTGAATGTTTATTATTTTAATAATTTTTTTTTTAATATTTATTGTTTTGATAAATATTTTCTTAATATTTATTGTTTGGATAAATATTTTCCTAAAAGCTTTTATTGTTATCCTTTACCCATAAATCAGATTTTTAACCCGGAAAACTCGATCTCCGGATTGTTAGGGATAAAAATGGCATCTTAAAAGCACGTGAAGCATAAAAAAGGAATATTCTGGAAAATGCGCGACGGACGCGGCGGTGCGCTCGCGCGCCACGTGCGTCCAGCACCTTGGCTAGATCGCGTCAGGCACGCCAATGAGCGCCTGACACGTGGAATTGTGACTCACACAGAGTCCTGCGCCTGGCGCAAGTCTTGTGTGAGACGCAAGCTAAAATTTTATCTTTTTGAAAACACGTTTCCATGTGCAACGTTTTAATTGGACGGACCACGCCAGGCAGGCCAACCTGCGCCGACGCGTGTCCTCGCGCCGCCACTTATGCTAGCGCTGGCGCGAGTCTTGCGTGGAGCGCACGCTTTGTTTTGCCTATAAATACAGGCTGATTTCCCGAATCAAAAACGGTTTGGAATTATTATTTTTACGCTCACAAATACTCTTGAAAACTCCGAAATTCACTTCGAATACAAAACACTCAAATACTTTGAATCTTCCAAGTCAATTATCGTTCCTGATCCTATTATATTCCTGGTTTTAGGATTGATTCGACTGAAGGTCAATACGCTCTTCGATCTAAACCGCATAGGTATAATCCTGAAGGCCCTTGAATAATTATATTTATTTTATTGAAGTTACTAACCTTTTCTTGTCATGATGTAGATTCCTAATTAATAATCGCGTCCTTTTGTAAATTCTAACCTCTTTTCTTATATTTTCGTATATAATGTTCATATTATATGATTGTCTTACATGCCTTTTTATCACGCACATGTTATATAAGACCTAAATAACTGTTCTAATTAATTCGGATAATTTGGACAACTCTGTTAGGAACCTTGTAAAATGATTGTATAATAATTGATCACTAAATAACTAGTCTTTTGATGTGTTTCTTGAGCCAATCTAAATTAATTATTTTAGGGTGCTTTACAATATTGTTTGATTGTTCAATTGCATAAAATCTGCTGTGAATAGTTATTTAGTAGAGGCTAGCAATGGGCAATATAGTAACTATATTGTACCCTCACCTCCGAACTCACTTTTTGGTTCTGACCATCTATGGAGTCATGACGGAGAAATCTACATTGGATAAGTCCCTAAGATGTCCCTTCCGTTTCAATATCCAATTAGGTTTATGATTCTTCCTTTAAAGAATTCTTGGCGACTTCTTTCAAAACATATTTTTTAATAAAACCTTAACAATGGGGTAGTCAAATAAACGTGCTCACACCGCGTGTAGGCATTAAAGGAATGAAAAAATCCACGCCTACAATTTGGCGACTTTCTGGGGAGGATTTTAAAAAGGAAAATTTATTTTTTAAAAATGAGTGGGTGAAACTTGAAAAATACGATTCACTCTTATTTTTATGCCTTAGAATAATATATTGTTTTGCATGTGCATGGCTATTAGCCACCATAAGGACAATCTACCTTGCCTCATTAACACATGTTCTATGTGCGAGGTCACCCCCGGGGGGTTTGCGCTTTGTCCTTCCAAAAAGCTTCCTGAGCGATAGTGTTGGATCTTAGTCATAAGCAAACCTACCCAACTATGGTATTGTTCTCTTGTTCCTGACTTGAGACTGGAGTGCGTCTTACACGTGGCCACCTCTTTAAGCGGGGGTACGAGCGTGGGATCAATCTCTTAGTCATAGACCCTTTCAACCTTAACCTAAACCCGACCAATATTTGAATGTAGAACTAGACTTTAGGTTGAGAACTTTCGCATCCATGTTACTTGACATTTATGTGTGATTGCAATTTTTGCTTGATCATATTATATTAACATGTTGATATGTGTTGCGCCTATATAAAAAAATACAATTCGCGTCGAAAGCGTCGTTGTTTTCTCCCGAACATTCGTCAAATTACCAATATGCATGCCGCAGAGTATTGCGCCAAACGCATAAAATTGCACCTGGGCAACACTCCCGCGCCAGACGCATAAGCCGGCGCGCCGCGCACATCTCGTTGCATGACACACGAGTCTTTTCGTCCCATGCAAATTGGTCTTCTAACCCTTTGTTCACGTCACCAATTTGTGTCGATTAATGCGTCCTAAACCTAGTATGTCATAAATTGTTGTCTTAATTAGTGCGTCGGTTTTCGCGTATTGACATTATACCATTTATCAAAACATTGTCTAAACCGTCACGAACACGAGGGTGGGCTCAGCATGCTAGACGCATGAGGATGCGCCGACGCTTCGGCTGCGCCGACGCGCACTCGCGCCACACACAAAATCGCTACGTGGCGTATTGTCGTGCATCTCTCGTCTTCCGTCACTTTAGGCAATGTGGTGATCAATTCTCGTATAGTACCATCTTTTCATGTGTACATCATTTAGGATTCCTTTTACTTGTCCATCTTGTTGTAAAAGCCTCATCCACCTAGGAATTCTAAAGACTAGAAGTTCATCGACCCCAAATGTCTAGGTTCATCCCGGTTTCACTTCATTTAGTGTCTTTAATCACATCTAACTCCATCCATGTTAGGAGTCTTAACCCTGTCTAGGTTCACCCATCTAAGAAGTCTAGGGTCGTTAGAATTCTTGCCATCTTAGAAGTCTATAATTCATAGAAAGTCCGTGCATAACAGGAGTATAAAACCATTAGAATTATGTCCATCACTGGGAATCTAATTCCATTAGAATTATGTCCATCATTAGGAGTCTAAAACCATTAGAGTTCCATTCATCTTAGAGAGTCTCGAATCCATTAGAGTTCTGCCCATATTAGGAGTCCAAATCCACCAAAACTCCGGTCCATTTCGGGAGTCTAGGAGTCTAGCATCCTTAAAAGTCCGTCAAACTTAGAATTCTCACGTCATTAGAAGCGAGTCTATCAAGTCTAGGATTCTAAAGTCAATATAATTTCATATCCATTAAGACTGCATTCACACTATAATTCATTTGCATTGCGTAGTCCATCATTCATACACGCCATGCATAACTAGAGCTCTAAGCATTTAGGAGTCTCATTGCATCCATACGCTTTGTAACACCCCGTAATTTTCACCCTTAATTTTTGGTGTTTGTTTACATTAAAATGTTTTTTTTCGTAAAAATAAATCATTTATTATTTAAATTATTTTGGAACGTTTTTTGAAAATGTGTATATATATTTATATGTTGTGATATATTTATATATATTTATTTTATGTTGTTAGTTATTTATTTTAAAGGTTATATTAGTTTCGTTATTTATTTAGGCGTTTAGGATGCAGTTTTGTCGCGTTGCGTTTTTGTAACGTTGTTGGACCGACTTGGGTGATGAAATGTTGCATCGCATGTGGCATGTCATGCTGGCCGAAAATCAGCAATTATGGTGTGGAGGATGAAGAGTTTTGGTGCTCATTAAGCTCCTTTGAATATCTTGTAACCGCTCATTTAATGCCTCATTAACATTCTTCTAAACCCTTCATTTTTTCCTTGCCAATAAATTCTAATTTTTAATCAAAGAAATTCAACATCATTCTTCATTAAGCCACGTCATTTTCAAAGAAAAGAGAGATGAGGAAGAGAAGTGAAAAATAGGAGAAACGTTCATCCCGGTTTTTCTGTCACACGTTCACGAAATTAACCATATCTGGAGATCTAACCGTTGGATCATTCTCAAATTTTGACAGCATGTTTATAACATCTTGATCATAACTTTGACCGGAGAGATTGTGAATACGATCTTTCAATCGCCGAAAATCATGGTCGGACCAGAACAGCACGAAATGAGATTTTTCAATGTTCAAGAAGAAAACGCCTAGTGACTTGTTGTTACAAATTATCGTTCGTTGTGCTTTGGGATTAGAAGAGGAATTGGATTGTATGCCTAACTCTTAACTATCTCTTTAGACTCATCTCTCCTCCCGACATTCCAGGTAACTAGTAGTTATCTTAGAACGATTGTGATTAGGGTATTATTCGGTATTAGATTATTACGCTAGGAATTATATAAAATACTTTTTGAATGAAATTATTGATGAAATTTTATGTGAATGTTCTTGATGTATTCTGTGTGAATATTATGTGCGGGAAAAATAATTTTCGTTTGAGTTTTCTTATGTATTTGATTTATTTGGTAATTTATGTGTTTATGGCTTATTTTTAAAATAATTATCGAACAAATTTTATAATTGCCGAAATTATTTTTAGTGAAGCTTGTTATGGGTGTAGTATGTTTTTCATGCCTTAGAATAATTTTTGTCTGCTGTTTACAGGTTTATTTAATTGATTTATCTATTTTTTTCATTTTCGTGTTTACTAGTATTTCTTTGCATAATCTGTATTACAGTGGGTTTATGCATGTTATGTGAATTTTTGGTAATTTTTGGGAGTTTATTTCTATTTTTAATTATTATATTGGCTTTATTGGGTATTCTGTAAATTAACGTTTAAAATTACTTTTAGAGTCCGAAAATTAGAAATAAAATTTGTACCATGTCAGTAGAGTCATAATGGTCGTATTATAATTTTTATGATAATTTACTGATTGTTTTTAGTAGTTTAATAATTTTTATTATTTTTTTATTATGAATTTGAGGATATTCATTTTTAATTATCAAAGGGTTTATTAACCATAAATAATTTATGACCTTTTATGTTCTTGGAAGTGGTGATAGTAGGTTCTTGTGGTTATTATTGAGTATCATTATGTTTACGTTTGGTTTATGTAAAAATGATTAGTCGTGTACGTTTTGTTGATTTAATAAGCTTTGGAGTTAATTGATGGTGACGTCGGATACAGATTAATCGGTGCGCGAGACGCACGGTGTGGCGAGCGCACAATTTTTGTGTGGTGTAATTTTTCGTATGTTCTTATACGTGTGTTCGACTTGTAGTTGGTGATCTTATTTGATGTGATGCATTTCTCATTGATATTGTTAGTCTTTGTAAAAACTATTTCATTATTATTGTTGATACTTAGGCTATGTACAGTCCACCTTATTTTTGCTTTTTTCAGATCAGATCAGATCATAAAAAATAAGTTCAGATCAGATCAGATCAGATAAGTTCAGATTATGCTTATATTTAAAAACTTATTATTATTATTATTATTATTATTATTATTATTATTATTATTATTATTATTATTATTATTATTATTATTATTATTATTATTATTATTATTATTATTATTATTATTATTATTATTATTATTATTATTATTATTATTATTATTATTATTATTATTATTATTATTATTATTATTATTATTATTATTATTATTATTATTATTATTATTATTATTATTATTATTATTATTATTATGAATATTAGTATTACTAATGCTATTATTGTTATTGTAATAATTATTATTATTATTGTTGTTGTTGTTATTATTATTATTATTATTATTATTATTATTATTATTAATATTACTTTATACAATTACTATTACTATTAATATTACTATTTACTAGTACATTTGTTCAAAAAGATTATTATTATTGTCGTGTTGTACTTATTAATTTTTTATATTGGTAATTATTATTAATGCCGTTGCTATTATTATAAATGTCATTGATATCACTATTTGAAGCTATTTGTGTTCAAGAAGAAGAATGTTCTTTTGGCATTTGTAAGTGTTCTTTTTTATATTTATTCTAATTAATAATTTTGATATGTGATGTTCTTTTTGATGTTGTACATGTAACGAACATGACAATAGTATATGATGTTTATTTTTTAAAACAATTTTGGTAGAATAATATAAATTATATATTACTAGTTTATATAAAACATGAGTAGCATGGGATAACCTAATGTTGTTGTCATCACGTTCAAAATTTTCCCTACAAAGGATTTCAACTTATCTTTAAAAACAAAGTTTATATAGAACAAGACAACGATATAAAAAGAATATTTAACCATTTTGTTCAATATCATATGATTATATATATTTATAGGTCCATTTATAATAAAAAAGAACAATTTATTGATATAACAAAGAACATGTTGTTAGTTAAATCCAAACATGTCATCAATATAAAAATAACATCTATCTTTTATGTTTAAAATGTGTTATTTAAATAGATCTTGTATGCTATTTCAGTATATGTTCTTTTTTTAATATCATTATATGTTCTTTTCATTACTACCTAAATTCTTATTATTAACGGACCTTGACCATGAGTGTTCTTTTATTTTTAATTTTTTTGGGCCCCTTTCGGGAATCCCATGGTAAGATGAATTTTTTCTGGGCTGCCCTCGCACAGGGTCACTCACCTAGAGACCCAACAAGCCCTAACCCCCCCATTCCCACCCACAACAATATTGAAATATATGCTTCCACCAAGATTTGAACATTGGTCTCCCATGTGGGAGGTAAGAAGCCATACCCTTGGACCCAAGAGTCCTTAGTCTTTTATTTTTAATTGCATGTTCATATACTAATGTGCTCTTTTTCAAAAAAAAACTAATTATGCTATAATTATTATTATTATTATTATTATTATTATTATTATTATTATTATTATTATTATTATTATTATTATTATTATTATTATTATGTTATCTATATTATTATTTTTATTATTATTATTGTTATTATTGTTATTATTGTTATTATAATATTATTTATATTATTATTATTATAAAATTATTATTATTATTATCATTATTGAAAGTTGTGCATAGTAATAAAATGATAGTAATAGTAATACTAGCAATGAAATACAAAGTAATAATAATAGTAGTAATAATATGTTTTTTAAAAGATAAGTTAAGATCGGATCGGATCAAATCAAATCACATCGGATCGGTTCGGATCGGTTCGGATCAGATCGAAAAAATAATTTCATATCGAATCGGATCGGATCGGATAAGTTCGATCGAGAAAATTTCGAGTGAACTAAACATAGCCTTAGTGATGTTCAAAGTATTGTGGTTAGAGATATTTGTTGTAAGTTTGTGAGTCACTATTTTGAGGATTTTTGAAGAATTATCTTTTGATGAATTATGGTTATAAGGTAGGGTGGCATCCCTTTTGGCGAATATTTTTGAGTTGAATGATACTTTGATGATATTTATGAATTATGATTTTATTTTTGAGATAAGAACATCCGGTGGGATAGATGTAGTCTCCGTGAAGAACATGCCAACCACCTGGTTTGCGAACTAGGGGTAAACCGGGTTAATTGTTGTCGTCCGAGAGGTCGGGGAGTTCTGCGTGTTACCCCACTGCATCGGGAGTTTGACAATTCTTAGACACGGGCGGTGGGGAACGTAAGATTGCGATCGACAAGCCTTAGGAAGTGAATTGCGATTCATGGCGTTCGGTTTCGAGTCGATCGGTTGTATTACCTATACTTTTATTTTTATAAAAGTACTCTTGAGATGATTTATTTATTTTTATCCAATTCACTTGCTACTTATTATTCATTTGCGTTACTTGTGAGTTATATGGAAGTGGATGCATATTGTAGTTGCTTAACTTTATTCTTTCCTTTCTTACTAATCTATGTCCGGAATAGACTTTGATTTCTCTTGTTCGGGAGAAGCTGCTAGTTACTCCCCGCGATTGTGGATGTTTGTTGTATATTTTGCGGGTTTTGTTGATGGGAATCTTCTTTGGTTTTGGGCTCGGTTGAGATGCGAGAATGAAATGATAGTTGTTTTGCGCTTAGGCTGCTAGTTAGACTTTTTTCATTTGGAATACTCGAATTAGTTATTTATTGATATTATTTATTTAAGTTGGTCTCTTAACATAGTTATTTAAATACCTTTGTATTAGAAGTGCATTCCCAGAAGACGATGTTTCCGCCATCGTCCTATAATACTATTATTATTTATTTCTTCTTCCGCTTTGAAAATTTGGGGTGTTACAATTGGTATCGAGCAAAACGCTCCTAAACTACGAAAAAGAGTTGCTAATGATTCTTTAGAATTATTAGTTAGCCATAGAATATAAAATTTGTTTATAATTAAGTTTAGTTGTTTTACTATAATGAGAGTGTGATGGGTAGAGTAAGTAAAGGGAAGCCTTATGGGAATGTGGTGTGCTCTCATGCTTATGGAGCATATGTTATATGTATTGTTACTTGTATTATTAGTGGAATTAGTCTACCAAGTTTGCTAATCTTATTTGCGGGGTCTCTTACATGTAATTTATTTTCTCTTTCATCGAGTACGCGTGAGCGAAGTAATTTATAACCTTCTAAGTTTAGTTGTGTGTTTAATTTATTTTGTGTTTTGCAATTTAAAGATAAACTTTAATTTTATTTTAATACAGTCTTGTATGTTGCATTGCATTTATTTTATTTGCTAGTTGCTTGATAGTATATGTTATTATGTGAGACAATATATACTTTCTGTTCTTTTTCAATTAAGTGTTGTTTTTTATGTGAGTACTATGTATCTGTTTTATTATTTACAAAACTTTCTAGTTTGAATTTATATTCCAAATTATATTTTAGATCTTTGAACTTAATAAATTCATACCTATATTAGAGTTATTTTATGACTTTAAAATTTTGTTATTGTTAATATTTTAACATACTCTTTTGAAAAACGTTTAATTTCAATTGTTTTATAATGGTTTGGAAAAGAAAGGGGTTATGAAATTGTCTTTCAAGATATTCTTCAAATTTCTCTTACCGTCTTTGACCATCTATATTTATAAATATTTTTCTTTTAGTATTTTTATTTTTCATGCTAATCCTTGTTCAGCCTTTAATTATGGTAATAAGTTTTATAGTCTTTACAAATAAAGTACTTTAATGACTTGTTTTGGTGTTAGATTGAAATGTAGACGCAAACTATTTTGTTTTAAAGGTTAGCATTCAACAACTTTTACTTTACTTACTTTTCTTATTAGCATTATTTTTTTCAAGCTCAAATGCGTGAAAGGATCTCGTTTATTATTTGTTGTTTCTTGTTTAAATATTTAGTGCTTTCTCATTTCATAGAAAATTTTTGGTTGTTTTCATTACTTCTTATTTAATTCTCTAATTTTGACTGATTTGTTTTATATTCTCTGAAAACGAAATTTATATACTCGGTCTAAATTTTAAACTTGTTTGAGTTGATATTAAGTCATAATGGGTGATTCCTTTGACTTGTATGTCAATTTGATAAGTCTAAATTTTAAACTTATTTAAGTTGATATTAAGTCATAATGGGTGATTTCTTTGGCTTGTATGTCAATTGATAAGTTGACACATTTTATCTATTTTGATTAATTTCCTTTTTCAGTTGATATTAAGTTTATATTGGGTGATTCCAGTAAACTCTAATGTCGATTTGATAAGTTGGCTTTTAAATATTGTTTTGTTGATACTAGATTGCAATGGGTGGTTCCATGCACATTTGTGTCGACTTGGCAAATTTTATAATCATTGTTTATAATTTGTTACTTTATCGTATTTTTTATTAGTGTTTCGTCGTTGTGAAATTTATTCTAAAGTTTTCAATTTCTTTTGCGAACTTTAATTTTCATATAGGCGTACGCTCTTATAACATATGTCATGACTTGTGTTCGTAAGTGCTATTTTAATAAAGCATCTAGCTACTCTTTATTAAAGTGTTCTTATCTCTTTAAGTGGAGTATAAGCCCGTGTGGTTACCTCTATTTAAATTGGTTTGGCTATCTATTTACGAACTTTTTCTTCTTCGTTTATTTTCTAAAAATATTTATGTATGGTCGGATTTATTCTTTTACAATTTTAAGTAAATATTTATTCCTGCTTCTTTTACAAAATTACCTATAGTTTATTGTGCAAAAGTTTTTACCTTAAACTTTCTAATACTTGTCTTTGGTTCTTTCACATTTTATACAATGATTGTTGTTACCATGCTTCTTTACAATACAACTCTTTTGGTCTTCCAAAATAAAATATATTTTAAGTTATCAAATTTTATACCGCAAAGTTGTTTAGTTAACTAAAATCCATCGATTTGTTTTCTTAATGTTCTTTATCTAGAGTTTTTTCTTTTGTCTCTTGGTTGTTTTGAAGTTTCGAGGACGAAACTCTTTTTAAGGGGAGTGATTGTAACACCCCGTAATTTTCACCCTTTATTTTTGGTGTTTGTTTACATTAAAATGATTTTTTTTCGTAAAAATAAATAATTTATTATTTAAATTATTTTGGAACGTGTTGTGAAAATGTGTATATATATTTATATGTTGTGATATATTTATATATATTTAGTTTACGGTTATTTCACCATATACCACCGACAAATTGAAAAATTCATCATATACTCTCAATGTTTCGGATATGCAAGCATATACCCTCGAGTTTTCGAAAACGTTCATATACCCTTTTCCTAACTGTCGTTAACTCACCGTTAGCTTTATTTACAATATTGCCACCATCAACCCTAAACCCTAAACCCTAAAATCCTAATACCCAAATCTTTAATCCCTAACCCTAATCTAACCTCTAACCCAACCTAGCCCCCACCCCCTCCCCTAACCCACCCAACTCCCACCCCCCTCCCCAGCGCCGCATCCTCCTCCACTCCACCGCCACAGCCCCCACCCCTCCCCCTCCCCCACTCCCTCACTGTCGATTTCCCTCCCCCAACACCCACTCCTTCCCCGCCGATTTTCCCCTCCCCAGAACACCCACTCTTTCCCCGTCAATTTCCCCTCCCCAACACCCACCGTTGCCGTTGCATTGTCTCTCTCCTCCTCCAAACTCTCCCCCCCAACACACTCCCCCTTCCCAGTCGACGGCAACAAAAACAACAACAAGCGGCACACGATTTCCACCATTAATGCGCGGAGAAATAAGATCGAATAATCCACCATTGGCCCGAGCACCAAGGCACGGGGTGCGATGATGGCCAAAGAAGATTGGTGATGCGGCGTGCGTTTAGCGGTGATGGCCAACGAAGATAGGGTGGTGCGTCGGGATTTATGAAAAAACTGAGAGGAGAGAGAGAATGTGAAAATGAGGGCCTTGGGTTTCTTTGGGTTGCATTTTTTCGGCCGGCCGGGCCGGGGGATGGGAGTGGGAGGGGCTGCGGCGGTAGAGGGGAGAGGAAGGGGCAGGGGAGCGGCTCGCGGTAGGGGGAAGGGTTGCGGGTGGGCTGGGGTGGAGGGGAGGGGAGAGTGGGTTAAGGGTTAGATTAGGGTTAGATTAGGATTAAGGTTAGAGTTAGATTAGGGTTAGAATTAGATTAGGGTTAGGTTTTAGGGTTAATGGTGGCAATATTGTAAATTAAGCTAACGGTGAGTTAACGGCGGTTAGGAAAAGGGTATATGGTGAACGTTTTCGAAAACTTAGGGGTATATGTTGCATATCGAAACGTTGAGGGTATATGTTGTTAGTTATTTATTTTAAAGGTTATATTAGTTTCGTTATTTATTTAGGCGTTTAGGATGCGGTTTTGTCGCGTTGCGTTTTGTAACGTTGTTGGACCGACTTGGGTGATGAAATGTTGCATCGCATGTGGCGTGTCATGCTGGCCGAAAATCAGCAATTATGGTGTGGAGGATGAAGGGTTTTGGTGCTTATTAAGCTAACCTTTGAATATCTTATGTAACCGCTCATTTAATCCCTCATTAACATTCTCCTAAACCCTTCATTTTTCCTTGCCAATAAATTCTGATTTTTAATTTGAGAAATTCAACATCATTCTTCATTAAGCCTCGTCATTTTCAAAGAAAAGAGAGAAGAGGAAGATAAGTGAAAAATAGGAGAAAAGTTCATCTCGGTTTTTCCTGTCACACCTTCACGAAATTAACCATATCCGGAGATCTAACCGTTGGATCATTCTCAAATTTGGACAGCACGTTTATAACATCTTGATCTTAACTTTGACCAAAGAGATTATGAATACGATCTTTCAATCACCGGAAATCATGGTCGGACCAGAACAACACGAAATGAGATTTTTCAATGTTCAAGAAGAAAACGCCTAGTGACTTGTTGCTACAAATTATCGTTCGTTGTGCTTTGGAGCTAGAAGAGGAATTGGATTGTATGCGTAACTCTTAACTATCTATTTAGACTCGGCTCTCCTCCCGACGTTCCGGGTAACTAGTAGTTATCTTAGAACGATAGTGATTAGGGTATTATTCGGTATTAGATTATTACGCTAGAAATTATTTAAAATACTTTTTGAATGAAATTAATGATGAAATTTTATGTGAATATTCTTGATGTATTCTGTGTGAATATTATGTGCAGAAAAAACATTTTCGTTTGAGTTTTTCTTATGTATTTGATTTATTTGGTAATTTATGTGTTTATGGCTTATTTTTAAAATAAGTATTGAACAAGTTTTATAATTGCCGAAATTATTTTTCATTAAATATGTTATGGGTGTAGTATGTTTTTCATGCCTTAGAATAATTTTGTCTACTGTTTACGAGGTTTATTTAATTGATTTATCTATTATTTCATTTTCATGTTTACTAGTATTTAAATTGTGAATATTATATTTGGAGGTCGAAAAATCTGTTTCTTTGCATAATCTATATTACCGTGGGTTTATGCATGTTATGTGAATTGTTAATAATTTTTGGGAGTTTATTTCTATTTTTAATTATCATATTGGCTTTATTAAGTATTCTATAAATTAACGTTTAAAATTACTTTTAGAGTCCGAAAATTAGAAATAAAATTTGTACCATGTCAGTAGAGTCATAATGGTCGTATTATAATTTTTGTGATAATTTACTGATTGGTTTTTGTAGTTTAATAATTTTTATTGTGTTTTTATTATGAATTTGAGGATATTCTTTTTAATTATCAAAGGGTTTATTAACCGAGGAAATAATTTGTGACCTTTTATGTTCTTGGAAGTTGGTGATAGTAGGTTCCCTGTGGTTATTTTTGAGTATCATTATGTTTACGCTTGGTTTATGTAAAAATGATTAGTCGTGGTACGTTTTCTTTGATTTAATAAGCTTTGGAGTTAATTGATGGTGACGTCGAGACGCACGGCCGACGCGTTAGACGTAGATTGGTCAGTGCGCGAGACGCACAGTGTGGCGCTGAGCGCAAGCTCATGCTCCGAGCGCACAGTTTTTGTGTGGTGTAATTTTTCGTATGTTCTTATACGTGTGTTCGGCTTGTAGTTGGTGATCTTATTTGATGTGATGCATTTCTCATTGATATTGTTAGTCTTAGTAAAAACTATTTCATTATCATTGTTGATACTTAGTGATGTTGAAAGTATTGTGGTTGGAGATATTTGTTGTAAGTTTGTGAGTTACTCCTCCATCCCGAATCTCTTTACTTTCCTTTTTTATCTGCCCCATAATACTCTTTACACTTCTATTTTTGGATATGACCCACTATTATTTTAATTCTTGTACCTTTTAAATTGGCCCACACACTCTCTCCTCCAAATAAAATAATACCACTTCTACCACCCACCAACTCTAACCATGGCCCACACTCTCTCCTTAATATAAAATAATACTACTTTTACTAACTAATAACTCCTATCACATCTACTTTTCAATAAAATAACAATTGATAACCAAACAACAACTTATCATCTAAAACTACGTGCATTGATAAGTGTCAAAGTAATACGGGACGGGGGGAGTACTATTTTGAGGTTTTTGAAGAATTATCTTTTGATGAATTATGGGTATAAGGCGGGTGGCATCCCTTTTGACGAATATTTTTGAGTTGAATGATACTTTGATGATATTTATGAATTATGATTTTATTTTTGAGATAAGAACATCCGGTGGGATAGATGTAGTCCCCGTTAAAGAACATGCCAACCACCTGGTTTGCGAACTAGAGTAAACTTGGGTTAATTGTTGTCGTCCGAGAGGCTAGGGAGTTATGCGTGTTCTACCCTACATCGGGAGTTTGGCCATTCTTAGACACGGGCAGTGGGGAACGTAAGCCCATAGGCCGGCACGGAGATTGCGATCCGACAAACCTTAGGAAGTGGTGCGATTCAGGCGTTCGGTTTCGACTCAATCACTTGTTTTACCCGTACTTTTATTTTTATAAAAGTACTCTTGAGATGATTTCTTTATTTTTATCCAATTCACTTGCTATTTATTATTCATTTGCGTTACTTGTGAGTTATATGGAAGTGGATGCATATTGTAGTTGACTTAACTTTAATCTTTCCTTTCTTACTAATCTAATGTCTGGAATAGACTTTGCTTTCTTTTGTTACGGGAGAACTAGTTACTCCCCACCGATTGTGGATGTTTGTTGTATATTTTGCGGGTTTTGTTGATGGGAATCTTCTTTGGTTTTGGACTCGGGTTAAGCTGCGATAATGAAATGATAGTTGTTTTAGGCCTAGGCGCTAGTTAGACTTTTCTCATTTGGAATACTCGAATTAGTTATTTATTGATATTATTTATTTAAGTTGGTCTCTTAACATAGTTATTACCTTTGTATTAGAAGTGGCATTCCGGAAGACGATGTTTCCGCCATCGTCCTATAATACTATTATTATTTCTTTCTTTTTCCGCTTTGAAATTCTGGGGTGTTACACGCTTCATTTCATGCATTCCGCATTTAGTAGTTCTCGAACTACAAGCGATCCGATTCCCTCTTTCGGGATATGTAGGCGGCCTTTGCGGGTTCGAACGCCTAGGTTGGGTCATGCATGCATGCATTAGGTCCAGGTTTGTGCATCCAAAAAAAAAAAATATGTTTTGTACATATAGGACATTCCAATCGTTCCTAAAAGCTCAACTTTTTTAAACAAAAAAACTCACATTCTTATCATTTTATTTCTCTCCCTCTCCATCATCAGTTCATCACTCCCATTTCTAGTCTCCTGCTCGATGATCCATTGTAGGAAATATACAATATGTCAAGCTCACCTCAAGAGCAAGTTGATGAGTTGCAGGGTACACTCGTCGATCTTGTAGCACGTGTTGCCCAAACTGAAGCCCGTACAAGGCACCAACTAGTTTTGCCGCAATCACGACAGACCGACAAAGGATCAATTAACTACATGACATCACACAGCATAGTCCGCTAATAAACCCTTCCATCAAATCAATCCCTGAAAGCTCGTCTCGTTCTAGAGGAGGTAAAATAATTATTGATGATTCACCTAGCGCCCAAGCATCTCTTGAGATACATTCCGGACTTGCACCAACTCTTACCATGCCTGAAGAAAGCCTCGGGGAGTTCATTACGTATGAGCTATGGTGCTATATTTGAGTATCTTCATTTCGGGAAAATCGTTCTATCCTATAGGACCCACTCTAGATCCTAAGGAAGACGAGGAAGGGGCAAATTGGGATAAAATGCCTATTGCAAATACCATAGAGGGAATGGACATAGAACTAACGATTGCTATAGATTAAAACACCTCATTCACGACAAAATAGAAGAGGGAAGACTTATGATTCTCTCGAACGAGGTCCCAAATAGGATAGGGGTCGGCGACATGGGTACAAAGGATTGCAATCCGACCCGGACTACAAAGTCGCGACCCAGTTCAATAGCATATATTCATTAAAGCACTTGGACTCGCTTAGGTCCAATCAACGCTGTAGGTCCAATCAACGCGAAAAAATACACTTCTTTTATTTTCGTTTAGAAAGAGACCTCATGAAGATTGAAGCGACGAAGCTGTCTTGTCACGCGACGTAGGAGTCTAGACTTAGGATTTTATTTTTTGTTTCATCTCTCTTGTTTTTCCAGCCCTAAGATAGGATTTCCTTTTTATTGCATGTACTCATAATTTCCAAATTAATAAATGAGTATTTTTTTTAACCTTGCTCTAATGAGCATCAATGAAGAGCATGATTATCGCCTTAAAAGAAATGAATTTCTAATTCTCCTGTCTATTCTAATCAAGGCAATGAACATAAGCTGGCATAAAAAGGCATCCCTCCTTATCACCCATTTCAACCTAAATGTATAACTCCCTCTCCCTTTAACCTACTTCATGGGAAGTATATTCGGCAACAACTCAATGTAAAGGGCAAGTAAAAAAAAAAGAGCGAAAAAATAGAAAGCAAAAAAAAGATGATACATAAAGTGAAAAATATATATAAGAAAGAAGTGTTGTAAATAAGCCCATCAATAGCTTTGTCAAAAAGGTATATCCTTCAAAACCTTCGATTGTAAACCATTATAAGTCAAATCAAATCAAATCTCTTGTAGTAAACCTTCCTAACAACCACGCACATTGCGTCCCAATAAACCACAAAAGACAAACCTAAGCCCGCTAGGTCGAAAACCCATAAGGGCGACTTAGGCAAAGTCGGGGCATCTTCTCATTCACTTGGCTCGAACTACGAGTCGACCGCTTTAAACCTCACCTTGAGGTCCCACCGCTTTAAACCAAACCAACCTACATCATTATCTACCCTTGCCAAAGACCTCTTCCTAATCAATGCCTAATTCATTGCAAATGGCTCCAAAGCAAAATGTTTGTTAAAAGCTACGGCGGCTTGATTCCATCATGGATACGTAGGCAACCTCTTTTGAGGCCCGGCCATTTTACTTCAAAACATATTTTTAGGGCTCGCCTAGGCCCGGGAGAAAAGCGCGATCGCCAAAAAAATCATGAATTTTCAATGCTCATCCCCTACCATTAGAACTAGTGGGATTTGAACCCTGCATCATCGGCCTACCTCATTGCGTGAGTCGGTTCATTATGACTATGCCTTTTGTTATTCCAATCACTTCCTTTTTCTAAGCCATATTATCGCTTCCTAAGCCAACGTTAGCAAAACTTTTCAAAACTCGGCGCTATGATCGCGCCTCATTTTTCGAGTTCCTTTCTTTAGCCTTTCTTGTCTTTTTACCTTAAGAACCCTATATGGAATCTTGATCGAAACTTCCACTAAGCGTGACGAGATATCTTCAAAATTAAGCAATCAAGTTCGGTCCTTCATCAACTCCATCTTCTTGAGGGCTTCATCTTTGGTCTATCCAGGAAAATTGTAGGCTCCAAGTCCGGACCTATTGAAGGACTTCATTACGAGTCCATATATGACATATTGGGTTTTAAACCCGCATAAATGCAACATTGCACCTATTCACGGGCTCACTTAGGCCCTTGACATACAAACCTCGAAGAATATCCAACTCAAGCGCTACAAAAACTCGTTCTATAACGTATTCCAAATCGAACATATAATCTATTGGCTGCATAGAAGATCATTAGGCTCCATGTGTACCACGATCGAGGAATTCATTACGAGTCCATACAAAATATCGTGGGCTCCCGGGACCTATACGAAATCCTAAATGTTTTATGGGCTCATTTAGGTCCATAACAGCTACAACGCATTTTGAATCAAACATAACCTACGTGGATCATCCTTGGGGGCTTCCCCTTTCTTCTCTTTCGAAACAGGTTTTCTAAACGAAAATTTGAGCTTATAATGGAACGATCAAACCATCATATCATATCATCTCGCATCAAAATTATAGTGTCACATCTCTGTATTTGCATTACATATCGCATCATCCAGCATTGTGTCAAACAATGCATCGTCCTAACCCATAGGTTTCTAGCGTCCATCATCAAGTCGCACACACATATACACGACGGGTATGCACACACGATAACACCTTTAAGTCTAGAGTATTAGAGGTCACTCTTTATAGATCACGGCTCTTCCTATCCATACTTCCTAGATTTTGATTCATTTTTAAACCCACCCACTCGCACCCTTTTTAGCTCTCCTTTTCTTTCTTTTTTGTTGGGAGAAGGTTCGGCTACGCTCCATTCAAACTTGTTTTAAACCGAGTCAGTCACATTGCATTAATACATTGCATTTTAGGATAGGAGTCATTGCTAACAAAATCTCACCAACAAACATGAAAAAGAAGCAACTACAATGATCATATAATGTTTGAACAAAACGCGCAACACATATCAATATGCAAAATATACATCATAACAAAAGTGCAGGCCACAGGTACACAAGAGTAAAGTAATGCAGACATCTAAGAGGAAGGCGGATCCTGCTCCCTCGAAGAGGAGTCCACCGGTTCCTTAACCCGAACCTCACTCGACTCGCCCCACATGATAGCCTATCCTAGGTTGGATGAAAGGAGGCATAGGCGGAGTCGGCCGCATGGGAGGCAGCCATTGCATCCCCAACATACATTTGTTGCATCTGCAATAACTGCATCTCTTTGCTCTTGCATCTGCTTTGCATCCACATATGCTCCACCCACATCGGAGAAGGCCCAGGGCATGGACCGGTCCTGGTACCCCTATAAAGTCCATACTACCAACGTCAAACTGCCTAGTAAACGAACTCATCGGAGGCCTATCAGATGTTGACTCTCGTGGAGTATGAGCCGAAAGCCTAGACTGGCTCGAAATCCTCACCTCGAGACGGGGCCCACTCTCATGAGGACGACGCTGCACAAAATGTCACAAAGCATTAGCAAAACAAGTGCAACAAAGAAAAAAGTACAACCAAAGCACAATATGTAAGTCTACCTGGCTTTGCGCGTCGTCCTCTTCAGCTTGGCCATCCCATGCTTTAGCGAGTCAACCACTCGGAGAATCTATCGACGGTTTCTCGAGGAACCTGGAAATAAACAATGCATAAGTCACTACAAGCAAAATAGATAAAATGAAAGTTCCTGACATTCAACACTTACCGAGCTCACATGGGCCGGCATAGCACGAACAACGTGCTACTGCGCCTGGGGGCAACATCAATCATCTCCTCAACAAGCCCGGAATCTCCCAGATATCTTGGATTCTCGAATCCGGAATGAAAGAGATACGAGCCGCGGCAGCCTCACGGCAAAAGCAAGAAAGCAATAACATTCAATACTTTGATCATGTCAAAATAAACAAAAACAAGCAAACTCAATGTGCATACCTCGTTGAACTTGACAGGAGGAGCCAAGCGAGGCAAGAGGGCAGCCTGGTAATCGTGATCACGAAAAACAAAGTTGTGATAGCTCACCCGAAGCGTTGCCCCTCCCTCGATAGCCCGAACAAGAGCATCCCTATCCATCATAGTGACGGGGGGGTTCATGAGGCACCAATAATAGCCTCGTCCCGTCGTGCTAACATGTCACCCTCTCACCCAGATACCACACGGGGTATGACTTTCCATAAAAAATGACCTCTCACGAGTCGAGTCGCGAGCTCCATGAGACCAAGCGGCATCTCCGGAAACAACGCCCAAGATAAGAGGTAACTTTGAAGAGCAAAGAAAAGTTAACATCTGCTACATACACCAAAAGATAAGGTTGATTCACTACGATTACCTTGTCGTCCTTGACTCGCCGGATAGCCTTCCGGACACTCTCCACAGCACCATATCACGTCATCCCGCGCTCCGCCCAAGACAAGCTGCCGAGGAAATGTAGGGTCATGAACCCTTTTGAGGTCAATCCCGGGAAAGTACTCATAAAACCAGATCTGCGACAATAAGATCACCTCAGTTCTGATTAGGATAACGAGACAAAAGATGGACGATGTGTACAATCATACCTCCAGAAGTCTCCATGGACCAAAACGAGAGATTGGCCCACCATCACTCAACACTGCCATAGCGGTACCCATGCATACAAAAAGACTAAAATAGCCCGGCTCGGCCGGTCCATAGGTCGACACGTGAGACAACTCCCTCAAGGGCTTCGGGTATCACATCGAGACGCGTGATCTCCTATCGGTGCGCAACGGGCGCAGGCGGCTAACCACGGCGAGAATGCGTACCTTCTGCTCCTCAGTAGTTCCTTGAAGGGTGAGTCCTTTAGCCACTTTAGACCGAGGAGCATAAGACGCATTTGGAGGAAACATATCGGCAACTGGGCAGATCAAACCTCGGACCACCCCCGACTTGAATGGCAACGAATAACCTATCGGCACTCGGGCGCCGGTAAAAGACAGGCCGGAAATCAGCGAGAAATCCAGCGGAGTAATGGTCAACTCCCCACGACGCGTGTGAAAGGAGTAAGTTGTATCCCACCACCACTCCAACAAGCCTCGGACGACAATCTTGGAGGAGTGAATCTCTCCCATACTCTCATAAACATCAAGAAAAGGGGCTAGACGAGGACCTTTCGGGCTTTCCTGAGCCAGGCAAAGTTAAAAGTCCCAAAATGATGAGTAGTACCCTCGTCCTGCAAATGTAAGTACAATTAATAAAGTGCCTAGGCTTTCATATAAAATGAAGTCAACATGACACGGATACTTACGACGCTTTGGGGAGCGAGCGATGTGAAATATGATGCTCCGGATCAAAGTACAGCTGATCGGGAGTCCACCCCACGGCCTTCCACGCCCTCCTGGATCCCACAGGCTGCCCCTACCATCATCCTCCCCGCCCGAATCTTCCGATGACATGCTAATCGAATGGAACATCACAAATGAAACTAAGAATCAAAGAGTTCCCGACTCTAAATTGCCGGATTTCACGAATCGGTAAATCCTAAAACCGCTTCAAAAACGTCCCCATTACATGAGATTCCCATAATCCATTTCTCACGACAAAATAGATTCATTGCCTTAAACATGATTTCTACCGGTAGAATAATCACACATTCAAAGTTCCCTAAGCATGTTTCTAGGTTCCGGACTTAGAAGCTACGCTAATACTGATTCTAAAATTCATGATCCAAGAATCATCACACATTCAAAGTTCCTTAAACATATTTCTAAGTTCCGGATTTAGAAATTACATCAAGCAATATAATTCTAGATTCATGATCTAAAAAATTATTTACAACAAACTCACATGAAATGAGTATCAAACTCGTGAAGAACAACAAAACTACTAGGAAACTCGTCGGAGCTCGCCGCAAATCGCCGGAAACTCGCCGCAAAATATAGTCGGGAGTTCACCGGAAGCTCGGCGGCAAAGGCAACCTCAACTCGTCGGAAACGGCGCACCCCGCCTAACCCGAAAAAATCAGCCTGCCCAAAAATAAAAGGGGCAAATCGTGAGAAACAAAACCAAAAAAAACAAGAAGAGATAGGAAAATGTACCTGAATTAACGGAAACCCGCCCGGAAGTTCGCCGGAAAACGGCCCAGAAGAGAGGTTGAAGTTTTCGAAATTTTCGGCCCCCAAGCTCTTCGAAAATCGCTCAAAAATGCCCAAAAACACCGTAAAAGTAACAATCAGGCAAAAATAATCACTCCTCCAAAATAGATCTGAAGCAATGCTCGAGAAACAAGGAGTTTGAAGCTTTGAAATTTTGAAAATGGAGTTTGGACTTAGGAGGGAGAGAAATAAAAGAAAACGGCGGAGACAGAGCGAAATGGGAGAGAAGAAGGTCGCCCGTGTTTTTTAGGTCGTTTTAATGACTGCGCCCGGCCGCGCCACATGCGCCTGACGCGTCAGCAAGACCTGTATCAGACTCGCCATACTGCGTCCAGCGCAGCATATCACACCAAGCGCAGGCTTGTGCGTCTGGCGCACAGTCCCATACAACGCGCTTGGGGCTTCTTAGCCAAGTGGAACCCACATGCTTAATTCCAAATGAAACGACATTGCGCTCGACAATTCAACGAATTTTCAAAAGTGGGCAAAAACACAACCTTGCCGCTCTACGATAATGATTGCCTTGGAACAGGCCAAACATTCCGCAACAATTGCCTTGGAAAAGGCCAAACATTCCGCAACAATCGCCTTGGAAGAGGCCAAACATTCCGCAACAATCGCCTTGGAAGAGGCCAAACATTCCGCAACAATCGCCTTGGAAGAGGCCAAAAATTCCGCAACAATTGCCTTGGAAGAGGCCAAACATTCCGCAAAGATCGCCTTGGAATAGGCCAAACATTCCCCAACAATTGCCTTGGAATAGGCCAAACATTCCGCAACAATCGCCTTGGAAGAGGCCAAATATTCCGCAACAATCGCCTTGGAATATGCAAAACATTCCACAACAATCGCCTTGGAAAAGGCCAAACATTCCGCAAAGATCGCCTTGGAATAGGCCAAACATTTCACAACAATTGCCTTGGAATAGGCCAAACATTCCGCAACAATCGCCTTGGAAGAGACCAAACATTCTGCAACAATCGCCTTGGAAGAGGCCAAACATTCGCAACAATCGCCTTGGAATAGGCCAAATATTCCGCAACAATCGCCTTGGAAGAGGCCAAACATTCCGCAAAGATCGCCTTGGAATAGGCCAAACATTCGGCAAAGATCGCCTTGGAATAGGCCAAACATTCCACCAAACATTCCGCAACAATCGCCTTGGAAGAGGCCAAACATTCGCAACAATTGCCTTGGAATAGGCCAAGCATTACGCAACAATCGCCTTGGAAGAGGCCAAACATTCCGTAAAGACATTCCGCAACAATTGCCTTGGAATAGGCCAAACATTCCGCAACAATCGCCTTGGAAGAGGCCAAACATTCCCAACAATCGCCTTGGAAGAGGCCAAACACGCCACACGCGCCTAACGCGTCAGCAAGACTTGCGTCAGACGCGCCACGCTTGCGTCCCGGCGCAGCATATCACGCCAAGCGCAGGCTTGGGCGTCTAGCGCACAGTCCCATACAACGCGCTTGGGGCTTCTTAGCCAGGTGGAACCCACACGCTTAATTCCAAATGAATTCAAATGTTCATAACAACATTGCGCGCGACAATTCAGCAAACTTTCAAAAGTGGGCAAAAACACAACCTTGCCGCTCTACTATAATGATTGCCTTGGAACAGGCCAAACATTCGCAACGATCGCCTTGGAATAGGCCAAACATTCGCAACGATCGCCTTGGAAGAGGCCAAACATTCCGCAACGATCGCCTTGGAAGAGGCCAAACATTCCGCAACGATCGCCTTGGAATAAGCCAAACATTCCATAATAATTGCCTTGGAAGAGGCCAAACATTCCGCAACGATTGTCTTGGAACAGGCCAAACACTCCACAACAATTGCCTTGGAATAGGCCAAACACTCTGCACCTATTGCCTTGGAGAAGGCCAAAGACTCTACACCAATTGCCTTGGAATAGGCCAAATACTCCACATCAAATGCTCTACAACATCTATTTCATTTCCACCCATCATTCCGGTTTGCAAATTAACAATTACTTTGCAAATATGTTTCACACATGTACTGTTCCTGAAACTTTTGCTTTTTTTGCGGGTGTACGGCGCAAAAGAGTGATTTTGGATTGCAGGGCATCTAGAATCATTCTCCGTCCCGACACGTATACTTTGACTTTCGGTTTTACAAACCTCAGTCAAAGTGGGGGCATCTATAAACACATAATCGTGTCTCCCCATTTAAGGGCCCAATAATGAAATATACCGTGGTCTTAGTTGGCGCAGTCCAATGGAGGAGCAGTTCGAATAACCAGGCAATATGTGTTTTGAAATAATATTATAAAAGCCTAATTAATCATTCATGATGATTAATTGTAAGTTCAACGCGTGATTTTTTTTTTAAGTCCATTTTAAAAGCCCAACTGAATGTTTATTATTTTAATAAATATTTTTTCTAATATTTATTGTTTTGATAAATATTTTCTTAATATTTATTGTTTGGATAAATATTTTCCTAAAAGCTTTTATTGTTATCCTTTATCCATAAATCAGATTTTTAACCCGGAAAACTCGATCTCCGAATTGTTAAGGATAAAAATGGCTTCTTAAAAGCACGCGTAGCATAAAAAAAGGAATATTCTGGAATATTCGGGGAATATGAGCCGGACGCGGCGGGCTGCGCTTAACACGCCACGTGCGTCCAAACACATTGGACAGATCGTGTCAGGCACGCCAATGAGTGCCTGACATGTGGACTTGTGACTCACACAGAGTCCTGCGCCTGGCGTAAGTCTTGTGTGAGATGCAAGCTAAAATTTTATCATTTTGAAAACGCGTTTCCATGTGCAACTTTTTAATTGGACGGACCACGTCAGGCAGGCCAACCAGCGCCTGACGCGTGTCCTCACGCCTGCCACGTAGGACTGCGCCTGGTGCAGGTCTTGTGTGGATCGCACGCTTTGTTTTGCCTATAAATACAGGTTGATTTCCCGAATCAAAGACAGCTTGGAATAATTATTTTTTCGCACACCAATACTCTTGAAAACTCCGAAATACACTTCGAATACAAAACACTCAAATACTTTGAATCTTCCAAGTCAATTATCGTTCCTGAACCTAGTATATTCCTAGATTCAAGATTGCTTCGACTGAAGGTCACTACGCTCTTCGATCTAAACCGCATAGGTATAATCCTAAGGGCCCTTCAATAATTATATTTATTTTATTGAAGTTAACCTTTTCTTGTCATGATGTAGATTCCTAATTAATAATCGCGTCCTTTTCTAAATTGTAACCTCTTTTCTTATATTTTCTGTATATAATGTTCATATTATATGATTGTCTAGCATGCCTTTTTATCACCCACATGTTATTATGCTAAATAAGACCTAAAGTACTGTTCTAATTAATTCAGATAATTTGGACAACCTGTTAGGAACCTTGTAAAATGATTGTATAATAACTGATCACTAAATAATTAGTCTTTTGATGTGTTTCCTGAACCAATCTAGATTAATTATTTTAGTGTGCTTTTAAAATATTGTTTGATTGTTCTATTGCATAAAATCTGTTTGTGAATCGTTATTTAGTAGAGGCCAGCAATGGGCAATATAGTTCCCGACTATATTGTACCATCCCCCCGAACTCACTTTTTGGTTCCCGACCATCTATGAAGTCATGACGGGGAAATCTACATTGGATAAGTCCCTAAGATGTACCTTCCGTTTCGATATCCAATTAGGTTTATGATTCTTCCTTTGAAGAATTGTTGGCAACTTCTTTCAAAACATATTTTTTAATAAAACCTTAACAATGGGGTAGTCAAATAAACACGCTCACACACCGCGTGTAGGCATTAAAGGAATGAAAAAATCCATGCCTACAGTTACGGATCATAAGAGTCAAAAGAGAATTACTTGGATGAGCTATAGTGGAGATTATCTATAACTATTACTAATTGAGAAGACATTAGGTCAGTTTTTCCCCCCAAAACTGTCCTACGTGGCATGTTGTGGTAACTCTAATTCCCGCCAAATGTAAAATCTGCTTTACTTAATAAAATAAAACCAACAAAAAAATAGAAATAAGAAAAAAAAAAAAGAAGCTATCTTACGTGGCATGTGTGATTAATTAGATTCACCACCTCCCACTAAAGGCACGGTTTTGACACAATGAATTTAGTTTCCAGTTTCCCACTAATGCCATGTTGCTTTGGTAACAAAGAAATAAGAAGAAAAAAACACCTTTATCTTCTAAGTAATATCTTGAAGAGTTTGATGGTTATAATAAACTAAAAATTACGAGTATGTTGAATTTATCAACGGGAGATGAAGATGATAAAACTTTTTGTCCACCGTTTAATATCAAATTGTTTGATATATCTTTTAGTTCTATTGCTTTCTTTTTGGTTGAAAAATACTTAGTATGTTAGAAATTTCAATCTGGTACTTTCTAGGCCACTTGTAATGTAATGAATAATGATGATAAATGATAATGTCCATTTTTTTTTCTTTGGCCACTGTTTTTTAGACCATTTTTTTCTTTAAATACAATTACTTCTTTGTTATCTAGCTTTTCTTTTTTAAGGACCATTACTTATTTTAACAAAAAATTAGATTATCATATTATACTATAAATTTCTTTCCCCAAAAATAACTAGAATCAGCACAAATTTTTTCGAGGGTAAAATATTAGGGAGAAATGATTATGTGAGTAAATTGTGTAAACCAACTAAAAACAATTATTTCCAAAAAAAAAAACCATGTGACAAATAGATAGACAACCCAAAAAGACATTTGTGGCAATTAATTTAAGACATATAGAGTATGATTTTGTGTATATAATATATCTTAGCTTATACTCCCTCCGTCCCATAATATAGTGCTTGTTTCTCTCTTTTGAGGTCAAATTTTAAAATCTTTGACCAAATATTCTTATTTGTATATATAAAAAAATCATATTCATGTGAGATCATGTTAGATCCGCCTCAATATGTAGTTCTATAATATCAACTTTTTATATTTTTATCAATAAGATATTGAAGATATTGAAGGTCAAATATTTATCTTGGAGACCGTGTAAAAAAGAAACAAGCACTATATTATGGGACGGATGGAGTATAATTAAGTAATAATTAGCGTATTATAATAATTCCTTAATACATCAACAATATTATTTATAACTAAACATTAATTGTGTCAAATTTAAAATTATAACTCTATAAGAACCTTACATTATATTTTTTCATAGTCGTGCATCGCACGGGCACTAACCTAGTATAAATTAACTTTGGAAAAGTTCTTATGATATACTCCCTCCTTTTTTTAATTGCTATATTTTTAGCACAAGATTTTAGGTAATGTCACTTTTAAGGTTTTCGGAGGGTACTTTTTGACCCATTTAATGTAAAATAAGGGGGAAAAGTGAAAGAGGAATACAATTTTGTGGAAAAGATGAGAAACAAAAAAATAATATTAATATTAGTTTTTGGGGGCCAAGTAGTCCAAATAAGGGAAGTTTAAACAATGTATCAATTAAAAAGAAACAATCGTTTAAGAAAAATATAGCAATTAAAAACAACGAAGGGAGTATTATTGTATTACCTTGGAGATTATGTTAGCGTAATTTTTGTAAGGATTTTTTGGTTAAAACACCCTTATGTTTGCTGATTTTTAAAACAATCCCCCTTTTGTTTTTTTCTTTAAACTGAACCCTCAAACGTTCTATAAAAATTTTGGTTGCACCCCCAAAACCTAATTTCCATCAAATCCGGACGTTTGTGGGGCCCTTTTTCCATTTTCCCTCCTAAATGTTGCGTGAAATGACATTTGTATCCTTGGGTAATTAAAACCCTTCAACAAACCTCTTCATCTCTCTCATTCAATTTCTTCGTTTCTGATTTCATCTCTCTCACCTGCTTCACTTAGTAATTCATCCTCTCTCTCTTGTCATCATCTACACCTTTTCATCTTCTCTTCAGTCTCTCTTATCCAGCTGGGGTTGCAACACTCTCTCCCTCGTCATCGTGGAGAATTATGCAATGACAGAAAAGGGGAAACTTTTATGGACGGTAAAACAAGAGCATGGTGCTCAAAATAGGTAATTCACTGTGCTTTGGGTAAAATTACCTTTATTTTCATTAAATTAGATTTTTTAATTGCTGGTTTGTTGGATTACTATAATGGTGCTTAGAAGCCCTAATTTTTTAATTGCTTGTTGATGTTAAAAATTGATTCTTTAAAATTTGCTTGTTATTGGTAACCCAACAATTGACCCAAATTAAAATGAGCAAATAAACCCTAGAATCACTAAATTGCCCAAAATTGAAATGCCTAAAAACGAATGTAACACTTACCTAGATTTGAAGGATGTCAGGAATTGTCAATTGAGAGTGGAATTGCAATTTTCCGTTCGAATTTTTGGAGTAGCAGCTTCAATTTGGGGGTGTCGGAAAATGACCATTGTGAGAGAGGGATGATCCTGATTTGGGGATGAAGAGGTTGTTATATAATAGCATAGGTGGGCCCCACAAATGTATGGATTTGACGGAAGTTAGGTTTTGGGGGTGCAACCAAATTTTTTATAAAACGTTTGGGGGTTCAGTTTAAGAAAAAAAACAAAAGGGGGATTGTTTTAAAAATTAGCTAACATAAGGGTGTTTTAACCAAAAAATCCTTTTTGTAAATATTTGAATGTTGTTATTTGGGTCATAACCCATAGGCCAGGATCGAGATTATGAGTTACGTTTTTGGTACATGTGATTGTAATTTGAGATTTATTCAATGTTATATGAAACAACTTGTTTGACTGTACAAGTCATTCAACTATGTGGCACATTGTGATTAGCTGCATTTTTAATAATTATTTGAGCTTATTGTGTTTTCTTCCATCCCCCCACTGTCTCAACTCCTTTCTAACCCCTTTCCTACCTCGAGGAAACACTTCCCTCGCCACCGTACCTCCTCTTAATTTCGACGACCCAGTCACTATCCATCAACAATTAACGTAACTCACATTTTTCTTATATATAATGCTCAATATATGAAAAATGACATAAATCCAATAAAATTGTTTACCTCCAAACTACTAACTGACGGATGATAAGAAAAACAAACCAAATCCATTTTTCAATAGTAAAGAAGGCTCTAAAGTATGTTGTTTCACAATATATGTACCATTTGCTTTTTCACGCACTCCAATACGCTTCTTTGGACATTAATATCTTTAATTGCGTATAAGAAAAATTATAAAAAGTTGATATGTGAAATCCTCGCATTGAGACGAATTTAACTAGATTCCATTTGACTATACTTTTTCTTACATAATGGTGAGAGGAAGATTATTAAGTTTTGGTTGGTGAATAGTGCCTAGATGGGAAATGGTTTATGTATTGTGAAATGGGTGCATGTAGTATAAATTTTGTCTTATTCCCTTGCTTTATGTCATTCCTAGTTTTATTGTTTGTAAATCCCACAAGTTCACCATAACTCCATCATTAGCATAACATAGTTGGTTTTGGGCTATGCCCACACGGATTTGTTTTTTGGGCTCATTCCTAAAAGGCCTCGTACTAATGGAGTAGGTGAACTCTTATAAACTAAGCAACTCTTTTTATCTCTCCGATGTGGGACTTGGGATTTATACCCAACAATCCTCCCCTCAGACTAAGGATCACAAGACTCATGACCTCCTCTTCAATGATAACCTATCTAATCATTTTGAACCTCTACTAACCCACGGAACATGCCACCTGACCACCACAATGTCAAGAACACTTTCGACACAAGGAACCAAGCACAAATTCTCTATCGCGAGGTCACACTAAGAGCCTTCCACACCTTCTTAGATCTCATGGATCATGCTTTCGGGCGATGCCTGCAACCAACATGTTTTTCGCTCCATGCTTCTAGGTTGCACCATTGACATATTTTCACTATGCAATTGCAAGTCCATGTATCAACAGAGTTACCCATATTTGAGAACCATACATAATGCCACCAAAGACCTACACCCAAGCTCTAGAGCTACATCTCTCTACACCGCATGTTCCAGCAAGCCAACCATGGGGTCCACCAACGTATGCACATTAGGCGAGCTTTGCATGTTGAGTCCTCACCAAATCGAGAACAAAGGGATAATTTTTTTTCATACGAGATGTAGGGTGAAGGATAAGACGTGTGATATGATCATTGACAGTGGCTCGTGTGCGAATATAGCTTTGTGTTTGAGATTTAAGATTGGTTGCTTAATTAATTTGTGTTTGAAAGTGAATCAAGACCCAATTCGTGAATTACTTTGTGTTTGATCGAATTGTTCTATCCTTTATACTTAAAGAAAACCCTAAAGATCCAGTCTTTCTTCAAGATTCTTGGATTTTCGTAAAACTCAACTAAAGTACATCCGCATCCACATAAAATTGGCATCAGAGCTGGTTGAAAGAAAGTCGAAAAAACTTGCAGTACGTTCGTCCAGATTAAAACAGTTTTCAGGTGCGTTTTGTTTATTTTCGTTCTCCTAGTTGGAAACTAGTTTTTGGCTTATTCTTGAGCCTAAACTGGACTACTACATGTCTTGTTTACTTTCCTAAATTTTCATAATATTTGAAGAACGTTTCATATAGTTTCGGGACGGTTTTTGTTCATTGGTCTGTTTTCGATTGAATCTGGCACGGTTGTGATAAATTTGTTGTTACGGTTGATATACTTGGAGTTTTTGAGTGAAATTTTGGTCAAGTGCTGGAAACATATAGGGCTAGATCCTCACAAAATTGCATTAAATTTAGAGGTATTTTGATACGTATGTGATAATATTCTTGGAGAGCAAGCAAGTTTACAGGGTTGTTATTTGCTTTCCTTCGGTTTCTTGCTGCATACTGTTTGCGGGGAATTTGAGATGGCAGGTAGTGAAGAGTGGGCTAAGAATTTATGTGATATCAATGCTAATTTTGCTAAGATAGATGCTAGTTTTGATGAACTTACTAAGAGCAATCAATAGGAAAAGGAGAGTTGGGAAGAGCGCCAACAACAAGCTGAACAAAGAATCACTATTCTTGCAAACATGGTGCGTCGGAGAAAGGATCCTAATAATGTTTTGTATAAATCTGATCATGACGACCAATCAAAGCATTCGGTTTGACAACCAAGTGTGAGAGATAGGGTTTATGAAGAAGATCGGAGTTTGAAACTTAATTTGCTGGAATTTAGTGGAGACGTTGATCTAGAAATTTTCCAAGATTGGGTTAGAAGGCTTGATCGAGTTTTTGACTACAAAGGGTATGATGATCAAAAAAGGTTCAAGGTGGCTACTTTAAAACTCACAAAGTATGCTTCTTTATGGTTTGTGAGTTTGGTTATGGAACTTCGAAGGGAAGATCAAAGACTCACTTCGTGGGAGGACTTGAAGAGAAGGATGAAGAAACGGTTCCTACCTAGATCTTATGAGCAAGACCAAGTACATTAAGCTCACTTGTTTGATGCAAGACAACCTTAGTGTTGTTGAATACACTAGGGAATTTGAAAAACTTTCTATGATTTGCAACATGCAAGAACAAGAGGAGTTGAAAATTGCTAGATATATTAAGGGGCTCTCTAAGAACATTGCTGAAAGGTGGATACTTCTCAATTTTTCACTTTTCATGAAGCATGCAAACTAGCCGAAAAGTATGAGAAACAAGTGAAGGATGAGAAGCCAAAGCATACTTATAAATCTTTTCAAGGTTCACAAAGACTGTGGATTTGAGGAGGGATCTCAAGGGAGTCACGTCAAGGGTAATTCTAGTTCGAATGCGTAAAAGAAGAATGGGGATAAACCAAAAGTGTTCTTGCCAAAACAAGAGTACTTAGACAAGAGAATGTGCTATAAGTGCCGATGGAGAGGACATATTGCAAGCGAGTGTCCGAATAGACACACCTTGACTATCATCCAATACAATGAAGCTAATGCCTTAGAAGAACGGGGGAGAGTTGACACCTTTAGAAGATGAAGAAGAGGAGGACACATATCTTGAAGATGAAGTCAATTTTTTGGGAGTAATTAGGCGAGCTTTGCATGTTGAGTTCTCACCAAATCGAGAAAAAAGGGAGAATCTTTTTCATACGAGATGTAGGGTGAAGGATAAGACGTGTGATATGATCATTGACAGTGGCTCGTGTGCGAATATAGCTTCATCTGATATGGTAGATAAGTTGCAATTGCCTACAAGGGAACATCCATGTCCTTACAAGATTAAGTGGTTGAATAATACGACGGGTTTAAATGTGAAAAGGCAAGCACTAGTTGCTTTTTCTATTGGTGGCTATTCGGATGAACTATGGTGTGATGCACTACCAATGAGTGCTTCGTATATACTCCTTGGTAGGCCGTGGCAATTTGATCGCAAAGTTAGTCATGAAGGTGAACGCAATGTTTATACTGTGCGAGTGGGGAACAAGAAGATTCACTTGGCTCGATTACCTCCAAAGTTTTCAGGTGCTACTGAAGTTAAGGGAAAAGGACCGAGTAGTACTTCTTCACCAACTAGTTCGTGCTTCATTTCTACTGTTGATTTAAAAGAGATGACTAAGAAGGAGAGAAGAGCTAGAAAGCAAGACCATCTACTGCAAATTCTTCAAAAGGAACCATTTAGTGTCGGGGATCATGTATGGCTTTCTCTCGCTGCCCAAAAGTTGTATTACGACTCAAAGGGGAAGGAAGAACCGATGGATGAAGGTCAATTTCAAATTGTACATCATGAGAATTTCAACACATATCAAGTTCTAATTGGCAAGTGAGTTTGTGTTTCATTTATAAATGTTTGTGATTTCATACCATGCCTAGACGGAACTTGAGGGCAAGTTCTTCTTAAGAGGGAGAGTATGATGTGTGCGTGATGAGAAGGATGTTTGGGGGACATTCCTAATTCTGTTAGGAATGAGAATGGCGTGTGATAGCGCGCTTACATGAGTTCTATTAGGACTCTTCATATCTTTATTGCTTTATGTTTTCTTATTCGAGTTGTAATAGGAATTATGGTTTTGCTTACGTTCTTAAAACGATGGATTTTACATGATTCAAACTTAATAGGAGTCGTATGACTTAGGGGTTGTCCTAAACATAGTAGGAGTTGTTTTCCTTTTCCTAGTTTATTTAGTATTCCTAAACCTAGTAGAGGTTGGAATCAATTTTTGTAAGCCTATATATATGGCTCGGATTTCATTAATAAAGAATACACAGGATTTATGAGATTAAAGTTTTAATTTTCTTTATGAAAATTTTCGGACTTCTTTGTGATTTCCATGCCTTAAATCAATTACTTTCTGTTTGAGATTTAAGATCGATTGCTTAATTACTTTGTGTCTGAGAGTGAATCAAGACCCAATTCGTGAATTACTTTGTGTTCGATCGAATTGTTCTATCCTTTATACTTAAGGAAAACCCTAAAGATCCAGTCTTTCTTTCAAGATTCTTGGATTTCAGTAAAACTAAACTCAAGTACATCCGCATCCACATCAAATTGGTATCAGAGTTGGTTGAAAGAAAGTCGAAAAAACTTGCAGTTCGTTCGTCCAGATTAAAACAATTTTCAGGTGCATTTTATATATTTTAGTTCTCCTAGTTGGAAACAATTTTTTGGGTTATTCTTGAGC
This sequence comes from Beta lomatogona, assembly GCA_947646795.1. Taxonomy (NCBI): domain Eukaryota; kingdom Viridiplantae; phylum Streptophyta; class Magnoliopsida; order Caryophyllales; family Amaranthaceae; genus Beta; species Beta lomatogona. The sequence goes on from CANSNZ010000973.1 coordinate 158,850, forward strand.
CTAAACTGGACTACTACATTTCTTGTTTACTTTCCTAAATTTTCATAATATTTGAAGATCGTTTCATATAGTTTCGGGAAAGTTTTTGTTCATTGGTCTGCTTTTCGATTCAATCTGGCACGGTTGTGATAAATTGGTTGTTGCGGTTGATATACTTGGAGTTTTTGAGTGAAATTTTGGTCGAGTGCTGGAAACATATAGGGATAAATCCTCACAAAATTTCATTGAATTTAGAGGTATTTTGATACATATGTGATAATTTTCTTGGGGAGCAAGCAAGTTTACAGTGTTGTTATTTGCTTTCCTTCGGTTTCTTGCTGCATACTGTTTGCGGGGAATTTGGGATGGCATGTGGTGAAGAGTGAGCTAAGAAATTACGTGATATCAATGCTAATTTTGCTAAGATAGATGCTCGCTTTGATGAACTTACTAAGTGCAATCAAGAGCAAAAGGAGAGTTGGGAAGAGCGCCAACAACAAGCCGACCAAAGAATCACTATTCTTGCAAAGATGGTGCGTCGGAGAAAGGATCCTAATGATGTTTTTTATGAATATTATCCTGATGACCAATCATAGCATTCGGTTCGACAACCAAGTTTGAGAAATAGGGTTTCGAAGAAGATCGGAGTTTGAAACTTGATTTGCCGGAATTTAGTGGAGACGTTGAAATAGAAATTTTCCAAGATTAGGTTAGAATGCTTGATCGAGTTTTTGACTACAAAGGGTATGATGATCAAAAAAGGTTCAAGGTGGCTACTTTAAAACTCACAAAGTATGCTTCTTTATGGTTTGTGAGTTTGGTTATGGAACTCGAAGGGAAGATCAAAGACTCACTTCGTGGGAGGACTTGAAGAGAAGGATGAAGAAACGGTTCCTACCTAGATCTTATGAGCAAGACCAGTACATTATGCTCACTTGTTTGATGCAAGACAACCTTAGTGTTGTTGAATACACTAGGGAATTTGAAAAACTTTCTATGATTTGCAACATGCAAGAACAAGAGGAGTTGAAAATTGCTAGATATATTAAGGGGCTCTCTAAGAACATTGCTGAAAGGTGGATACTTCTCAATTTTTCACTTTTCATGAAGCATGCAAACTAGCCGAAAAGTATGAGAAACAAGTGAAGGATGAGAAGCCAAAGCATACTTATAAATCTTTTCAAGGTTCACAGCACTGTGGGTTTGAGGAGGGATCTCAAGGGAGTCACGTCAAGGGTAATTCTAGTTCGAATGCAGAAAAGAAGAATGGGGATAAACCAAAAGTGTTCTTGCCAAAACAAGAGTACTTAGACAAGAGAATGTGCTATAAGTGCCGAGGGAGAGGACATATTGCAAGCGAGTGTCCGAATAGACACACCTTGACTATCATCCAATACAATGAAGCTAATGCCTTAGAAGAACAGGGAGAGTTGACACCTTTAGAAGATGAAGAAGAGGAGGACACATATCTTGAAGATGAAGTCAATTTTTTGGGAGTAATTAGGCGAGCTTTGCATGTTGAGTTCTCACCAAATCGAGAAAAAAGGGAGAATCTTTTTCATACGAGATGTAGGGTGAAGGATAAGACGTGTGATATGATCATTGACAAGTGGCTCGTGTGCGAATATAGCTTCATCCGATATGGTAGATAAGTTGCAATTGCCTACAAGGGAACATCCATGTCCTTACAAGATTAAGTGGTTGAATAATACGACGGGTTTAAATGTGAAAAGGCAAGCACTAGTTGCTTTTTCTATTGGTGGCTATTCGGATGAACTATGGTGTGATGCACTACCAATGAGTGCTTCGTATATACTCCTTGGTAGGCCGTGGCAATTTGATCGCAAAGTTAGTCATGAAGGTGAACGCAATGTTTATACTGTGCGAGTGGGGAACAAGAAGATTCACTTGGCTCGATTACCTCCAATGTTTTCAGGTGCTACTGAAGTTAAGGGAAAAGGACCGAGTAGTACTTCTTCACCGACTAGTTCGTGCTTCATTTCTACTGTTGATTTAAAAGAGATGACTAAGAAGGAGAGAAGAGCTAGAAAGCAAGACCATCTACTGTAAATTCTTCAAAAGGAACCATTTAGTGTCGGGGATCATGTATGGCTTTCTCTCGCCGCCCAAAAGTTGTATTACGACTCAAAGGGGAAGGAAGAACCGATGGATGAAGGTCAATTTCAAATTGTACATCATGAGAATTTCCACACATATCAAGTTCTAATTGGCAAGTGAGTTTGTGTTTCATTTATAAATGTTTGTGATTTCATACCATGCCTAGACGGAACTTGAGGGCAAGTTCTTCTTAAGAGGGAGAGTATGATGTGTGCGTGATGAGAAGGATGTTTGGGGGACATTCCTAATTCTGTTAGGAATGAGAATGGCGTGTGATAGCGCGCTTACATGAGTTCTATTAGGACTCTTCATATCTTTATTGCTTTATGTTTTCTTATTCGAGTTGTATTAGGAATCATGGTTTTGCTTACGTTCTTAAAACGATGGATTTTACATGATTCAAACTTAATAGGAGTCGTATGACTTAGGGGGTTGTCCTAAACATAGTAGGAGTTGTTTTCCTTTTCCTAGTTTATTTAGTATTCCTAAACCTAGTAGAGGTTGGAATCAATTTTTGTAAGCCTATATATATGGCTCGGATTTCATTAATAAAGAATACACGATTTATGAGATTAAAGTTTTAATTTTCTTTATGAAAATTTTCGGAGTTCTTTGTGATTTCCATGCCTTAAATCAATTACTTTCTGTTTGAGATTTAAGATTGATTGCTTAATTACTTTGTGTTTGAGAGTGAATCAAGACCCAATTCGTGAATTACTTTGTGTTCGATCGAATTGTTCTATCCTTTATACTTAAGGAAAACCCTAAAGATCCAGTCTTTCTTTCAAGATTCTTGGATTTCAGTAAAACTAAACTCAAGTACATCCGCATCCACATCAAATTGGTATCAGAGTTGGTTGAAAGAAAGTCGAAAAAACTTGCGATACGTTCGTCCGCATTAAAACAATTTTCGGAGTGCGTTTTATATATTTTAGTTCTCCTAGTTGGAAACAATTTTTTGGGTTATTCTTGAGCCTAAACTGGACTACTACATTTCTTGTTTACTTTCCTAAATTTTCATAATATTTGAAGATCGTTTCATATAGTTTCGGGAAAGTTTTTGTTCATTGGTCTTTTTCGATTGAATCTGGCACGGTTGTGATAAATTGGTTGTTGCGGTTGATATACTTGGAGTTTTTGAGTGAAATTTTGGTCGAGTGCTGGAAACATATAGGGATAAATCCTCACAAAATTTCATTGAATTTAGAGGTATTTTGATACATATGTGATAATTTTCTTGGGGGAGCAAGCAAGTTTACAAGTGTTGTTATTTGCTTTCCTTCGGTTTCTTGCTGCATACTGTTTGCGGGGAATTTGGGATGGCATGTGGTGAAGAGTGAGCTAAGAAATTACGTGATATCAATGCTAATTTTGCTAAGATAGATGCTCGCTTTGATGAACTTACTAAGTGCAATCAAGAGCAAAAGGGAGAGTTGGGAAAGAGCGCCAACAACAAGCCGACCAAAGAATCATTATTCTTTCAAAGATGGTGCGTCGGAGAAAGGATCCTAATGATGTTTTGTATGAATATTATCCTGATGACCAATCAGAGCATTCGTTTCGACAACCAAGTTTGAGAAATAGGGTTTCTGAAGAAGATCGGAGTTTGAAACTTGATTTGCCGGAATTTAGTGGAGACGTTGAAATAGAAATTTTCCAAGATTGGGTTAGAATGCTTGATCGAGTTTTTGACTACAAAGGGTATGATGATCAAAAAAGGTTCAAGGTGGCTACTTTAAAACTCACAAAGTATGCTTCTTTATGGTTTGTGAGTTTGGTTATGGAACTTTGAAGGGAAGATCAAAGCTCCCTTGTTTGATGCAAGACAACCTTAGTGTTGCTGAATACACTAGGGAATTTGAAAAACTTTCTATGATTTGTAACATGCAAGAACGAGAGGAGTTGAAAATTACTAGATATATCAAGGGGCTCTCTAAGAACATTGCTAAGAGGTGGATACTTCTCAATTTTTCACTTTTGATGAAGCTTGCAAACTAGCCGAAAAGTATGAGAAACAAGTGAAGGATGAGAAGCCAAAGCATACTTATAAATATTTTCAAGGTTCACAACACTGTGGGTTTGAGGAGGGATCTCAAGGGAGTAACGTCAAGGGTAATTCTAGTTCGAATGCGTAAAAGAAGAAAGGGGATAAACCAAAAGTGTTCTTGCGAAAACAAGAGTACTTAGACAAGAGAATGTGCTATAAGTGCCGAGGGAGAGGACATATTGAGAGTGAGTGTCCCAATACACACACCTTGACTATCATCCAATACAATGAAGCTAATGCCCTAGAAGGACAGGGAGAGTTGACACCTTTAGAAGATGAAGAAGAGGAGGACGCATATCTTGAAGATGATGTCAATTTTTTGGGAGTAATTAGGCGAGCTTTGCATGTTGAGTCCTCACTAAATCGAGAACAAAAGGAGATTTTTTTTCTTACGAGATGTAGGGTGAAGGATAAGACGTGTGATATGATCATTGACGAGTGGCTCGTGTGTGAATTTAGCTTCATCTCGATATGGTAGATAAGTTGCAATTGCCTGCAAGGGAACATCAATGTCCATACAAGATTAAGTGGTTGAATGATACGACGGGTTTAAATGTGAAAAGGCAAGCACTAGTTGCCTTTTCTATTGGTGGCTATTCGGATGAACTATGGTGTGATGTACTACCAATGAGTGCTTCGCATATACTCCTTGGTAGGCCGTGTTAATTTGATCGCAAAGTTAATCATGAAGGTAAAGCAATGTTTATACTTGGCGAGTGGGGAACAAGAAGATTCACTTGGCTCCATTACCTCCAAAGTTTTCTAACGAAGCTAAGGGAAAAGGATCGAGTAGTACTTCTTCACCAACTAGTTCGTGCTTCATTTCTAATGTTGATTCAAAAGAGATGACTAAGAAGGAGAGAAGAGCTAGAAAGCAAGACCATCTACTGTAAATTCGTCAAAAGGCACCATTTAGTGTCGGGGAACATGTATGGCTTTCTCTCACTGCCCAAAAGCTGTATTACGACTCAAAGGGGAAGGAAGAACCGATGGATGAAGGTCAATTTCAAATTGTACATCATGAGAATTTCGACACATATCAAGTTCTAATTGGCAAGTGAGTTTGTGTTTCATTTAATGTTTGTGATTTCATACCATGCCTAGATGGAACTTGAGGGCAAGTTCTTCTTAAGAGGGAGAGTATGATGTGTGCGTGATGAGAAGGATGTTTGGGGGACATTCCTAGTTCTGTTAGGATTGAGAATGGCGTGTGATAGCATGCTTAGTTGAGTTCTATTAGGACCCTTCGTATCTTTATTGGTTTATGTTTTCTTATTGAGTTGTATTAGGAATCTTGGTTTTGTTTACGTTCTTAAAACGATGAATTTTACATGATTCAAGCTTAATAGGAGTCATATGACTTAGGGGTTGTCCTAAGCGTAGTATTAGTTGTTTTCCTTTTTCTAGTTTATTTAGTGATCCTAAACCTAGTAGAGGTTGGAATCAATTTTTGTAAGCCTATATTTGTGGCTCGGTTTTCATTAATAAAAAATTAACGGATTAATGAGATTAGAGTTTTAATTTTCTTTGTGAAAATTTTCGAACTTCTTTGTGATTTCCAAACCTTAAATCAATTACTTTATGTTTGAGATTTAAGATTGATTGCTTAATTACTTTGTGTTTGAGAGTGAATCAAGACCCAATTCGTCAATTACTTTGTGTTCGATCGAATTGTTCTATCCTTTATACTTAAAGAAAGCCCTAAAGATCCATTCTTTCTTTCAAGATTCTTGGATTTCAGTGAAACTCAACTAAAGTACATCCGCATCCACATCAAATTGGTATCGAGCTGGTTGAAAGAAAGTCGAAAAAAACTTGCAAGACGTTCGTCCGATTAAAACAGTTTTCAGGTGCGTTTTGTTTATATTCGTTCTCCTAGTTAGAAACAATTTTTTGGGTTATTCTTGAGCCTAAACTGGACTACTACATTTCTTGTTTATTTTCCTAAATTTTCATAATATTTGAAGATCGTTTCATATAGTTTCGGGACAGTTTTTGTTCATTGGTCTGTTTTTTATTGAATCTGGCACGGTTGTGATAAATTGGTTGTTGCGGTTGATATACTTGGAGTTTTTGAGTGAAATTTTGGTCGAGTGCTGGAAACATATAGGGATGAATCTTCACAAAATTTAATTGAATTTAGAGGTATTTTGATACGTATGTGATAATTTTCTTGGGGAGCAAGCAAGTTTACTGATGTTGTTATTTGCTTTCCTTCGGTTTCTTGCTGCATACTATTTGCGTGGAATTTGGGATGGCAGGTGGTGAAGAGTGGGCTAAGAATTTACGTGATATCAATGCTAATTTTGCTAAGATAGATGCACGTTTTGATGAACTTACTAAAAGCAATCAAGAGCAAAAAGAGAGTTTGGAAGAGCGCCAACAACAAGCTGACCAAAGAATCACTATTCTTGCAAACATGGTGCGTCGGAGAAAGGATCCTAATGATGTTTTGTATGAATCTGATCATGACGACCAATCAGAGCATTCGGTTCGACAACCAAGTGTGAGAAATAGGGTTTATGAAGAAGATCGTAGTTTGAAACTTGATTTGCCGGAATTTAGTGGAGACGTTGATTAAGAAATTTTCCAAGATTGTTTTAGAAGGCTTGATCGAGTTTTTTGACTACAAAGGGTATGGTGATCAAAAAAGGTTCAAGGTGGCTCCTTTAGAACTCACAAAGTATGCTTCGTTATGGTTTGTGAGTTTGGTTATGGGACTTCGAAGGGAAGATCAAAGACTCACTTCGTGGGAGGACTTGAAGAGAAGGATGAAGAAATGGCTTCTACCTAAATCTTGTGAGGAAGACCATTACATTAAGCTCACTTGTTTGATGCAAGACAACCTTAGTGTTGCTGAATACACTAGGGAATTTGAAAAACTTTCTATGATTTGTAACATGCAAGAACGAGAGGAGTTGAAAATTGCTAGATATATCAAGGGGCTCTCTAAGAACATTGCTAAGAGGTGGATACTTCTCAATTTTTCACTTTTGATGAAGCTTGCAAACTAGCCGAAAAGTATGAGAAACAAGCGAAGGCCGAGAAGCCAAAGCATACTTATAAATATTTTCAAGGTTCACAAAGCATCGTGGGTTTGAGGAGGGATCTCAAGGGAGTAACGTCAAGGGTAATTCTAGTTCGAATGCGTAAAAGAAGAAAGGGGATAAAACCAAAAGTGTTCTTGCGAAAACAAGAGTACTTAGACAAGAGAATGTGCTATAAGTGCCGAGGGAGAGGACATATTGAGAGTGAGTGTCCCAATAGACACACCTTGACTATCATCCAATACAATGAAGCTAATGCCTTAGAAGGACAGGGGAGAGTTGACACCTTTAGAAGATGAAGAAGAGGGAGGACGCATATCTTGAAGATGATGTCAATTTTTTGGGAGTAATTAGGCGAGCTTTGCATGTTGAGTCCTCACTAAATCGAGAACAAAAGGAGATTTTTTTTTCTTACGAGATGTAGGGTGAAGGATAAGACGTGTGATATGATCATTGACAAGTGGCTCGTGTGTGAATTTAGCTTCATCTGATATGGTAGATAAATTGCAATTGCCCGCAAGGGAACATTAATGTCCCGACAAGATTAAGTGGTTGAATGATACGACGGGTTTAAATGTGAAAAGGCAAGCACTAGTTGCTTTTTCTATTGGTGGCTATTCGGATGAACTATGGTGTGATGTACTACCAATGAGTGCTTCGCATATACTCCTTGGTAGGCCGTGTTAATTTGATCGCAAAGTTAATCATGAAGGTGAAGCAATGTTTATACTTGGCGAGTGGGGAACAAGAAGATTCACTAGGCTCCATTACCTCCAAAGTTTTCTACTGAAGCTAAGGGAAAAGGATTGAGTAGTACTTCTTCACCAACTAGTTCGTGCTTCATTTCTAATGTTGATTCAAAAGAGATGACTAAGAAGGAGAGAAGAGCTAGAAAGCAAGACCATCTACTGTAAATTCGTCAAAAGGCACCATTTAGTGTCGGGGGAACATGTATGGCTTTCTCTCGCTGCCCAAAAGCCGTATTACGACTCAAAGGGGAAGGAAGAACCGATGGATGAAGGTCAATTTCAAATTGTACATCATGAGAATTTCGACACATATCAAGTTCTAATTGGCAAGTGAGTTTGTGTTTCATTTAATGTTTGTGATTTCATACCATGCCTAGATGGAACTTGAGGGCAAGTTCTTCTTAAGAGGGAGAGTATGATGTGTGCGTGATGAGAAGGATGTTTGGGGGACATTCCTAGTTCCGTTAGGATTGAGAATGGCGTGTGATAGCATGCTTAGTTGAGTTCTATTAGGACCCTTCGTATCTTTATTGGTTTATGTTTTCTTATTAAGTTGTATTAGGAATCTTGGTTTTGTTTACGTTCTTAAAACGATGAATTTTACATGATTCAAGCTTAATAGGAGTCGTATGACTTAGGGGTTATCCTAAGCATAGTATTAGTTTTTTCCTTTTCCTAGTTTATTTAGTGATCCTAAACCTAGTAGAGGTTGGAATCAATTTTTGTAAGCCTATATTTGTGGCTCGGTTTTCATTAATAAAAAATTGACAGATTAATGAGATTAGAGTTTTAATTTTCTTTGTGAAAATTTTCGAACTTCTTTGTTATTTCCAAACCTTAAATCAATTACTTTATGTTTGAGATTTAAGATTGATTGCTTAATTACTTTGTGTTTGAGAGTGAATCAAGACCCAATTCGTGAAATACTTTGTGTTCGATCGAATTGTTCTATCCTTTATACTTAAAGATAACCCTAAAGATCCAGTCATTCTTTCAAGATTCTTGGATTTCAGTAAAACTCAACTAAAGTACATCCGCATCCACATCAAATTGGTATCGAGAGCTGGTTGAAAGAAAGTCGAAAAAACTTGCAAGACGTTCGTCCGTATTAAAACAGTTTTCAGGTGCGTTTTGTTTATATTCGTTCTCCTAGTTGGAAACAATTTTTTGCGTTATTCTTGAGCCTAAACTGGACTACTACATTTCTTGTTTATTTTCCTAAATTTTCATAATATTTGAAGATCGTTTCATATAGTTTCGGGACAGTTTTTGTTCATTGGTCTGTTTTTGATTGAATCTGGCACGGTTGTGATAAATTGGTTGTTGCGGTTGATATACTTGGAGTTTTTGAGTGAAATTTTGGTCGAGTGCTGGAAACATATAGGGATGAATCTTCACAAAATTTAATTGAATTTAGAGGTATTTTGATACGTATGTGATAATTTTCTTGGGGAGCAAGCAAGTTTATAGTGTTGTTATTTGCTTTCCTTCGGTTTCTTGCTGCATACTGTTTGCGTGGAATTTGGGATGGCAGGTGGTGAAGAGTGGGCTAAGAATTTACGTGATATCAATGCTAATTTTGCTAAGATAGATGCTCGTTTTGATGAACTTACTAAAAGCAATCAAGAGCAAAAATAGAGTTGGGAAGAGCGCCAACAACAAGCTGACCAAAGAATCACTATTCTTGCAAACATGGTGCGTCGGAGAAAGGATCCTAATGATGTTTTGTATGAATCTGATCATGACGACCACTCAGAGCATTCGGTTCGACAACCAAGTGTGAGAAATAGGGTTTATGAAGAAGATCGTAGTTTGAAACTTGATTTGCCGGAATTTAGTGGAGACGTTGATTAAGAAATTTTCCAAGATTGGGTTAGAAGGCTTGATCGAGTTTTTGACTACAAAGGGTATGATGATCAAAAAAGGTTCAAGGTGGCTCCTTTAGAACTCACAAAGTATGCTTCGTTATGGTTTGTGAGTTTGGTTATGGGACTTCGAAGGGAAGATCAAAGACTCACTTCGTGGGAGGACTTGAAGAGAAGGATGAAGAAATGGCTTCTACCTAGATCTTGTGAGGAAGACCAGTACATTAAGCTCACTTGTTTGATGCAAGACAACCTTAGTGTTGCTGAATACACTAGGGAATTTGAAAAACTTTCTATGATTTGTAACATGCAAGAACGAGAGGAGTTGAAAATTGCTAGATATATCAAGGGGTTCCCTAAGAACATTGCTTTGAAAGGTGGATACTTCTCAATTTTTCACTTTTGATGAAGCTTGCAAACTAGCCGAAAAGTATGAGAAACAAGTGAAGGCCGAGAAGCCAAAGCATACTTATAAATATTTTCATGGTTCACAGCATTGTGGGTTTGAGGAGGGATCTCAAGGGAGTAACGTCAAGGGTAATTCTAGTTCGAATGCGTAAAAGAAGAAAGGGGATAAACCAAAAAGTGTTCTTGCGAAAACAAGAGTACTTAGACAAGAGAATGTGCTATAAGTGCCGAGGGAGAGGACATATTGAGAGTGAGTGTCCCAATAGACACACCTTGACTATCATCCAATACAAAGAAGCTAATGCCTTAGAAGGACAAGGGAGAGTTGACACCTTTAGAAGATGAAGAAGAGGAGGACGCATATCTTGAAGATGATGTCAATTTTTTGGGAGTAATTAGGCGAGCTTTGCATGTTGAGTCCTCACTAAATCGAGAACAAAAAGGAGATTTTTTTTCTTATGAGATGTAGGGTGAAGGATAAGACGTGTGATATGATCATTGACAAGTGGCTCGTGTGTGAATTTAGCTTCATCGATATGGTAGATAAGTTGCAATTGCCTGCAAGGGAACATCAATGTCCTTACAAGATTAAGTGGTTGAATGATACGACGGGTTTAAATGTGAAAAGGCAAGCACTAGTTGCTTTTTCTATTGGTGGCTATTCGGATGAACTATGGTGTGATGTACTACCAATGAGTGCTTCGCATATACTCCTTGGTAGGCCGTGTTAATTTGATCGCAAAGTTAATCATGAAGGTGAAGTAATGTTTATACTGTGCGAGTGGGGAACAAGAAGATTCACTTGGCTCCATTACCTCCAAAGTTTTCTACTGAAGCTAAGGGAAAAGGATCGAGTAGTACTTCTTCATCAACTAGTTCGTGCTTCATTTCTAATGTTGATTCAAAAGAGATGACTAAGAAGGAGAGAAGAGCTAGAAAGCAAGACCATCTACTGTAAATTCGTCAAAAGGCACCATTTAGTGTCGGGGAACATGTATGGCTTTCTCTCGCTGCCCAAAAGTTGTATTACGACTCAAAGGGGAAGGAAGAACCGATGGATGAAGGTCAATTTCAAATTGTACATCATGAGAATTTCGACACATATCAAGTTCTAATTGGCAAGTGAGTTTGTGTTTCATTTAATGTTTGTGATTTCATACCATGCCTAGATGGAACTTGAGGGCATGTTCTTCTTAAGAGGGAGAGTATGATGTGTGCGTGATGAAAAGGATGTTTGGGGGACATTCCTAGTTCTGTTAGGATTGAGAATGGCGTGTGATAGCATGCTTAGTTGAGTTCTATTAGGACCCTTCGTATCTTTATTGGTTTATGTTTTCTTATTGAGTTGTATTAGGAATCTTGGTTTTGTTTACGTTCTTAAAACGATGAATTTTACATGATTCAAGCTTAATAGGAGTCGTATGACTTAGGGGTTGTCCTAAGCATAGTATTAGTTGTTTTCCTTTTCCTAGTTTATTTAGTGATCCTAAACCTAGTAGAGGTTGGAATCAATTTTTGTAAGCCTATATTTATGGCTCGGTTTTCATTAATAAAAAATTGACAGATTAATGAGATTAGAGTTTTAATTTTCTTTGTGAAAATTTTCGAACTTCTTTGTTATTTCCAACCCTTAAATCAATTACTTTATGTTTGAGATTTAAGATTGATTGCTTAATTACTTTGTGTTTGAGAGTGAATCAAGACCCAATTCGTGAAATACTTTGTGTTCGATCGAATTGTTCTATCCTTTATACTTAAAGAAAACCCTAAAGATCCATTCTTTCTTTCAAGATTCTTGGATTTCAGTAAAACTCAACTAAAGTACATCCGCATCCACATCAAATTGGTATTAGAGCTGGTTTAAAAGAAAGTCGAAAAAAACTTGCAAGACGTTCGTCCGCATTAAAACAGTTTTCAGGTGCGTTTTGTTTATATTCGTTCTCCTAGTTGGAAACAATTTTTTGGGTTATTCTTGAGCCTAAACTGGACTACTACATTTCTTGTTTATTTTCCTAAATTTTCATAATATTTGAAGATCGTTTCATATATTTTCGGGACAGTTTTTGTTCATTGGTCTGTTTTTTATTGAATCTGACACGGTTGTGATAAATTGGTTGTTGCGGTTGATATACTTGGAGTTTTTGAGTGAAATTTTGGTCGAGTGCTGGAAACATATAGGGATGAATCTTCACAAAATTTAATTGAATTTAGAGGTATTTTGATACGTATGTGATAATTTTCTTGGGGAGCAAGCAAGTTTCTGATGTTGTTATTTGCTTTCCTTCGGTTTCTTGCTGCATACTGTTTGCGTGGAATTTGGGTTGGCAGGTGGTGAAGAGTGGGCTAAGAATTTACGTGATATCAATGCTAATTTTGCTAAGATAGATGCTCGTTTTGATGAACTTACTAAAAGCAATCAAGAGCAAAAAGAGAGTTGGGAAGAGCGCCAACAACAAGTCGACCAAAGAATCACTATTCTTGCAAACATGGTGCGTCGGAGAAAGGATCCTAATGATGTTTTGTATGAATCTGATCATGACGACCAATCGGAGCATTCGGTTCGACAACCAAGTGTGAGAAATAGGGTTTATGAAGAAGATCGTAGTTTGAAACTTGATTTGCCGGAATTTAGTGGAGACGTTGATTAAAAAATTTTCCAAGATTGGGTTAGAAGGCTTGATCGAGTTTTTGACTACAAAGGGTATGATGATCAAAAAAGGTTCAAGGTGGCTCCTTTAGAACTCACAAAGTATGCTTCGTTATGGTTTGTGAGTTTGGTTATGGGACTTCGAAGGGAAGATCAAAGACTCACTTCGTGGGAGGACTTGAAGAGAAGGATGAAGAAATGGCTTCTACCTAGATCTTGTGAGGAAGACCAGTACATTAAGCTCACTTGTTTGATGCAAGACAACCTTAGTGTTGCTGAATACACTAGGGAATTTGAAAAACTTTCTATGATTTGTAACATGCAAGAACGAGAGGAGTTGAAAATTGCTAGATATATCAAGGGGTTCCCTAAGAACATTGCTTTGAAAGGTGGATACTTCTCAATTTTTTCACTTTTGATGAAGCTTGCAAACTAGCCGAAAAGTATGAGAAACAAGTGAAGGATGAGAAGCCAAAGCATACTTACAAATCTTTTCAAGGTTCACAGCATTGTGGGTTTGAGGAGGGATCTCAAGGGAGTAACGTCAAGGGTAATTCTAGTTCGAATGCAGAAAAGAAGAATGGGGATAAACCAAAAGTATTCTTACCAAAACAATAGTACTTAGACAAGAGAATGTGCTATAAGTGCCGAGGGAGAGGACATATTGCGAGTGAGTTTCCCAATAGACACACCTTGACTATCATCCAAAACAATGAAGCTAATGCCTTAGAAGAACAGGGAGAGTTGAAACCTTTAGAAGATGAAGAAGAGGAGGACGCATATCCCGAAGATGATTTCAATTTTTGGGAGTAATTAGGCGAGCTTTGCATGTTGAGTCCTCACCAAATCGAGAACAAAGGGAGAATCTTTTTCATACGAGATGTAGGGTGAAGGATAAGACGTGTGATATGATCATTGACGGTGGGTCGTGTGCGAATATAGCTTCATCTCGATATGGTAGATAAGTTGCAATTTCCTACAAGGGAACATGCATGTCCTTACAAGATTAAGTGGTTGAATGATACGACGGGTTTAAATGTGAAAAGGCAAGCACTAGTTGCTTTTTCTATTGGTGGCTATTCGGATGAAGTATGGTGTGATGTACTACTAATGAGTGCTTCACATATACTCCTTGGTAGTGTGGCAATTTGATCGCAAAGTTAGTCATGAAGGTGAAAGCAATGTTTATACTCGTGCGAGTGGGGGAACAAGAAGATTCACTTGGCTCCATTACCTCCAAAGTTTTCGGGTGCTACCGAAGTTAAGGGAAAAGGACCGAGTAGTACTTCTTCACCAACTAGTTCGTTCTTCATTTCTACCTTGTTGATTCAAAAGAGATGGCTAAGAAGAGAGAAGATCTAGAAAGCAAGATCATCTACTGCAAATTCGTCAAAAGGCACCATTTAGTGTCGGGGATCATGTATGGCTTTCTCGCCGCCCAAAAGCTCTATTACGACTCAAAGGGGAAGAAAGAACTGATGGATGAAGGTCAATTTCAAATTGTACATCATGAGAATTTCGACACATATCAAGTTCTACTTGGTAAGGGGAGTTTGTGTTTCATTTAATGTTTGTGATTTGATACCATGCCTAGACGGAACTTGAGGGCAAGTTCTTCTTAAGAGGGGGAGTATGATGTGTGCGTGATGAGATGGATGTTTGGGGGACATTCCTAGTTCTATTAGGAATGAGAATGGCGTGTGATAGCATGCTTAGTTGAGTTCTATTAGGACTCTTCATATCTTTATTGCTTTATGTTTTCTTATTCGAGTTGTATTAGGAATCATGGTTTTGCCTACGTTCTTAAAACGATGGATTTTACATGGTTCAAGCTTAATAGGAGTCGTATGACTTAGGGGTTGTCCTAAGCATAGTAGGAGTTGTTTTCCTTTTTCTATTTTATTTAGTATTCCTAAACCTAGTAGAGGTTGGAATCAAATTTTGTAAGCCTATATATATGGCTCGGTTTTCATTAATAAAAAATAGACAGATTTATGAGATTAGAGTTTTAATTTTCTTTGTGAAAATTTTCGGACTTTTTTGTTATTTCCAAACCTTAAATCAATTACTTTGTGTTTGAGATTTAAGATTGATTACTTAATTACTTTGTGTTTGAGAGTGAATCAAGACCCAATTCGTGAATTACTTTGTGTTTGATCGAATTGTTCTATCCTTTATACTTAAAGAAAACCCTAAAGATCCAGTCTTTCTTTCAAGATTCTTGGATTTCCGTAAAACTCAACTAAAGTACATCCGCATCCACATCATTTAACAAGTTGCGAGGTGACTTGGGAGCAATTGGGTAAGACGTATAATATAGTTTGAATTATTTTGAAATAACTCACATTTGGGATTATTAGGATTATTAGTAGTGGAACGCTAATAGTTGGGTTTGTTGTAGTCAATTTTTCCTTCTAAGTATCACATGACTTGTATCAAAAAGAGAACCAATGAACTTATGCCAAGTCATGCTGATGGTAGGACTTGTTGCATACCATTTCAAAATGGTAGAGTCCCGTGTAGTATATGGCACTCCTTCCTTTTCTTTTAATTGCCACATCGTGTTTTGCACAAGATTTTAAACAATGTCACTTTCTAACTTTTTTTAGGGTACTTTTAAACTCGTTTAATATAAAATGAAGGAAAAAGTGAAAAAGTACTTTCGGTGGAAAAGTGAAAAATCATATCACTTTTTGGTGGGCAAGTATTCCAAATAAGGAAAGTTTTAACATTATAACAATTAATAAGAAACAATCATTTAAGAAAAATGTAGCAATTAAATAAAAACGGATGGAGTATAATATAGACACATCATGAAGTTGGAAAAAGAAAGAAGCCAACAAAGTGAAAAACGAAGTAGAAATTTAAATATTGATGATGCATTTTCTATTAATAAATGGACTATAAGCAAAATTTAACTTTTTTTTTTTTGTTTCCGAAGAACGAAATCCATAAAATCCACTGATTTTCACCTCTTTACTTACTTTTCCACTTTCTAAAAGCATTATCGAGTTGACCTCTTAGTCTTTAAGTTTACAAACAACAAATTAGAGTTTATAGGCCCAACAAAATATAGTAGACGAGTGTGATTGGTAACGCGATTAGCATCCCAAATATGACACTGCATAAAGAAGAGAAATGAGTATATAAGAGGGTATATTATTCAGTAAAGTTGAAAATACAATAATTTAGATAAAATTAACGATAATACAGTAGTTTATATGCTCACCCCGTGCTTAAAATGTCAGGATGCACATTGTACTCCTTCGCAAACACAAATGGAACTATTCCTTGCGGCAGTGCTGCCTGTGTTGTTTCTTGAATTCCCCAATATGATCAATTGTACATTCAATAACATGTGTATATGAGTGCAATGCAAACAAATGCATAAATCCTTTGTTTCATCTTTATTTTCTTCTCTTTCTTTTGTATTTCATTCATGCTCCGTTTAGTAGGAAAAATAAACGTTATCAATGTGCTTGGTAATAATTAAGCTAACTAATTTTGTAGAAAAATGTAACATGTCAATGTTTATCGTAACACAATTATGCTCTCTCAATAAAAGAACATTGTTTATAATAATTTCGACTCAATTGAAAATGTTCATTGGGAACGATTACCGAAACATTTTTTCATATATTTCAATGTCAATGTGTATATTTCTCCGTTACATGCACACAACACATTGCCTATATTATACGTGCAATGAACTATGACTACATAGCCACCTTTTTATTTAAACTACCAACCCATATCATAATTATTTCATTGCTCATTGATTCAATTTTAACTATTTTACTTGTTATGGGTTTATCCTTAAGAAAATAACAATATCAAAGAATCACATTAGTAAGATTTTGTCAATGTACTTAAATAAATATGCATCACTAATGTTTTATTGCTCATTGAAACATAATGTTTCATTGTTATGGATGATTTTAGTATTTCTTGTTAAAGAAAATTGAATGCGACTATGTGGCATGAGGGTAAGTACGTGACCACTGACCTGGACGATGGCAACATGTAAAAGTACGCCGCGTAGGCCAACAACAATAGAAGCAGCGGCCATGACAGCTGGGCCTGTAAGGAACCTTTACTCCCATTGAAAAAGCTGCTACGGAATTTCCACATGCTATAATCCTTGGTTGCAAAGCCATGAACAGACCTGCTTGTATCTCATGTTCATCATCACATACTTCTTTATTTCAAGGAGAGCTTTTGTTATATACATCTAGAATAAATCTATGTTTTTCTCCTTGCAATATCTTTTTATTTTGGGAAGTAATATTTATATTTTTAGTTTTATATTAATTTTTTCTCTCTTAGAGTATATGGGGATCATTTTTTTATCTCTTTCTATCTCTCTTCTTCTAAATCTTTGTGTCATTTTCCTATGGTGCAACTGTACAAGTGAAAAACTAACAACTACTAATATTTGAGCTAGTTAAAATTTAGTCAAGTAACACAACTCACTTAAAATATAGCAACTACTAATATTTTCATGGCTACCACTTAATTCTTTGAATTCACACCGTTTAGTTCCTCGTTCATCAACGCATATTTTTGACCAGTAATATATATATAGAATTATTAATAAATAAAAAGAAATGTAGAAAGTTGATATTCTTAAATTGATATGCAAAAGTACATAAGTTGCACAAAAGTGCGTGGATTATAAGGAAATAGATGAAGTACATCATAAAATATTTAATAATCAAATTATTATTAATGGAAATTGTAAACATGTGCAGCTTATGTAATGATTAAAACAGAAGAATTCATGTGTTAGAAAAATCTTTTGCTCTCTATATTTGTTTTTTTCATGATAAGCATTGCATAATTTTAACAATTAATAGCTTTATTTATGTACTAGCAAAGATATACATAAGTGGATAATTTGTAGTACACATTGTAACAAGATCAAATAATATTCTTTCTCATATACTCCTTATTCTTTTTAATTGACTCACTTCATTTTGGGGGATAACCAATGAGGAAGTACAAAAGTATGAGAGAGAAACTAGAAATTGGGTTAAAATATTAAAAAGTGGATGACATGGGTGGAAAAAGAGGAGAAAGTAGATGAGATATGTTACCAAGAATAGAAAAAGTCACACTGTATAGATTAAAAAGAAACAAACCAAAAAGGAAAGTGGTGTTCAATATTCATAAGCATTAGCCGTGGGAAAGAAAATAATACTTAAATTTAAAAGATGGAGGGAATAGAAGTATTACTAACTGTGAAAATACTAACCAAGATGTATGAGGAAAAATAGATAGAAAAACATTGAGATGATACTACAATTTTATTTTTTGTTTTAGAATACAATTTAAGTCAATTGTACATTTCAAAGAATTGAAAGTTATTGGTGTAACAAATTTAGCTTACCCATCCCCTCAAAAAAAAATTAGCTTACCTATTTGCAAGTTTAGAAATAATTTCCCATTGGTTATATCGTAAAAGATATTTTCAATGTTTGTTGGTTCTATATGAAGATATTAATCATATTATCAAAATTAATAAATCTATATGTATATGGGGTAGTAATAATAATGGTAATATTAATAATGAAATCTTTTTTGTAGTGGTGCAAATTTATGCTAAATTTGACATTCCAATTGAAAAATAAAATTGGTTTCCAATATCTTAATAAACATACAAGGTTTCCCGAAATCTTACTCTAAAATTAGATTTTTGTCATTTTGCAATTTCTCAAAAAAGAAAAAAAAGGTCTAAGAATGCTAATTATCATCAAATGGAATTTTTATTAAAAATAAAATTAGCATCTAAGATTAACTTGGTAACAATTTTTAAGACAATAAGAGGATATTCAAAAGAGTTGAGGGAATTTTAAACCAAAAAAAAAAAGAGTTGAAGGAAAACGCAGTAGATTTATATGATTACAAGCACTAGAAATCTGATGACCTACACTTGCATTTACTCATTACTTGGCTAATACTTGCTGGTTAACACCTTTTGACATTAAAAGTAAGAGAGACATGAGAGAGGGGGCGCGCATGTCTGCTGAAAAACAAATTAAAGTTGAGAGGAAAGAGAGACTGATATGAAATATACTGACCGAGACTGAACATGGCCATGCCAAGACCTGCATCGGACAATATTGAAATGGACTTTGCGATGATGGCCGGCATCTCTACATGCCACCTAAAAGACACCACCAACAGGAGGACCAGTTAAAAGAGAGCATACTTATATTATAACAAATCTATGTTTGAGTATATATAATTAGTATTCTAACTCGGGTAACGCCCCCAATTAGTTATAATTATAAAAAAGAGAGCATACTTATATTATAACAAATCTATGTTTGAGTATATATAATTAGTATTTTAACTCGGGTAACGCCCCTAATTAGTTATAATTATCAAATATATTATTCATAAATTTCATAATTTATTTTGTTAGCTTTTCGTAAATTTTTGTCTAGTGCGAAATTCGTAGTAGCTACACACTGTTAATATTTTAAAATGAGATCACAAACATGTGCGTTAGAAAATTGGAAAGAGTGTCATGTGACACGTACATTGGAGAGTGTCATATGGCACGGATCCTTTTATAGGAATGCCTATATGTATAGATTACAAGTAAATTCTTATAATATAAGCATTTTAAGTTTTCTAGATCACTAATAAGATGAATCAACTTATTCGATTAGGAGTTGGGTAGTTAGAGTAAGGATAATCTCACCCCGAAAATACCTTTTAAAGTTTGATCTCACTAGCTCATAATTGTACAATACACCTAGAGTTCTTATTACAAGCCAGACACCCCTCACCTTTTTTTCAGCTAAATTCCAAGCAAATTGTTTAGGGTAGGAATTAAACCCTATACTTTGTTATGTGAGATAGAAAAACTCACCACTTGAGCCAAACACTACTTAATAGCATAATAATCTTAACAATTAATAAAATATTCAATTACTTTCTTGTAATCCTACTTTTATTATTGATAGACCTACTTTTATCTAAGCTCTACTCTATAGTTTTTCAATGAAATAAAAATTTAATATAAATAAACTAGAAGCACACGAGTATCAAAATATATTTGCCCTCCTTTATTTCCTTATCTATATATTCTCAAAATTTAATCACTTCTCCATTTTTTATTAGTTGCAATATTGATAAATGTAAAAAATAAATAAAAATATCAAGATAGAAGGGAAACATAAAAAAGGAATTCACATGATGAGGAAAATAAAAGATAAAGAGAAAGAATATCCAAAACAGATAATATTGCAATAATAAATTGAAAAGGCCAAAAAAAAATTTGTTACAACTAAAACATAATGGGGGAAATATTTATATTCTATGATTACTATTTAATCTTAATATCCAAGCCACACTCCTCTCCTTATTAATAGAATATATATAAATATTAAGTGATATATTTTGTCTTTGGATATAGTTTGTAGAGATAGATTTGTAATCTAGATAGGTTTCCGAATGATGTTAGGACTATCTTATATTGTAACCTATATATATTCATCAATGTAAATCACTCCAAGTAAGGGAGCTTACCCAAATCTAACATGGTATTAGAGCTTTTGAATAACTAAAAAAGTTTGATTAATAACACCCTGTTCTTCTGAGCTAAACTGAAATAAGGCTCAAAAGAACAAGGAGTAAGTATATTACTACATAATTTAGCAAAAATTACAAGTTTATCAAGAAAATAAATATGTTGTCTTATATTCCTTTTCTATTTCAAACAGTCTACAATTTATTTGTTTCTTTTACAAAGCAATGTTGTAGCATTTAGTATTATGTAAGAGCAATTATATAATTCATACTTAACAGTAAAGGTGAACTTCCAATAATAACAAATAAAGTACCTGAAGGAGATCAAAGACCACGTAAGGCCAATTAAACTTGAATAAGTATTAGGATTTCTGATTAGTTTCCTCCAGACCATGATGAGAATGAGCCTTGTCATAACGCTTGCTGGAGGCAAAATTTTGGGAGTCCCATCTTCCATTTTGCTACCCTGATGATGGTCTTTCATTTCTCCTTCTAATCCTCTATTTCTAAAGCTGAATTCATCTTTACTCAAGTACTCTTCGTGATTATCTCTTCCACCCTCCACTATATTTTCAATAAACATTTCATATAAGAAATATATCAACATTTACTTAATTTATACAAAAGAGAGGGCAAATTGCTAAACATTAGGGATATGAATAAGCAACTAAAAATTTACTTAACATACTTTCTAGAAAAATAATAGTCCCTCCATTTGCATGTAGCTTTTCAAGAAAATTGCTATAGATTCCGTTAATAATGAAAATACTCCGATGCATATTTTTTTACCATAGTATCTTTCATAATGCATTTGTGAAAAATACAAAAATTGATATTATGAAAATACGTATTTCGATAAATATAACCAGATATGTCATAATTCTAATATATTGTAATAAAAAATTAGGGTTAAAGTTTTTAATTTTTGACCACGTGAAATGCACTTATAAGAATGAGTTAGTAAAAATCTCACACAATTTAACTCTTTATTTTTACTCTTACTTTGAAGAAATACACTCAAAATTATTTAAAAAGTAGCTATAAACTCGGATACACTTCTAAATATTTTACTTTTCGGCCGACATTATTCTAGTCGCTCCCGTTCTTTTTGGTCAAGTGAACCGAATCATGAGAAACCGAACTAAGAGAACCGAACCGAATCAAGAAACCGAACTCAACCGAATCGAACGGGAGCTAAACCGAACAGAGAGTAATCGAACTAGACCGAATCATGAGAAACCGAATCGAACCGAACCGCGAGAAATTGAACCGAACCGAATCAAGAGAAACCGAACGCAGAGAGTAACCGAACTAGACCGAACCGCGAGAAACCGAACCGAATCGAATCGCGAGAAACCGAACCGAACCGAAAATAAGTCCAAAAGAACAGGGCCTAAGTAGTTTTTTACATAAAATTGTAGTATCCATGTAAAACTAGTTTCAAGAAGAGCTATACCAATGAGCATCATCGTGATAACCTAGTTGTATTGACATCGCCTCCAATTCTAAAGGTCTTGGAATCGCATCTCACCCCCTTGCAAAAGAGGGATCCGCAATTTCCCGCCCCCTTACAAGGGGATTTCAACTTACCTATTAGAAAAAGCTACACCAATATAGCGTATATTTAGTTGGTACTTTTGATGGCCTAACTAGTAATCCGGACCATAATGCTCTTTCAAATATTGCTTGCCATAATTAGTCTATGGTAATTTTTTTTTTTGGTGTAAATGCATGAGCGATTAAGCGTAGTGATGTAGACGGGATTCGATCCCATGTCTTAGGTACCACCCCCACTAGACATTACCAACTAAGTTAGATGACATCTATAGTTGGTATATTGAGGTTCCGCTTTTCATTGTTGCCAAAACATTAGCTTAACCTTTCCTATCTTTAATTATATATGAATATAAATCATAAAAATTGTATATTAGAAATTCAAATAGATATGAATGTAAAAGATTTTCCTATGACTATATATATATATATATATATATATATATATATATATATATATATATATATATATATTATTAATGACATTTTGTGGTCAAAATTTATAAAGTTGAAAAAAAAAAAGTCATATTATGTACACTAATTTGTAACGCAATGATATATGTTTTATCCACTTGTCCAACAAGTAAGCTGTAAGCTTAGCTTCCTTGTCAAGCAAGTAAATTAGTATCTTGAGTGTTCTTCAGATGGAGACTTGTGCAACAATGCCTGAATTAGCTTAGTCCTTAGCCTTGGCTTCGCTCCCGAACCTGCACAAAGGGACCCACCCTGGAGGTTTGGGTGGTGGTTCCCCCTCCGATGCTTAAGTCAGTTATCAGGAGTTGTAAGAGAAAGTAGAGATAGAAAGAGAAAGTGAGAGAGAATTTTTCGCAGTAACTTTACACCTGTTTGCATTGAATGTGTTTTCTCCCCGATTTTAGGGGTATTTATAGTGATAGCATGTTGACAGCTAACCTTAAAAACTGACCTACAATAGTGGCCTCTGATTGGCTGAGGAATCAGATCACGACACGTGGCAGACCATGACTGGGGGATGTCTATTAACCACTCTCCTTTAGCCATTTGGCACCCTTGGGCCTCGACTATTGGGCCGAAATTCAATCCTTTTTACCCAACCGAGTATAGCCCAGAGATTAAGCCTTATTTTTATTTTAAATAGGATGACACGTGTACGGCTCTGATGAGCCCATGTGTCGTTTAAGGGAGCCGTAGATATTAGGCTACAACATTTGCCCCTAAAAGGGCTTTCACTGTTGGCCCATCTGACGGTTAAAGCCCTTTTACCTAAGGTAGCTTTTTTCTGGCCCGTCTGACGGTTACGGCCCGTTATACAGAAGGTAGTATATTCAAAATGAAGGAAATGACGCGCCCTTTCTTGTGCTATACCGGTCATATTAGACCGTGGGACTCCCTTTTCGGTCATTCTTGACCGGTCGCGCATGAGTTTCTTATTCCTCTATAAATATCCTTGGTGTGAAAACATTCAATCATTTAACACCTCGAACAAATATTTCTAGAGAGAGAGGCTCTGCAATTTTCTAGAGAGAGAGAGAGATCGTCTAGCTTCAAAGCATCCTTCACCGAATTTCCCCAGGACGTTCTTAGCGGTATCGTTTCTTTGATCCTTTTATTCTTCTTTATTCTTTATTTTTTCTTAGAAAATCAATAAAATGGAATCATCTTCGTCAAATAATCCTAGCCGACCAAGAGCTTGTCTTGACCCTAGAACCGATACTTCTTCTTCGGCACATTCTAGAGTTGGGCCTCTTCCGGCCGAGTACATATTTTTTTCATAGTTTTGGCCGAGAAAGTCAGACGACCCAGTCTTTACCTGTGCAGGGTAATCTGGCGCGCGTCAAGCAAACGGCCCGTCTAAGACGAAAAGCAATAATTCCATCAAACAGCTCGGATATGGAGGAATCGACTGGACGAGTGCCAGATGAGGCAAGAGAGGTCCAAAGTGCTCGGCCTTTGGACAGCCTCCGTTTGACCATGATGCGTAGACTTCGGAAATAAAAACCGAGACCCAGACTTCCGGCGGGACGCCGATACGGAGGAGATCGGCGAAGGTAATAATGGTAGCGATCCCGAGGGCCGCCGAAGAATCAGACGAGGCCTCTACCACCTCGTCAGAGATTAGAAAACGTTTAGGTCCCCTTTCCGATCCTGGCTTCATTTTAGTTAACCGTAAGTGGTTAGAGAAACTAGGACCAGACCCTAATTTCTTGTCGTCTTTCATGCCCATGCCAAGCTTCTCCTTTGTCATTATTCCTAATAACGACGCGACGATCCTGAGTGCTCCCCAGGAGCCATTTCGCCGTCTATAAACTAGCCTTAGATGCTGGATCGAGGTTTCCTCTTCACGACTTCATAGAACAAGTGCCGCAAAGACTACCACATCGGCCATAACCACCTGGCACCGAACGCTTGGCACAACATCCCGACGTTTATTGCCGTCACGCGAGCTACGCGGCCTAGCCCTTTCCCTTCAAGCCTTTACCCATATCCATTATGCGTCCAAGGTACCTGGGGCTATGGACGGAGCATGGCTCAAGCATCAGAACCGTCCAGGCTTCATGACAACTTGGGGGAAATCGTCAAAGATGCACGATTGGAAAGCCGATTTCATCTTTTTTACGGGCGTCCAGCGACTATGTCACGTAGAGCTACGAGATATTATAATAGATCCGTCACAAATACCGGACGGAAGCGGTCTTGGCTGGAGCCCGGAGGACGAATTTGACGAGGAGGTGGTGGAGTACTTCGAGTGAAGGAGTACTCCGGACCCGGCCACGATCTTTTAAGGGACCGTCTAACTCGGATACCCTTTAAGGAAATGTTTTACCAAGACGACTTCTTGGTCGCTGCCGGCTTGCGGTTGGCTGAGGATAAAGGTATATTTAAAATCATCCAAGTAAAACTCTTCGTCCATAACTCATATGACGAACACACATATTTTTTCTTTTGTATTTTCGGACCTCGGCCGAGACAACACGTCAAACCATCTTGGACGGGGGGAAATCAAGCATGTCCCAATTTACGTATAATCTGTGGAAGGAGTATGCAAAGAGCAGCGCAAAAAGGGCGGAAACATTGGTAACCATAAATTTTTTTTTTTTTTTTTTTTTTTTTAAAAATTTTTTTTTTTTTTTTTTTTTATTTTTTTTTTTTTTTTTTGACGAGGACCATATGAGCTCGTCCGGAATTGGCGTCCAATTCTTGGACGAGAGTTACCCAAAGAAGGAGAACGCTCTAGACTTGGACGGTCACCTCTTTGGGACCATGCTCGCCCAAGAATTGGTATCCAATTTTTGAACGAGGGTTACCCGAAGAAGGAGAACGTCTAGACTTGGACGGTCACCTCTTTGGGACCATGCTCGTCCAAGAATTGGTATCCAATTTTTGGACGAGGGTTACCCGAAGAAGAAGAACGTCCGTACTTGGACGGTCACCTTCTTGGTGTCTTGCTCGTCCAAGAATTGGTCTCCAATTCTTCGGACGAGAGTCACCCAAAGAAGGAGGTCGTCCGGACTTGGACGGTCACCTTCTTGGGGTCATGCTCGTCTAGGAGACGGTGTCCAATTTTTTGGACGAGAGTCACCCAAAGAAGGAGGACGTCCGGACTTGGACGTTCACCTTCTGGGGCCATGCTCGTCCAACAAATAGTGTCCAATTTTTGGACGCGAGCCACCCCCAAAGAAGGAGGACGTCCCGCACTTGGACGTTCACCTTCTTGGGGCCATGCTCGTCCAAGAGTTGGTGTCCAATTCTTGGACGAGAGCCACAAAAAAGGAGGACGTCCAGACTTGGACGTTCACCTTCTTGGGGCCATGCTCGTCCAAGAGTTTTGCACCAAATCTTGAACGTAGGTCGCCCAAGGAAAGAGATCGTCCCGGACTTGGACGGTCACCACTTAGGGACCGTTCTCATCCGGATTTTTGCATCCAATTTTGGGGCGAGGGTCGGCCATAGAAGAACGTCCATACTTGGACGATCACCTTCTGGGGCCATACTGCCTGGATTTTTGCAATAGTAGCTATTTTTTATTTTTGTGACGATCAACTCGATGCCTTTTCTTTTTGCGAGAAAAATGCTCCTACAAACAAGCTTCCACCCGGGAAGTCGTCTTCATCCAAGAAGAGACCCACTACGACCCGCTCCGACCGCCCTTCGTCGAAGAAGCCTAAGGGCTTTACAAGAAAGAGGGCGGATAAGGCGGCTCCCGGTGCCGAGAGTGGGGAGAAGAGAATGCCTCCCCACAAGCCAAGGCTCTTAAGAGGGAGCCTTCTGATTGCCGGATCGGCCGAGGAGGAAAGTGGATGCACACGCACCGTGCCGCTCTGCGTTTTGCCGGCCGATTCTGCCGAGGTCAACCCAGGGTCTGCCTTGGCTTTGGTTGCGTCGGGATCTGATGCTGCTGCCGAGAGCTATCCAGGGTTCAGCGGCTCGGTGGCAAAGCTGGTGACACAGATGCCTCTAGCTGTTAGGACGGCATCAATTTCGTCTGGTGAGTCGTATTACCCCAACATAGTTAGGACGATGCGGGTCGGTGGACGGTCCATGAGTCCGTCCAATAGACAAGCCATCGTCTTCCCTATCAAGATAACTGACTCTCCCCCTCTTTCAGATAAGGGCAAAGGCCCCGCTATTCCCCCAACTCCTCCCACCGCCGACTCGGACGAGAGTCCCTCTCCCGCCTTCGCCAAAATGTCAAGGCTGGAGAAAGAGCGGCTGAAGCAGGAGCTCTTCAAATGCTTCCCCCGAATCCTACCTCAAGGGATTAAGGGGAGCGTCCGCCGGCATGTGGGCTACATGTCTCAACTTCGCCGAGGTAGTGCTTTATGACCGCCTTGTTTTACACTTCGTATAAATTTTCACTTTGCAAATCGTCTAATATCTTGACTTCGTTCTCCTTGCCCCGCCTTTCCGGCTCGCAGCATGCTAACTGAAGATTGGGCGAGGGAGCTTAGAAAGGAAAATAAGCACCTCGTCCACCAAGCTACCACGGCAGGGGACAAAGCCATTCACGACATCGAGATGGCTAACACCCTTCATCGTCAGTCGCTGGAGGCCTTGGAGAAGAGATCGGCACTCCTGGAGTCTGAGAACAAGAATCACCTTGTTAAAATCAACCAGCTATATTCCGAGCAGGATCGTCTAAGGATGATCATAGACGCTCTCTCTGCTGAGTTGAAAGGCGAAAGGGATGTAGCTCTTATTGCCGCGCCGAGCTAAGAAGAGAGAACATGCACCTAAGGGCAAAGATCGCCCCGTCTGGAAAGGGAGGCGGCCAAGTCCTTCAACGATGCCAAAGAAGGGTTGAAACAAGTCGTCAATACGACCAAGGACTGGGCCGTCAAAGCCTTTGGGATGCTGGCTGAGGAAGCTGAGGTCCCCAGCTTCGTTCGTCGTCTGGAGTATCAAGAGAGCGTTCATCGGGCTATGGTATGCGCCGAGGAACCTCCGGAGTTTGAAGAGTCAGACGACGAGGCTGCTGCTGAGGTGGAGACCCCTAAAGACGACCAAGAAACCCGCTCTGAAGACGAAGCCTAAGCTTAGGTTTATTTTCATGTTTCTTAGCTTGTTCGCTGCTGCATCTTTAACTCTTCAGCTCCTACTTTGTAATTCTTTACAAATTATATATGAAAGAGTATTTTTGCCAATTTCCTGCCTTTTATCTTTCTGAATTCTAATTTTGACTAAGTATAATATCACCTTCGTCCTGAAAAATCGGACGATCTGCTTTTCCTGAAGAGTACAAAATTCTGTCCGAAGCAAAAATGTGAGTCGTCCTGATATTATTGGACGGAGTAAAAATGTGAGTCGTCCTAAGTACCAAAAGAGGCTCGTCTGGGATTGCCATCCTAGGATTGAACGATTACCAATTTTTGGACGAGGGTCACCCAATGAAGGAGAACGTCCATACTTGGACGATCACCTTCTTGGGGCCATCTTCGCGCGGAATTGGCTTCCAATTTTTGGACAAGGGCCACCCAATGAAGGAGAACGTCCATACTTGGACGGCCACCTTCTTGGGGCCATCTTCGTCTGGAATTTGCCTCCAATTTTTGGACGAGGGTCACCCAATGAAGGAGAACGTCCATACTTGGACGGTCACTTTCTTCGGGCCATCTTCGTCTGGAATTGGCTTCCAATTTTTGGACGAGGGCCACCCAATGAAGGAGAACGTCCATACTTGGACGATCACCTTCTTGGGTCCATCTTCGTCTGGAATTGGCCTCCAATTTTAGGACGAGGGTCACCCAATGAAGGAGAACATCCATACTTGGACGATCACCTTCGGGGTCCATCTTCGTCCGGAATTGGCCTCCAATTTTAGGACGAGGGTCACCCAATGAAGGAGAACGTCCATACTTGGACGGTCACCTTCTTGGGGCCATCTTCGTCTGGAATTGGCCTCCAATTTTGGACGAGGGTCACCCAATGAAGGAGAGCGTCCATACTTAGACGGTCACCTTCCTGGGGCCACCTTCGTCTGGGGCCATCCTGGTTTTTGGACGACATACTCTCCTTAGCTCGTCCTATAGGCTTCTATTATCCCCCCGCTCTTGGGCTTAGCTCAATCGTATATTTAAGTGGAGCCGAAGTCCAAGAGGGAGAGCGGCCAGCCTTGGCTGAGCCTGCTGAAGTTGATGGGCGAGCGCGAGATACATGTTTTAGCCGGCTTCCTTGAGGGAGCAACACTCGTCATTAAGTAGCGATCCCTTACTAGGGTCTGAACTACCTAGCTGTCCGTATTTTTGAAAATAAGTATCCTTTACTAAGGGCTTATTTCAGGCCAGCTTTCTCTCAGAGACTTTGACGTTACTCTTACTAGAGGTTTTGTCACTTTGACGGCCATATATGCATTATATATTTGGCCGGTCTCTTTCGAGGGAGTGATGTTCGGCGTAAATGCGAGCAATTTCGACGCTTCCGCTATTGTTTGTATTTTTGTCCAGGTTATTGTCACTTTTAGACGAGTAACTGATTTAATGCCCCAAAGTGAAGTAACTTGGTGAAAATAAACAATAAAGATAAGATAGTAGGAATTGTATTATATGGATTTTGCTTGGCTGAAAGCCAAGATGCATGTATACAATTCTTTTCTTACTAATATGTGCCGTGGCACTTTGGAGTGACTACAAATTACCCTACTTATCTCTGACGAAGATCTGAGCTAGACGTGGTACTTCTTTAAGTTGTCTGAATTCCAAGTACGCTGAATAGATCTTCCATCTAGACCTTCGTGCACGAAAAGTCCCACTGTGTATCTCCTGGACAATCAAATAAGGTCCTTCCCAATTTGGTGTAAGTTTTCCCAACTCTTTAGCTCGTCCAGCTGCTTCCATCTTTCTCAGAACAAGATCCCCCACCTTTAGCGGTCGCCTAACAACTCTTTTGTTAAACTCCCGAGCCATACGCAGTTTGTACAATTGCATTCTTAGCAAGGCATTGCCCCTGACTTCTGGGATTTGGTCTAAGGCCGTACGCAATGCGGCCCAGTTGGCTTCCTCTGTGTATAACATGACTCGTAGGGTGGGCTCCTCGATCTCAATGGGCAAGACGGCTTCAGTACCATAGACTAGCATGAAAGGCGTCTCGCCTGTAGAATTCTTAGCAGTTGTTCTAATTGACCATAACACCAATTGCAGTTCTTCAACCCATTGCCCTTTGGCGTTGTCCAGCTTCTTCTTGATTCCATTTGATAGAATCTTGTTGAAGGACTCGACTTGCCCATTAGCTTGTGGGTGGGCGACCGCCGCAAAGTGAGCTTTGATTTCTCTTTTCGACAGCCATTCTTTCAGCTTAGGCGTTTCGAACCGTGGACCATTATCAAAGACGATTGACCGAGGCATGCCAAATCGAGTTATAATGTTCTTCCGGATGAAGCCCTTGACGTCGTTTGTTGTTATTCCTCGCATGGCTTCAACTTCTATCCATTTAGTGAAATAGTCCACCGCTACAATCACAAACTTCTTTTGCCCAAGGCCACAGTGGAAAGGTCCTAGGATATCCATGCCCCCATTTGGCAAAAGGCAAGAGGGAACAAGATGGGGGTCGAGATAGTTGGACGGCTTCGATGCACATTTCCATGCTTCGACAACCGTCACACTTCTTTGCATAGACTAAAGCATCCTCCTTTAAGGTAGGCCAAGTAGTACCCCCGTCCTTAAAGCCTTCTCGCCTAAGGCTCTTCCCCCAATGTGAGAGGCACAAGCTCCTTCATGGAGTTCTTTCAGACTTCCGGCACCATCTTCTCTCGGTGACGCACTTGAGCTGAGGCCGGTTGAACGACTTCTTGTAAAGTGTCTCGTCCCATAGTTCAAACCACTTGTCTCGGCCTTCACATACTTGGCCTCTACAGGATCCGAAGGCAATCTCCCTGTCTTCTTGTATTCTATGATCGGCTCCATCCGCACATTCCCTCGGCTGAGAAACATAATCTCCTCTTGGTCGATGCTCTTTTTGGGTTTGACTTCCCAAAAGACTGTTCTTGGTACATCACCCTCGGCCGAGCCGGCCAATTTCGAGAGAGCATCGGCTTGATTATTTTCCTCGACCTTGGTATTTGGTCGAGGACAAATCGTTTTAATGGCCTCAATCTCATCCTTGATCGCCGCATATATTTGCCCATTAATGCTTCTTTGCATTCAAATTCTCCGTTGACCTAGCCGACAACTAGGAGAGAGTCCGATATTGCCTCAATCTCTACGACTCCAATCGCCTTGCACATTTTGATTCCCGCCAAGAGTGCTTCATATTCAGCTTCGTTATTGGACGCTTTGAATTGGAATCTTAATGCATATTCAAATTTGTCCCCTTCAGGAGATTGACAAATGATTCCTGCCCCACTCCCATTGACTGTGGACGATCCATCAACCATGAGCGTCCAATGCTTCCTTCCTTCAGCTGGATCAGATATTTGCTTTATGGTTGGCCGAGTAAGCTCAACTATAAAATCGGCCAAGGCTTCGCCCCTTAATGGCCTTCCTTGGTTCAAATGATATGTCAAACATGTTGAGCTCAACCGCCCATTTTAACATTCGCCCGACAGCCTTCCATCTTCTCGTAACTTGCTTCAAAGGTCGATCAAGATAGACGAGTATACTTGTGTGCCAAAAAATAGGGCCTTAGCTTTCTGCTGGCCATGACGAGGGCCAATCCAAACTTCTCAACAGGAGTATACCGGTTTTCGAGTCCTTGAGCACATGACTCCACGAAGTATATTGGGATCTCGGACGGATTCTCTTTCGCCCAACAGACGGCACTCACGGCTTGAGTGGACACAGCCAAGTATACAAACAATTTTTCCCCCTCTGCAGGACTGACCAACCTAGGCAGCTGTTGAAGATGATCTTTGACATGCTGAAGGGCTTTCTCCGCCTCTGCTGTCCATTCAAACTTGGCTTTTTTCTTGATCGTGGCAAAGAAGTGATGGCACTTGTCGCCTGACTTAGACAAAAATCGTCCAAGGGCAACCCAAACATCCCGTCGGCCTCCGTACCTCTTTTACCTTCGAAGGAGACTTCATGTCTAGAACAGCTTGAATCTTTTCGTGGTTGGCTTCTATTCCCCTCGATCCACCAAGAAACCTAAAAACTTGCCTGACAAAACCCCAAAGACACATTTGCTGGGATTCAGCTTCAACTTGTATTTCCTGAGAGTTTCAAAAGTTTCTCTCAAATCACCAACATGACTTTCTTCTTGACGGCTCTTGACTATCATATCGTCAATATATGCCTCCATATTTCGTCCTAACTGCGGTTGAAAAACATTATTGATCAATCTTTGAAAAGTGGCCGGGGCATTGCGTAGGCCGAATGGCATCCTCAACCAGCCATACATCCCTTTTTCAGTAATGAAGGACGTTTTGTCCTGATCCTCTGGCCACATTGGGATTTGATGAAACCCCGAATAGGCGTCCATGAAGCTCAGCAAAGCATGGCCAGCCGTGGAGTCTACTAGACGATCCAACTTAGGCAAAGGGAAACTGTCCTTAGGACATGCCTTGTTGAGGTCCGTGTAGTCCACACACATTCTCCAGCTGCCATTGGGCTTTGGCACCATAACCACATTTGCTATCCAGTCTGGATAATAGGTTGCTTTGATGAACTTGGATTCCAACAGCCTTCGAACTTCTTGGTCGACCGCCTGGTTTCTAAGCCGGCCCCAAATGTCTCTTCTTCCTCGGCGAACCGGTTTCAAATTTGGATCAACATTCAAACGGTGGACGGCTACTTCCGGATCAATTCCCGGCATTTCCTCGACGCAATAGGCAAACACATCTTGAAACTCTTTCAACAAGTGGACTAGACGACCCTTCAAACCGGGGATCGAGCGAAGATCCAACTTTGAGGGTCCTTTCCGGACGAGCTTCATCCGCGGACATTCTTCGGGGGCTTCCACCGGCTCGGACGTTCCACCGCTAGCCCCATGATGGCCATAACTTCTTCGGACGAGGAGGGTTCTTCCTCGATGATTTCATATTTCCTCTTCTTCTTGGGGGGAGATGTTCGAGACGCCTTCCTCGAGGGAGCAAGAAGCCGCCCGAGGGCTCTCAATGGTCGGCTTTAATCCGGACGTTTTCCTCTCGCTAGCCATCTTCGTCTGATCTTTCTCCATTCCAGACTTTCTCCTTTCGCAAGGAACCTTCGTCGATCTTTTTCTTTTTCGGACGTTTTCCTTTCGCCAAAGAATCCTCACGTCCTCGGTCTTGGTTATCACCCTTCCATGATGATGGTTTCGTAGTAGTTAGGTAACATTCCCTAGCCCCCTGTTGGTCTCCATACAAGGAGCCAATCTTGCCGTCATCACACTCGTACTTCATCAACATCGGGTGCGTTATTATTGCTTTGACATGATTCGGAGTTGGTCGTCCAAGAATGACATTGTAGGCTGTCAAGTCTCGGACCACCAAGAACTTGATAAACAGAGTTCTTGAGGCTTCCTTCTCTCCCACTCGAACGGGCAAAGTCACAGTTCCCATGGGATGTATGACTCCTCCCCCAAACCCTATGATGGGATGGTGGACGGGAACCAAGTTCTTTTCGTCAAACCTCAACCTGGACAAACAATCAGCACTAATGATGTCCGTCGAACTTCCGGTGTCGATCAGGATTCTTCTCACTCTCAAGTTTGCTATTTTCATTTCTACGACCAAGGGATCATCATGGGGAGTCCTCAACCTGCCCCGATCTTGCTCACTAACTACCACCCTTGGGAAGGGCTCAGCCTTCGTCTGATCAGCTAATAAAACTTGGCCGAGCTCCCTAAGGTAGTTTTTATGCCCTCTATTAGTTGGTCCCCCAGCAGCAAAACCACCTGAGATTACGAGAACAACATCTTCGTCTGTACTTGCACTCTCTTTCTTCTTGTTATGCCAATCATCTCTCCTTGGAAACTTCCTTCCCCCTTGCGGCATATAGGAATTCATCTTCCCTTTTCGGGCTAACTCTTCCAAAGCTCTCTTGAGGTGCTTACATTCATTAGTCTCATGACCACAATCCTTGTGGAAGTGACAATACTTGCTCTTATCCCTATTTCTATAAGGGGTTTTCATCTCACTGGGGCCTTCAACTCATCTTGATCCTCGATCTCCATGAGAATGGAGTATTGGTCTTTGTTAAACTCAATAGGATTGGATGAGGATGGCTCCGCCTCCTTTCTCTTGCTCCTTCGGCCGAAGTGGTGGTTGCGGCTATAGCCTGTGTCTCGGCCTTTTTGGGGTTGCTCTTCTTTGGCCGAGCAACCTCTTCAGGCTTCTTAGACTCGGGATGTTTTGCTTCAAAGACACACTTCGGTAGCGTGGATAAACGCTTCCGCTTCTCTAAAAGCCTCAAGAAGAGTGGAGATTTTCTTCTTAACAAGATCAAACTTGAAACTTCCCCGGCCTTAGACCCTCGATGAAGGCGTCAAAGGCTACTCCGAATTAAGATCTTGGATCCGAAGTGCTTCTAGGTTAAATCTCTTAACAAAACTCCTAAGAGCCTCCTTAGGTCCCCGGACGACCTTGCCTAGATGCATGCTTGTCTTTTGCTCTTGCTTGTTGGCAACAAAGTGACTAGTGAATAAGAAACCGAGTTCGGTAAAATTGTTGATCGAATTAGGGGGAAGATTATTGAACCACTTCGAGCCTCCCTTCAAGGTAGCTGGGAAATTCTTACACCAAGTAGCATCGTCCACTCCTTGGACGTACATCCGATGTTTGTAAGCGCACAGTGATCATCGGGATCGGTTGTTCCATCAAAAGGCTCAATGGTTGGGAGTTTTACCTTTGGGAAGGGGGGCGCCTCCATGATCCCGGCCGAGAATGGGGTAGGCCGGTTGATCCCGAGGGCTCCCACTGTCCCTCAATGGGAATGAACTCCTTGCGATACTCTTTCATTACAGGATTGGATGAAGTGTTGGCGGGTTTTGGACGCCCTGTAAACCATAGGCCGAGCCACGGTCTTCTCCCCGTCGCGGATGGACAAGAGAGTGGCTTAAACTTCGGCCTTCCTCCGGACGACAACCCCAAAGGAGGTCTCGGGTATGGGGTAGATCCCGTAGGCCGATCGTTGCAAAGCCGCAGCCTCTCTTTGCCTCTAAATACTCCCCGGCGTCGGTTTCCATTCTCGTGCCCACTAGGATGGACATGGTCCCGGGTCCTCACCACCGTGTTCCAGTCCATCTTTCTTCTCTCGATCGGCATCTTCTCGGCCGCTTTCCTCTCACTTGTCCTTATAGAGGGTTCCCGACGAACAGTCGACTAGGACCTCGGACGATCTACTTGAGAACGTCCTCTAGGACGAGGGGGATTGCTAGCGGCTGGCTCGGTTGTGATGAAAAAAAAGATATTGCTTTTAATGCATTTCGGACGACCGCCGCCATCTTGGTCCGAAAGTCATTCAAGACATTCTCCAGGTGAGCGGCAATCACCGGACGATCCGGATTCACTTGGATGACCGGTTCTTGGCTTGGTCCAGGAACATTGACAATGGACGGGGGTCTATCTCTTCCTCGAGGTGGTCTTTCATGCTCCACCGTATCTTCGACATTAACTTGAAGGCTTCGATTCCCCGGCAATGTTGGACGATTGACAATCGGCCATCGTTGCGTCTCCCCACGTACGGCGCCAAATGTTTTATCCACTTGTCCAACAAGTAAGTCGTAAGCTTAGCTTCCTTGTCAAGCAAGTAAATTAGTATCTTGAGTGTTCTTTCGATGGAGACTTGTGCAACAATGCCCGAATTAGCTTAGTCCTTAGCCTTGGCTTCGCTCCCGAACTCCGCACAAAGTGGACCCACCCCGGAGGTTTGGGTGGTGGTTCCCCCTCCGATGCTTAAGTCGGTTATCGGGAGTTGTAAGAGAAAGTAGAGATAGAAAGAGAAAGTGAGAGAGAATTTTTCGTGAGTAACTTTACACTCGTTTGCATTGAATGTGTTTTCTCCCCGATTTTAGGGGTATTTATAGTGATAGCATGTTGACAAACTAACCTTAAAAACCGACCTACAATAGGGCCCCTCGATTGGCCGAGAATCGATCACGACACGTGCGGACCATGACCGGGGGGATGTCTATTAACCACTCTCCTTTAGCCATTTGGCACCGCCTGGCTCGACTATTGGGCGAAATTCAATCCTTTTACCCAACCGAGTATAGCCTGAGATTAAGCCTTATTTTTATTTTAAATAGGATGACACGTGTACGGCTCGATGAGCCCATGTGTCGTTTAAGGGAGCCGTAGATATTAGGCTACAACAATATAGATATTCCCAATACAGAGGCGATAATAGAATCTACTAACTTTTTCGAACTAAATATGCCTTACAAACACTATTTGTGAACCAAAAATAGAGTTTTTCTACATATGATGTCTATCACTTTAGAAGTTAACACAAGTTCTCCCAATAAAATTTGGATTTTTTGTCCAAATCACCTTTAACTTTCAAGATTTTGCGGAAACTATCTTATAGAAAAGGAAAATTTGTCGAAACAACCTTTTATAAAGACACTTTTTGTCGAAACAACCTTTTTATAATTTTTTTTGTCAAGACAAACCTTAAACCAAAATATTTTTGTGACATTAAACCTTTGGGTGAAAAAGACATTTGACTTAGTTTTGGGGTGGGGGGAAGTGAGGGTTGGTGGTTTTGAGGGTGGGGAAGAAAGCGGTGGTTTCGAGGGTGGGGGAAAGCGAGGGGCCGATTTCGTGGGGTGGGGGGTGGTTTCGTGGGTGGAGTTGGGATGGTCAACGCCTGAAAACTAAGTCAAGGGTCTTTTTCCGACCAAAGGTTTAATGTGACAAAAAAATTTAACTTTAAGGTTTGTTTTAACAAAAAAAAATTTAAAAGGTTGTTTCTGACAAAAAGTGTCTTATAAAAGGTTGTTTGTGACAAATTTTCCTATAAAAAATTTATTGTCCCAAATTACCATACTTTTACAATTTTGTTGTTAACAGCTATCTTATATCGTTTTCGCATTAACTCTTTTTTCCAGTTTTTTTTAATGCCACGTAATATCACTAAAACAACTTCACTTTCAAGCAGTGGGGCTGTGGAGGTTGGGAAGGAGAGAATATGAATGGGTGTGTGTTGTTTGTGGGGGTGGAGAAAGAGAAGAGAGTGACTGAGTTAGCAATAGGTTGGGAAACGAGACTACTAACTATAATTGTGGTATAAGACTAGAAAAACTAAGAGAAATTAGGACGTGTCAATGCGAATGAGGTTTTATTTCTTCGAAAGTATTTAAAGTTGTTTGATCGAGTATAACAAGTTTTATTTCTTATTTAAAAGTGGGGCTAGGTAAGAAAATTCACTCCCTGTGTCTATATCAATCATCTAATTTTACTGTTTTATATTTCTCCTAAATTTTCACTTCCCACATTCATTAATATCAACCAAATAAGTGCTCCGAATAATTATTCTAAAAATTTGTTTTACTAGTTATAGTTATGAAAAACCAAAATTTCATAGCTTGAAAATAATAGTCTTAAATCTAATATTAATCAAAGCAATGAACAAAATTCCAGTAATAAAAGAGAAGTAACAGTACAAAGACATAATAGTAATAGGAGTGATTAGTACGTACCTTTACTAGGAGACACACTCATTCGAACTTCTTTAACAGCCTGGTCTGAAACACCATATTGATCATGTTGTCCACCAAATACATCCGATACAGGAGAAGCACTTGAACTCCATACAAACATATGAAGATCTTTCCCTCCTCCTTCACCTCCCTTACCCTTTTTCACGTTATTATTCGTCGTTGTCGTAGTACTATTATTATTAGCATTAACACTTGCATCTTTCTTAGTGGGTGAAAACATCCCCGGGTTAGGGGCAGGGTAATGAGCATGACCATACTTATTAGTCCTGTTACTATTCCCTCCACTTTCCTCTTCAAAATTAGACGGTCTTGGAGTGGGACCCCTAGAAGTGGTGAGTCCTAAATCATAAACATCCCCTGCACCAAAGTTGGACCTCCTACCAGCACCAGCAGTACCAACCATTGAGTAGAAATCAGTGTGGTTAAAGCTGGAGCCTCGCGGCGTCGGGTTCCGCGAGGACTGAAGGGAGTAGATCTCTGCATTAGTTAAATTAGAAGGACGAGGAGTGGTAGAGGAAAATCCATGAGACCTTCTTGAGAAGATATCAGACCTTGATGCATTTGACCTGCGGACTGTTACATGCAACTTTCCATCTTCCTTAATCTCGGCTTCCGTCTCCAACGGCTGTCTCCCGTCTAATGATACTACATCGGAGTCGACGTGTATGGATACGATTGAGCCAGCGGTGTCTGGGAATTGTTCGGATATTAGCATCTTTGCAGCTCGGTATTCGAACATAAACAACATTAATGTATACCAAATGATACATTGGAGGACAACAATTTGTACCATTAAACTACCGGAGAAATCACCGTACATTCCTTTCAATAGAGGGATGCCCATTACAAGTGTGTTTGGAAGGGTGGAAAGAGAAAACAGAGTGATTGTCCATTCGAGCGAGCCACGCTTGCTGAATTTACTCCAGACGAATAGCACAGTCAGGACAATCACCTTCTGGAGGGAATCGGCCGCGATAAACTTGAGGTTCATCGAGTAAGGATTGTTGCTTGAAATGAAATGAAAAGAAAGAAGAGGAACAGCAAATAAAGCAACAAACCTGTTAATGCCAGAACATTGATCAGGGCTGAAGATCTTCCACCATTTTACCGAACCGTAAGCGAGGATCATAGCCACATAGAGTGGCACAACTGCGGTCATAACATGGTAGAAATCTGATAAACTTATCATTCTTTTATTTTTCCTATTTTGGAAAATGAAAAGGTTGTTTTAGTAGGTGATGAATATGAACAAATGTAATGTAGTAAGAAAAAGGAGGTTGGTGGAGATGATGTTGGGGGTATGTCCCGTTTTGAGATGATGAGGGTGGTATTGGGGAGGGGCAGAATGTGGTCTTGAGGAAGGTGATGATAAAGGTTTGGGAAATGGCAGGGGTGCATGTGGGTTTTGGTATTTCGGGATTCAGAGTATGGGTTTTTGGCGTGGTATTCTTGTCATTGATATAGTAGTAAACTATTAGGGGGGGTACAATTTAGGAGTTCACAAAAAATAACTCTACTTTGAGAGTTGCACAGTAGCCAAAGCTTGCACTTGCAACCCACGAAGCCAGAGACGGTACTCAGTCTCAGAGAGGTAGTTTATTAATTATGTCAAAGAAAAACTATTTGTTTGTTTAGAGGAGAGAATATATTTTTGGGAGGAAGAGGAGGTTGGAGTTTGTCGTTTTCTATATTGTTTTTACTTTTTAGCAGAGTAGGAATTTAAAAAGGAACTAGATTGGATATACTAACTCAATTCTGTTTTTTTTTTGACTGAAATTGAACTGAGTGAGTCGTATAAAGTGAACCAAACTCAAATAAAAAACTGAAAAATAGGTGCAAAGGAATGGGAGAGTTGAGTGAAAGACGCTTTGGTAAGTTGGAAGTGGTGTGTCTGTAAGTTCTTGTTTGGAGAGCTTTTGATTTAATGTCTGCAACTGCAAAGACACCTCCCTCGGCCCCCTACTACTATCTCAATTTGTTCTTGGATTCGCCCCGTTTTCCCGAGTGCTCGCTCATTTTTCATTCACGCTCTCTCATTATTTCTCTTTTCCTCTAATCTTTGCCTTTCTTGTAACTCGGTATTGAGATTTCACTTTATGCTCAAAATATATTTTCAAGGGTGCTAAATTTTAGGTCGCCAAGGATATTCTTTTAGAAAATATTTTATGCAAATGTATGGTCTAAGTAGAGGTGTTGATGAATCAGGGTGGCTTGTAAACTATTCGAACTCGACTTGGTCAAAGCTTGGCTCGAGAGGGCTCGATTTGAGTCCGAGATCGGCTCGAGACCCTGACGAGCCAAGCCTAAGCTACCTTAAGCTCAGCTCGAAAGCTCGCAAACAGGCTAAATAGTTTTAAAATTACTAAAAATATTTCATTAATGTTTAATATAAGATCAAATAATTAATAACTATTCAAAAAGAAATGGTAGTCATAGGTTTTAAGACCACATTAGAAAGTCAAAATTTCCATTTTTATAAACTAATAGAACACCTAAAAACCAAAAGGTCTACTTGATTGACGAGGAAAACATCAATTAGATTAGAAGCAGCTACATAAGGTCT
Organism: Beta lomatogona; assembly: GCA_947646795.1. NCBI lineage: Eukaryota > Viridiplantae > Streptophyta > Magnoliopsida > Caryophyllales > Amaranthaceae > Beta > Beta lomatogona. Next base: position 198,417 of record CANSNZ010000973.1, read on the forward strand.
ACTTAAAGTTTAGGGGGGTATGGCTTGACAGAATGGTGCAAGCAACGGATGTTCTGGAGATTGCATATGTATGATGTTGTTTAAAATTGTCAAAGAATCATAAGTACAAATTGGTGCTCGAGTATTGTTATCGGAAAAATTCTTGTAAGAGTTGCTAAACAAAACAAGCTGGGGAAAAAATATATGAGTCGCACAACAAGGGGAAAAGAGTGACCAAGCTAGTGAAAAAATCATTCAAGGAGAGAGAAAGTTAGAGAAAGGGGTATTGTTAAAATCAAAACAAGCTGAAATTTCAGTGTCCCACATTAGTAGAATAATATGAGGGTGTGTGATAAAGGAAGAAATCTTTGACTTAGGTTTCTTCTACATATGGCTTTTACTAAGCCATGCAACTAGTAAGTGTTTGGACATTGGGCCCTTGAACTATTAAATGTTTGGGTCTCATAAAATCTAACCTTGACTTGCTTTGCCTCTAGTAAATTTCGAGCTTACGAAGTCGAGTCGAGTTGGAAATTTTTAGACTCAAGCTCGAGCCGATCCCAATATTTCAAAGCTTTGCGCCGAGCCGAACCCTATTTGGTAAGTTTTCGAAGCAAGTCATGCCTAGTTAGGTTCGATTTCGATTCGACTCGTTAACACCCGTAGGCCTAAGTAATTACCTATTAACATAAATCAATTTGTTTTTACAAGGAAATTTTCCCAAGGCACAATCCTTCATGTGGTTCCACGTGGTATCGAAGTCTCCTATTGAAAGGAGGCACGTGTTACTTATTTATGGGTGGAGCACCTTATTTTTAATCTGAACTTTATATATCAAATTTTCAGTATTTATTGTAATAGATAATTGAATATTTGAATGGGTAAAGTAGTGTATTGGAGACTGCAAATAAATTGAAAATATTGCTTAATTTTGAGATGCAAGAAGTACTATATGATTAATTTAAAATTGTGTTTTAACCTATATCTATTTCATTTATTTTCAAGGCGATAAAAGATTAATTTTAATATTTTTAAGGAGAAGTTGGTTAATTTGATCCAATTTTGTCACTTGAAGGTAAATTTATTTGAAAATATTGAAAAAACAACCAACCAAAAAGACTTATAGTAAATCAGAAATTAAAATGGGAATGAGAAAGTTAAAAGAGGTCGGAACATAAGTTTAATAAACTTAAGAGTGTCTTTAAAATTTTTAATAATAACTTTAATATAAACTCTAACAGTGTCGTTGTATACTGCTAAATATAACCTAAACTATCCAATATAGGGTAAGTATAGGGTCGAATCCACAAGGAAGTAGGGTTAATTAGCTAATTACAATGAGCTAAGTCAAATTTTGGGGGTTTTTTTTAAAAAAGTTTAGCAATGATTGTAAAGTCTAAATAAACTAGGAAATTTGCAAAGTAAATCAACGAGCAAGTAAAGGAGATAAAACAAGGGTAAAGGAACTGGGGATTAGAGGATTCACCAACACTCAATCCAAGAATTCAATCATCAAAGCCAAGGGGAAACAAATAGGGGATCACAAGGGGAAAAAAACCACGCAAATGGGAACTCTAATTACTTTCTCGAGCTAATTAGATGAGCTTGATTAGTCACTCATGACTAGACCTCGGTTATTGGACAGGTAGTCCAATGGCTAAAGGGTTAGTGGTCAATTTTACAAACGCTTTTATTGGACAGGGTCATTGTTGGACAGAGCCATTATATGGCCAACAAAGAAACCCAATAGTTTTGAAAAATAAAATAAGTTTTGTAAAAAAGTTACATATTCGGATTCGCATTCATTTATACTCACTTTTGGCTCTCTTTGTTCCTTGTTTTTCTTGCTCGTTTACCGACCCGCTATCGGCCCTTTACCCATTTGGCCCAACCCGCTATCGACCCTTTATGAGGCGACCCTCTTATGACCCGACCCGCACCGACCCCGACCCCGACCCGCCCAATAACTGTGTCTACTCATGACCCGTTCTCATAGTACGAGCAACTAATCTAGCCAAATCAAGCACAACATGATTAATTAAGCTTCCTTAAACTAGGAAATACCTATTTTCATGAAAATCCTAGTCTAGCAACCAAACTTAGTTTATTCCTAGCTTCATCTCTCAATCCTTCACTAGAAATTCCAAATATGCAAGTCAAGTGGTGATCAAGCACCCAACAAACCAAGTAAAGCAAGTTTGATAAACAAGTTCAACCCTAAAAGTTAACCCCTAACCTAGATTTAGGATCCAAAGAGTAATTGAAGGTTACATCTCTTCCCTAGTAATAAAACTACTCACACATCATGAAAATAAAGCAACACGTAACTTGAGATAACTTCATTACCATAACTATGGAGGAAAGAGAAAGGGGAAAATGAACAATTAATAAACAAGATCTAAGCAACAAAATAATCACAATAAACAAGATTAAGGAAAGAAAAGAAGAAATAAACAAGAAATTACCAACTTTTAAGCTTGCATAAATGGTGAAAATGGAGTTTAAAACCTTCCAACCTCAACTTTCTCTCCAAGGGTTCTAAAGTTTGAATGTTAAACAAGAATTAATCTCTCTAATCTCAAAATAAAATTGCTTAACCTAATATAAGAGGAGTTCCTCTTATATAGTCCTAAAAATAAAACAGAGTTGATTACATAAAAGCCCCGTACAAAAGCATCAAAGTAGAGAAAGCGCTCCGGAAAAATATCCCGACCCGGCGGGTGACCGACCCGAGTGCTCGAGTGACTTGACCCGGGAAGGTCCATTGATCAGGAACCAAACTAGGCATCTCAAAATATCTCGACTGTGGCGGGTATGTGAACCCGAGCCCTCGAGTCGCAGGCCCTGGCGGGTCCACCGATCAGAAACAAATGGGATGCTGGCCGGGCCGACCCTGCCCCTCGGGTCAAGACTCTCCTCTCCTCGCTTCTCTTCTTTTGAGCCCATGGGTGCTCCATTTCTTCAATGCTTTGCCTAGGGATTGTGCAAAGGTCCTCCAAAGATGCTCCAAATCCCGAAATAAAACCAAACACCCAAAGAAAAAGCACAAAGGAGGAAGTATTGCACAAAATGAAGGAAAATAAAGAAAATTTGCCTAATCTAGTCTAAAAGCTATCACAAAAGCTATTAAAAACTAATCAAAAGCTAAGTATATAAACCAATCATCAAACTCCCCAAGCTAGATCCTTGCTTGTCCTCAAGCAAAATAGAATAAAACACAAGTAGGAGAATGAAAATTTATTTGAAAACAAAATGAAGAAGGTAGAAGGAAGAAAAAGGAAAAAGGGAGGAAGGATAAAGAATTTACACTAATCATTTTCAAATGAATCACGATTGCATTTAGCACACAATAATCTCTTTAAACCCCTAGATCGCTCTAAAGGGCGAGTGGGATCTCGCGAGGGTTTCCAAAGAGTTTTCAAGCCCACACTAGTAGAATAATTGCTTATTGCTGCGGTGGTATTGTTGCGATTTACCCATACGCAACAATATATCACGTAAAAAGAAAAGGTAAAATATAAAATAAAGATATTGCTGCGATTTCGCCAAAAACCGCAACAATATGGTTTTAACGGAAATTTTTTGGAAAAAGTTGACTTTTAGACTGATATATATTGTCGGTTTTGGTAAGAACCGCAAAGAATATATTAAAATAATATTGAAAAATAATATTTTAATATATTGCTACGGTTCTTACTAGAAACCGCGGCAATATGTCTCGGTCCTTTTTTTAGATGCCCGCGTTTTAATTATAGGAGGTACCCACCCAGCCTAGAGTTTCTTTTTAAACCCATTGCGTCGTTTCTGGCCGCTCGGCCTCTCTCCTTACTCCTTCAAGAGTTCAACTCCTTCCTCTTTCTCCTCTCTCCTACTCTCCATCATCTTCGTTCATCGCTTCTTCAACTCTCACCCTCTATCAACTATCTTCGCCACGAACGCCGCATCCGGGTTTACGAAGATTTGCGCTCGTTTTCCGGCGGTTTCCACCGAGATTTCCTACGGTTTGTCTCGTGATTTTCGCCTCATTTTGTCCGAATTTTCCGGTGAGTGTTCTTCGTTATATATATGTTTTCCGTTTGATTTTTCCGGTGAAATTCCGTGTAATTTGTTGTCTAATTTCTAAATTCAAGTATAAGCCCTTAGCCCTAACTTAATTTTGACCTAATTTTAAATGATTGTTGTTGAGTAATTGAGTTATTGATCGCTTTCTCATTGGTTTTATTATTCGCCTTTTATGAAGTTCAACTCTATGAATTATGATTTGTTTTATACTTCTATACCATCAAAGTTTCAATTTGTCAAACTAATGAAGATCTAATATCAAGTATGTTTTTGTTTATTAGGTTTGATATTTACGCAAAGGGATTGTATTAATTGTGTGTTTGTCAATTTGAAATGTTTGATATTGTTTCATTGTTCGTAATTTGTTAATTGTTGGTGCAAATTTAATGGTGTTGGCGTTGGATACTTTTTGTCAATTTAAAATTATTGACATTCTTTCATTGTTTGTAATTTGATGATTGTTAGTTTTTTAATGGTGTTGGACTGTTGGTGTTGGATAGTTTTCGCTCGCTCGTTCGTTTCCCGCATCTCGCCGCTCTTCATCCTCTCATCATCTATTCGTCGCAGAGATAAAGCCGCTCTTATTGCTTATATTGCTAACTTGAAGTCGAGGTTCCTCACTTTTTTTTTCTTTTTCGCTTTATGTTTAGTAGAAATAGTGAGATTTCTTTTTTTTTAAGAGTCTTAAGGATGTTGTTATTTCAAGTTTTGTGGATTGTACTCATCTTTTTTCAATTTAATTTTTTTGTTAATTCTCAGAGATCTAATTGAATATGTATTTCAAGTTTATGGTGAATTAAATTAATTTGTATGTATTTTTTAGATATCATTTGTATATATTTTTGTAGATCTTATATATGTGTATTTTTTTATTTCAACATAAAACTTATAAAGTCAAATGTATAATGTTGTAGTTATGTAATTTGTCAATTAATTTGACGCTTGAATGAATTCCAACAAATTTGGTTGTGGTTTTGAAAATGTTGTGTGGGTATAGACGTGTAGTACTAGTATATGACATTATAAACGTATAAATTTTTTTTATAAAAAGCAACCTATTGCTGTTGTTGTTGGTAAAAACAAAGAAAGAATAGGTGAGTCTATTGTCGCTGTTTTTACCAACAAGAAGCAATAGGTTACTTTTCAATTATTATTTTTGTTATCGACACTACATATTGCTCGTTTTGGGTAAGAACCGCAACAATAGGCGTAACATATTGCTGTGGTTTTGGCCAGAACCGCAACAATAGTTGCCTATTGCTGTGGTAAAAAACCGCAAAGAATAGGTTAATTACCTATTGTTGCGCCCTTAATTGCTGCGCGGCTAAAACAGCCGCAATAGGCCACTTAATGACCGCAACAATAAACAATTATTCTACTAGTGCCACAACTCTAGTTTTTTATCAACCATTATTCAATCAAACTCAAGATTCATGCCCAAGTCAACTATCAATGAAATGGTTCACAAGCAAGGACAGAGATCAACTTTCAAGACAATTAATGTCCAAGTGTACTCATAGGTTATGGGTAGAGAAAAAAATTAATCAAGATTGCAATAGGACACCTAACTAGACTTTTTACTCGCTCATTAGAGAACACCTAGCTATCCAAAAGACTTAGAGCTCTTCAAGTGTTATAGAAGCTCAAACCACCGATCCACCATCCCTAGACACACAAATAGGCCTTAGACTCCACCTCTACTCAAAACATTCGAAAAATAGTACTCAAGGTGTGGGAGGCATCCACAAATCGACCTCTTTTATTGAAATTCTTCTATTCTTTTTGCTTTTCGCTTTTTCTTCATTTTTTTTCATGTTTCACGCCTTTTTGACTGTTTTTTGCTTTTTCTTTTTCCCTTATTACGGGAATTTTTTTCATACAAATGAGGAGTAACTACTCACTAAAGAGAAACATGAGAACTTGTGGCTTTTTTGTACCACTTATTAGAAACGAAAAGAAGTAAAAACTAAGCTTCTTGTAGAGCTTTGTTTGGGGACATGATGAGCATATCTAGGGACACTAGGGGACCGCAAATTTGAAGCTAAATTATCCAAGCACGAGCAACATAGTCAAGATTCAAGACTAGACATCCAATTGAGCATTCATTGGTTTCATTTTGGTTGATTCTAATGCAATCAAGATTAATCACCTCCTAAAGCACCACAACCCAAACTCACACTCTTCCAAAAGAAGCCTCTAAACATATACTCAAAATCAAAGAAAGGAATCCACATATATCATCAACTAGCATTTTTCCTGGGGTAAAGAAATCAAAACTTTATTCAAAGCTAAAACTTCTCTTTTTTTTTCTTTGTTTTTCGTTTTTTTTTTGTTATTTTTTTGCTCTTTTTCAAATAAATTTTTTCCTTTTTTTAGAACTAAAAACAAAGATATAAAAAGAAGGAAAAGAAAGAAAGCTAAAAACAAAGAAAGAAGATACAAAAGGAAAGAAAATTGTTTTTGGCTTTTTAAAAGTATATGATTTTTTTCCCTTTTGTTAAAAAACTAAAAAAGCAAACAAATGAGAAAATGAAATCATGGCATACCACATATTAACAAGCATTGGCCCATTCACCAAGCATAACCACAACCACAAGCAACAATTCAATCAAAAATAGTAACAAGGATCTTCCTAACACCTACCCCCCAAGCCAAACCAAACCAAACATTGTCTTTAGTGTAAAAGGAAAAACAATTGGGGACGGAGGGGTGGGCAGAGAGAGACCAACTCAAGGGTCTAGGTCCTCCTCCCCTGGGGAGGCGTGGGTTGCATATAAGAGGGGTAGAGGGTGCCGGGAGGATCCATGTTGTTATCATGAAAAAATTGCAAGATGGGGAAAAAACTCTCTCGCATCTCTTGTTGGAAGGTGGTTAATCTTTGTTCAAAACTATCAAACTGCCTATCCATATGGGCATGAACAGGGGTATAGTCGGGAAAATAGGTGGGATGGGGTTGGGGAGGAGGAGAGGGAGGGGCGGAAGAGGAGGCAAGCTCATGGGGATCCCGCCTTTGGTAGGTATGGACCTCCGTGCCTCCCTCCGCGACTTATAGGATAAGATAATTTGCTTGCCCCTGTTTTGATTTCGACGATGCTGCGGTTTGGAAGTTGAATGGAAGACATTTTACCAATCTTTCAAGTAAAATGAATTCCAGTCACGTAGAGACCAACAAGCATTCTTTAGGTGTTGTTGGTTGATGAGGTTTGGCCTTTGAACCTCGGGAGTCCAAGGGCGAACTCTAAAGTGCACAACAATGGCAGTAATTAAACCGCCCACAATAATCGACCCACGTCCGTGAGTCTTTAGGGTGCCTACTCTTTGGAGGTGATGGGCAAACATCAAAGGTATGTTCAGCCTTCTTATGTCTCCATAGGTAAGAACCTATGATCATAAGTTCGAGATCGACTTACTTTTGAGTTATCCTTCCTTCCAAAAATAGTGTTCCCCAAAAACATACGAAAGTACCGGAGAGCCGGTTGGTGGATAAATAAGTCATTCGCGTTTTGGGTTCGTACCTTTTTGACCCACTTATCTTACACCAACAATCATAAAGGTTGAAAGAAGTTGAGAGAGTGGTGCTCGATTTAATTTTTAGATCAAAAATTTCCACAAAATCGGCAATAGCCATAGAACGAGCAACATTCCCTATCCTAAAATGAAGAACGACTTCGGCTCCAGTTGAGCATGCAAGTCGTTTATCTCCGATTACTTCCAAAGAGCTAAGAAATTCAGGTGTTATGCATTTATAGGTTTTCTTTCTCATCATTAACACTTTTCTCAAATGTAAAAATCATTTGCAATATTATTAACATCCCCCCCTTATTTACCATAATGATAACAAAGTTTCGTCAACAAAGCGAATGAGGGTAAATTCTTTAGCTTTAAGGACTTGAAATCTAGTGAAATGCTCTAAACCATCAGATTTAAGGAAAGGAAATTCGGGATCATGAAACTCACCGAGGCCATTAAGCCCCGAGACGTTTTCCTCCGCTCCTTGAGACTGTCGGCTTGAGCTAGCTTCGTTCTCCCGCTTGTCTACTCCGCTTGATTGCCTCCTCTCCATGTGTTGAACCTCTTGTTGCTCAAAAATTCAAAATCCCGTAACTAGGTGTGGTGGGTGGAAAAAATGATTTTTTTGTTTGTTTTTGAGTTTTTTATGAGAGAAATGGAAGGGGAATGATGTTTTAGGAAGAATTTGTGAAGAAATTTGAGTGGAAAAGGATGAATTTGAGAGTTATGGTAAAATTTTTTGAGGAGAGAGAAAATAGTGAGAAATGGTGGAAATGGGGTTTTTGAAGAAAAAGTTGACATTTAATTTATGGAAGAAAGATGATGAGGATGAAGATTTGTGAGGGATTTCAAGTTTTTGAGTGGTGAGTTGGGTGATTTGAGTGAGTTTTAGGAAGTTAGGGTTTGGGTTTGAAGGAGGCTTGAGAAGGATGAGAGGTTGAAGATGAAAGAGTAGAGGAAGAATGAAGAAAAAGTTAGGAAAAAAGTAATTTCGGTTTAACTTGCCATACAAACTGATCACCAGACACGGGCGGGTCGGCCAACCCGAGTGCTTGGGTGAGCGACCCGGGCGGGTCGTGCCACGCCGTGCTGCCATTCCCTGTGCTGTTTTCTCCCACGACCACGACCTAGAAGGGTCCCCACACCCAATGGTCGGGTCAAGCAACCCGGGTGGGTCGTGTGCCAACCCGGGCGGGTCTGACGATCAGTTTCTATTTTTTTTAGCTAAGAGCGACCCGGGCGGGTCCATGCACCCGGGCACTCGGGTCAACTTGTTTGGCTCATTTTTTCTTTCTTCTTTGCCTCTCTTTGCTCCAAAGTTTTTCCAAATCAATCCTAAACATTCACAAATCACAAAATCACCAACAACAAGTAATCCAAAAGTCACTTTAATATGTGAAAAGCCATCATTCCAAGTGAATCAAAACTAAAAAGAAAAGAAAAAATTAGAGATAAATGAGAAAAACAGGTTGCCTCCCGCTAAGCGCTTGTTTTAAGTCATTAGCTTGACTAGCATATATCTTTAATCATCGAGAGGAGAGTAGTTCTCAAGAGCAATGGAGTATGTTTCTTCAATCGGGGCACCATCATAATAAATCTTGAGTCTTTACCGGTTCACCTTGAAACACCCCTTTGCATCATTGCAAATCTCAACCGCACCATGCGGGAACACATGTCGCACGGTGAATGGACCACACCACCTTGATTTGAGCTTTCCCGGGAACAACCTTAATCTTGAATTGAACAAAAGGGCCTTGTCGCCAACCGCGAACTCTCTTTTCATGATCCGTTGATCATGCCTAGCCCTTGATCTCTCTTTGTACACCCGGGCATTCTAATTAGCATCCCTCCTAAGCTCCTCAAGCTCATGAATATCAAGCATCCTTCTTTCACCCGAAGCTTGAAGGTCAAAATTCAAGGCTTTGATGGCCTAATAAGCTTTATGGTCCAATTCCACGGGTAAATGACACGATTTCCCATAAACAAGCTTGTATGGTGTCATGCCAATAAGGGTTTTGTAGGTCGTGCGGTAGGCCCGCAATGCATCATCCAACTTGGAAGACCAATCCTTTCTAGATCGGCTCACCGTCTTCTCCAAAATAAGCTTGATCTCTCTAATAGATATCTCCGCTTGACCACTAGATTGGGGGTGGTAATAGAGGCCCATTTTGTGATGCACCCCATACTTAGCAAGAAGGGCTTTGAATGATTTCTTAGCGAAATGCGATCCCCTATAACTAATAATTGCTCTTGGAACTCCGAAATGGGGAAAGATCACCTTCTTGAATAGCTTCGACAACTAACTTGGCATCATTTATAGGGAGGCGATTGCTTCAACCCATTTAGAAACATAATTAATCGCTACCAAGATAGATGTAGATGTTACCAAGGGAGGAGGGGAAAGGACCCATGAAATATATCCCCCAAACATCAAAAATTTCCAACTCCAAGATGCTTCGTGAGGGGTTGTTCATGCCTCTTTGAGATATTGCCAACTCTTTGGCATCGATCACAAGCCTTGACAAATCCCCAAACATTTTTTGAACATGCTTGGCCAAAATAATCCACATTGCAAAATCTTTGCCCCTTTGTCTTGTCGGCTCCCATATGACTACCACATAGGGATGAATGGCACATCCCTATTACATCCGCAATCTCATCATCCGGGAGACACCTTCGATAAATACCATCCACCCCCTCTTGACCAAGTATGGGTCCTCTCATACATAGTGCTTGGCCTCATGCATGAACCTTCGCCTTTTGTTGGTAGCTAAGATCATCCAGGTATGACTCCAATAGCATGAAAGTTAGCAAAATCTCGCGAACAAAGGAGCATACATGGCCTTCACGACATAGAGGAAATCATCTTGTGAAGAATCATTGATAGGAGGTTCCAAACCTTATGAATCATCCATAGGAAGGCAAGAAAGGTGGTCGGCAATCGAATTTTCGGTGCCCTTCTTGTCTTTGATCTCAATATCAAACTCTTGAAGGAGAAGGATCCACCTAATTAACCAAGGTTTGGCATCCTTCTTGGTCATGAGGTACTTGATAGCCGCATGATCCGTGTATACCACCACCTTAGAGCACACAAGATATGACCCGAACTTGCCAAAAGCAAACACAATTGCTAGGAGTTCCTTCTCCGTGGTGGCATAGTTCCTTTGTGTCGAATCAAGCGTCTTGCTTGCATAATAGATCACATGTTGCTTCCCTTCTTTTATTTGTCCTAAAACGGCTCCCACTGCGCTATCACTAGCATCACACATGAATTCAAAAGGCAAGCTCCAATCCGGAACTTACACTATAGGAGCGGAAATTAGGGCCTTTTTAGAGTTTCAAAAGCATGCACGCAATCTTTGTCAAATTTAAATTCAATGTCTTTTTGAAGCAAATTGGATAGGGGCTTTGAGATTTTTGAGAAATCTTTGATAAAGCAGCGATAAAAGCCCGCATGTCCAAGAAAAGATTTCACTTCCTTCACCGAAGTGGGGAGGCAATTTCTCAATAACCTCAATTTTAGCCTTATTCACCTCATTCCCTTTTTGAGAGATTTTATGACCAAGGACTATGCCATCTTCAACCATAAAATGACATTTTTTTCCCAATTAAGAACAAGTTTCATCTTTTGACGTCTCTCCAAAACTTTTTGAAGGTTGGAGAGACAAATATCAAAAGAGGAACCTACCACGGAGAAGTCATCCATGAAGACTGCTATGGTTGATTCAAGCATGTCCAAAAAAAATGGCGGTCATCCATGGGGAGGGGTTTAACTCACATGTAGGAGGCATAGTCCTCTCCTCTTTTTCTAATGAAGCCTTCAAAACCTCGAAGCTTGCATGAGTAGGTTGGTAGATTGGTGCCTTGTCCATGGTTTGCTTGAGGTGCCAAGCTTCACCCTCCTTTTCTTGTTCTTCCCCTAGGAGCACATCTTCAAGAGGATCCCTTGCTTCAACCAAAGCCCTTAAGCAAAGTGAAAACAAAATGTTTGTTGCTCGTAATGGTGTCTTTTTGGAAAAGGAGTTTATTTCCAGAAAAACAAGTGGGAGTAATGTATATATAGAAGAAATTCAAGATGAGCAACAAATTGATGAGGTTAACATCTCGTCAGAGGCAGCGCGACATGAAAATTCTCAGGAGGTGGTGCATTCAAATGGCGTACCTCCTACCGCCCCACTTGGAGATACTCCATGCGAAATCCCTCAACCTAATGAGGTAGAAACTTCTTTTGTTGTTCCCCAACGTAGGTCTAATAGGACCATCATTCCATCAAAGAGATATATTGATTTCTTTTCTTACTGAAAGTTCTGAAATAACGATTTAAGAATCAGAAGAACCTACTATCTACAAAGATGCATTGGAGAGTCAAGACTCCAAAAGATGGTTTGAGGCCATGTAATCTGAAATGGATTCCATGTATGAAAATCAAGTATGGGACTTGGTTAATTTGCATGATAGGGTAAAACCCATTGGATGCAAATGGATTTTCAATTTGTGCTTCGTTTCTTTTTGTCCAAGTTGCGTCAACAGACAAGGATGGCAAAATTAGTGTTTTCAAAGCAAGGTTGGTGGCAAAATTAGTGTTTTCAAAGCAAGGTTGGTGGCAAAAGGTTTCAAACAAATTCATGGTATTGACTATGATGAAAACTTCTCACCAGTAGCCATGCTGAAGTCCATTAGAATAATCCTTGCGATTGCTGCCTCTTCATGACTATGAAATATGGCAGATGAATGTCAAAACCGCTTTCTTGAATGGATTCTTGAAAGATGATGTGTAGATGACACAACCTCAAGGTTTTAATGATCCAGAAAATCCAGGGAGGGTATGCAAGCTTAAGAAGTCCATTTATGGACTAAAGCAAGCATCAAGGAGTTGGAACCTCAAATTTGATGAGGCGGTCAAGAAACTTGGCTTTCTTAGAAATGAAGAGGAATCTTGTGTATACAAGAAGTTAAGTGGGAGTAGTATTACTTTTCGGTCTTGTATGTGGATGACATACTTCTCATAGGAAATGATAAAACCATGCTTGAGTTAGACAAGGAATGGCTTAAAAATTGTTTCTCTATGAAAGACCTAGGAGAGGCATAGTACATACTGGGAATAAAGATCTAATGATATAGATCGAAAAGACTGATTGGACTTAGTCAAGAGACTTATATTGATAAGTTCCTTGCAAGGTTCAAGCTGGAAAACTCCAAAAGAGGTTTCATTCTCATTTAACATGGCATATCACTTGGCAAGACACAGGTGTCCTTCGAGTCTTAATGAGATCAAGCGTATGAGAAATGTTCATTATGCTTCTACAAGTAGGATCCATTATGGAAAGACTAATTTTTTTAGGTGGGGGCAGAGGGAAGAAGAACATGGAAATTGGAATAGATAAGAGGCACGATATTAAAGTGGACCAAGGTCTAAGACAGCAACAGACAAGAACAACAGAGACTTATAGCACTAACTTAAATCTTGTGCATAAGGGAGAAGCAAAATTTGTACCAGGATACATCTGATAAATGCGAAAGCACATATTGCTGCAACGTGGATACAAAATGGCTGATAACTGTGATAAGTTTAAGAGAGGAGCGAGAGAAATATAATATGATTGAATTATCGTGTGTTCAGTAATGAACAATGACTACAATATATATAGGAGTACAAAGGGACTCCTAGAAGGAAGTTATCTCTAAATATATCTTATTCCTAATATTAATCTAATACGTGGAAATAAATCATAAGATAATATTCTCAAAGATAATAATATATCCTAAAGATATTAATCATATCTTTAGTATCCTAATATATCTCTAACACCCTCCCGCAATCGTAACGGCAGTAACACGAATGTTGCGATTGGAGAAATAAAAAAAAAAATCAAATTAAACAGATATATTTTTGGGAACGCCATTCTTTTCGAACCCACCAATTTTTTTTTCTTCTTGATGAGAACGCCATTATTTTCGAACTCACCAAATATTTTAACAAATCGGGAACGTAGTTGTCGTCGAACCCGTAACAACCCTTGCAGATCACACCCACATCAAATATTGAATTTTCTTGAGCAAAGTCGAGCTCTCTTCAAATACTGGTTTTTCTGAGCAAAACTGTGCTCACAACATATTAGACCCCCTGTCTCATGGCACAGGGAGAGCCGAAAATTTTTGCGTTGGGATTTTATGGTTAAGAACCAAGTAAGTTAGGTTCTTAAATGGTGGATCGGTATGAGACGAAACAACTCGTCCTAAACCAAATCAATTCATGAAGAGAAACCAACCTAAAAGAAACTTGGCTTGGAAATTAAAGAAAAGAATAAGAAGCCACATCGAAGTGCAGCAAGCAGAAGAGCATACCACGAGCCAAAAATAAAAGGTAGAAACCACCATGTAATGATGGCAAGAACAAGTATTGTAAGTCAACAAAGCCTCCTCTTGCTTGTGGTCGGGGAGAAGCGAGTGGACGCTTCATAGAATAGGTTAAACGGCAGACATTAACAGAGAGTCTCGTGGTTTTCGTAAGTATAAAAAAGAAAATTATTTTTGAGAGAGAAAATTTGGCCCGGTGGGTTTAATATTTAAACCCACCCGGCAGGGAATAATATTTTTCGAGTTTTAACCCAGCCGCACCCATTACAAGGAGAGAGAGTCCACTTCACAACACAAAGGAGGTTCTACCTTAAAACCATATGGCAATAAGGGGAGTAGCCCCTTTGCATTATAAAGTGAACTCATCTCTCTTCTTTAATCAATGTGGGACACTCACATGTGGTGTGCGCTATACATCATAGCTTCAACACACTCCCTCACATGTGAAGTCCCTTTTTCAATTGGCCCGAGAGTAAATTAACTGACCCTCTATGGGTCTGGCTCTGATACCATGATAAGTTTAAGAGAGGAGCGAGAGAAATATAATATGATTGAATTATCGTGTGTTCAATAATGAACAATGACTACAATATATATATGAGTACAAAGGGACTCCTAGAAGGAAGTTATATCTAAATATATCTTATTCCTAATATTAATCTAATACGTGGAAATAAATCACAAGATAATATTCTCAAAGATAATAATATATCCTAAAGATATTAATCATATCTTTAGTATCCTAATATATCTCTAACAAACTGCGAAAGCACATATTGCTGCAACGTGGATACAAAATGATTAACCTGGTGCCTGAAACACATCAGCAAACTGGATGTTATAATTATGTGGAGTCAGATTACCCTCGAGTAGCATACACAATCTAAATAATTAGTGTAGCTCGCTAGGACAACAAGGCTACCTCGAGTAGGAAAACCGGAGAGACACGACACCTGAGGCCAGATAATTTTTTGTGTACCTCATCTAAATAATCAGTGTAGGTACCGTTGAATCAATTCCAACTCTTCTTGGAGGCCATGTACTTGTTCTGCAACATCCAATAATATGTTCTCTCCTTGCATTAGTAAAGAGCCAATCCACTGGATAGTTGATGCTGCCATTCCCTTGTTTTGTTTTGATTCCGAAGAAATGAGAGGCAATTTTTTTTTGCACTGTGATTTGCAGAGTATTATATGATATAGAAGATATGGATTCTACATTAAATAGAACAAGTCATTAAGTACAACTGCGAGTAATGATGTCAATCCTTTCCTGTTTTATTAGGCCAAAGAAATTGTGGAATCCACTTATCAACTAGTTCCAAGAGTCGTTCACTCGTTCTTACCCATTGTTGTGGCATCATGAATCAGCAACTTATAGAGTAACCAGATCTGAGAAAGGTCTGAGCATGTTTTAAATGCTCTAGTATTTCATTTTTCATTTATTGCCCTCTGGATTTAAGTCTCTTTTTACTCAATTATTCCATCCCAAAACAACTCCATGGTTCACTTCAATGTAAATCGATTGAATTGAAATTGATGGCATCACTTCAGAGTTATGATATGACACAGTTATGCGATAACATGTAGTGAGACCAAAGCGATGCTTTCTATTTTGGAGTTGACATCTAATTAGTTATTACTATGTTATGGGTATCTCATAAAAAATCAAAACAAAATTGAACATAAATCTCTCTCAAACGCAAACTCGACTTCGATATATGAATTTTCAAAATCACTTAGTAATCAACTGAAATCCATCGACAATCGCAAAATTAAAAAATCATCATATAAATTAAACCTAGCTACAATTTCTCGAAACAATCATAATTCTAGACAAAGAAAGCGTACAATAACAGTTCCTTGTAAGGAGACAGTGAGGATGGAATCAGCAGCAGAGTTGCCATCAGCGGAAGGATGAAGAGATCCAAAACGGCCTGAATTGACTTCGCTTGAGAGGAGAGATACATAAAAGAAGAGAGGGGGTAGATGAGAGGGGGGTTTGAGGAAGGGGGTTTAGGGTTAGAGAGAGGAGTGGGTTTATGGCTGGGCCGCGTTTAATATGTAAGGTCCAAAGTACTGATCCGGTTTCTTATATGGACCGGATCAGTTAGTAAAGTCATATATATGGCCAACGCTAACAGATCCGGTTTGTGAGAACCAGATCAACTTTCTTGTATCATTTGAGGATTTTTCCACTAGTGTCTAATGCAATTGGGCATAATATAAATGGATGAAATCAAATGCATATGGGCCCAAGATGAATGCAAATGGACTAGAATTGGATTAGTTGGATTATGATGTTTGGTTTATTGGATTGAACTGGAGTTAGAATTTTCGAAACTCATTTTTAGAAAGGGACCCCTTTGCTTTTATCTTTTATTGGAAAAGATGATGGTGATCAAGGATGGATTTATTTTGGAAAAGATTTTTTATATGTGTGGTACGATGATGATAAGTAAATATTTTCGAAAAAGATAGAATAGAGGAGGGTGTGAGATAGATTTTGGAAAAGATATGTTTTTTGAAAGGGATGAAATATGGTAGGATAGAGTTGTTGAGAGAGATAAGTTAGATAGAAGGGATACGATGGGATGACACGCATGACGACTCGAACTCTATCATGATCACTTTTCTAGAGGTACTTTTTTGGACAGACTCAACCTTAGATGATATGTATGAAAAGATCGATTCTTATCCTTGGATAAGGTGAGTTTTGTTTGAAAAATATGACCTAAAAGTGATCACGAACATAATTTGAAGACAGATAAAAAAAGCTGTCAAATAAAACGATGAAAAAGAACTGCGGAATTGCTGCTTAGCTTGCGCCACACACATGGTAATTGCGTGCCACGCAAGCAACATGTGCTTAGTGCATGAAGCTTACGCTACACGCAATGGTGGTGTGTGCCACGCAAGCATCGTGCGCTTAGCGCATGAAGCTTGCGTGCCACGCAACCGGTGTGCGAGGCGCGCAATGCTTTTGTGAGATGCAAGCTTGGGCGTTTGGCGCATCGCTTTCGCGGAGCGGTTTTTTCGTTTCGTCGATGTATTGGTCGTTTTTCTATGTTTCTAGCCTAATTCGAGGGGAAAACAAGGGGAAAGCATGTTGAACATAGCAAACAAGCAATCAATAATGTCATATAGGCAAGAAAGTATGCAATTTCAACCTAAAGTTAAGATTTATGTTTGTTACGATGGTCAAGCTTTGGTTAAAGGCTTAAAAGGTTCCATGACTAAGAGATTGATCCTCGCTTCGTATATTTGTTTAAAAAGATGGCTAACTCGTGGGAAGAACTCCAGTCTCAAGCCAAGAACAAGAGAACAATGCCATGGTTGGGTAGGTTTGCTTATGACCGAGATCCAACACTATCACTCGGGAAGCTTTTTAGATGGACAAAGCGCAAACCCCCGAGGGTGGCGTCACGCATAGAAAATGCACTAATGAGGCAAGGACGATGACCTTTAGACTATGTTACGATGGTTTTCACTAAAGTCGGTAGGGGAACTATAACTTAGTTTATAACCCTGATATGCATCTCACAATCTTGTAAGTAAACAAAACATGGTTTACCTCTAAACCTCATTGACGACTTCGTTAATTTTATTAGTTTCGTTCCCATTCTCTAATCAATCCTTAAGTCAGTTAAAAACCAAGTTAGGGGATTCACAAGTTCCAACCACCTTAATTACAAGTACAATCAATTACATAGCAAGAAGTAGTTTTTCTTCAAAATTCCTCATTGAGAGAAAGATTTCCTAACCATTTACTTGAAAGTTACCTTGGGAGGAAATTAGGCATTTTGCTTCCCTGACATTAACAAATCCATTAAACAATAAGCTGACAATATTTTTCTTCCCTTCCTTTTAAGATATTCAATTACTCCCTCCGTCCCAGAATAGTCTGAACATTTTCCTTTTATGTTTGTCCCAAATTAGTTTGAACACTTCCATTTTTGGCATGTTCCCACTATTATATATTATTTCTTTTACACATCTTTGGCCCACACTCTACCTTTTATCAATAAAAAGTTACTCAACTTTCTCTCTCCTCTAATAAAAAATACCCCACCAACTCCTATCACATCTAATTTTTAAATAAAATGACATTTGATAACCACACTACAACTTATTACCTTAAACTACGTGTCCCAACAAGTGTTCAGATCTTTCTGGGACGGAGGTAGTATAAAGTAACAAACTACTTCCTTTATTTTCTTAATTCTAGTCATTTTTCATTTACATATTTTTCAAGTCTTCCTCACTTTTACTTTATTCCTTGTTTGACAAAAAAAAATCTTTTATCCTCTAAGACCCCTATATAATGGCTAAAGTTATGTGTAGAAATGGGCATGGATCGAATATGGAGAGGATCCAACTAGCCTTAGACCTAGAGCTAGACCCGGACCACAAACTTTTGATTTGGCCCGGACCTACGGGGTTTGAAATTTCTAGACCCGTACCAAGATCCAATGGGTCCGGGAGGATCTTGGGTCCAAATGGATCCTAAATAGGTCTCAAACTTATTCGAAGTTTCTATTGTATTTTGAACTCCCAATTTTTTTGTTCCCATTTTTTTTAGTAATTGAAATGATAAATAAATAAAATAATAGTCTAATTCTTCTACAAAATACTCTAAATTAGAAAATCCACAACAAGTTTACGTAAATTAAATGAGGTGAGAAGTTGAGGGTTTGAGGACTTGAGTCACTTGACTTAAATATTGCATGAAAAATTGAAAATTCAAATGTTAGGGTATTAAATTACATTATTCTTTATATATCTTAGATTACCATGTATATATATTTAATATCTAGAAAAGTTGGTTTGTGCGGCGGGTCATAATCAATTAGACCCGGACCCAGACTCATATTTTAACACCCAGACCCAGATTCAACCCACACCCAATGGGTCTCAAAGTTCTAGACTCATACCCTTAAAAAGGGGTGATCCGAAATCAGTTGCGAATTCCGAAATTCTACTAAGTACTGATCTCAATCACAACAAGGGAGAAATTCACGGTTTAAGGATTAGTACTAGTTTAATTATGTTGAGCAACGTAGGAAAAGAAGTTAATTAAAAGCTAGTTAGTTTAATTAACGTTTTTGTAATTTTCGGTTTTTGTAAAACCGGAATTATTTTGCGTAGCGTAAGTTGTAATATCCACGAACATGCTCGGGGATGCGAATCACCCTAGGGACGTGTGAAAGGAGGTTCTTAGAGATATTTGTGGAGCTTGTGTTGCAAGCTAAGGGAGGCCATCCACTTGGTGTGGAAAACCGGCCCTCCCCCTTTGCCTCCTTTGAATAAGTCAACAAAACACACAACAACACTATTCCTCTTACATCCTTGTTGGAAATTAGAGATATTAGTTGTTTCTTGCTTTGTTTAATATTTTGAGTACTTAGATCTTTTGGGAAATAATTAGCTTGTAATATATATATGTAATGGTGATCATAAATGAAGGCAGATTTGGATAATTGAAATTTAAGCTTTGTGCTTCAAATTAAAACACGTTGTGTTAAAGATTAAAAACCGAGGTTTTTATTCTATCTTTGAACCGATTTTCTTGGGAGGTCAAACTACGAGAAAGTCAACCTAATTGACATATTCGAGAGTGGAGATTCTCGTTCTTTGTTAATTAAATCCGTAATTGAGGGAGAGAGTGGAGATTCATTTCCTTAGTTGCAAACCGAATTATAAACTTAAGGTGGAGGCTTTTAGTTTATTGTTCAACTATCGTAATCACAATTCTTTTTGAAGTGATTTCGTATCAAGGGGTCGGGTCCAACTGAATCTGGATCAGGTCCCGGGTCCTCGCCTATCCCAAGTTTTGCATGGATCTAGTCCACTAAAATTACTGTGAACCAAATGGTCACGTGTGCCAAAAATTGCACGCGGAACACATAGTAATCCCTATTTTGACATTGCGACCTTCTTTATAGCATATTTTCTAGTGGTTCACGCATGTGCCTAGTTCACTGCCTCTAAAATAATAGTCACTATGTTTTAAACATGTGCCTATCCCAAGTTTTGCATGGATCTAGTCCACTAAAATTATTGTGAACCAAATGGTCACGTGTGCCAAAAATTGTACGCGGAACACATAGTAATCCCTATTTTGACATTGCGACCTTCTTTATAGCATATTTTCTAGTGGTTCACGCATGTGCCTAGTTCACTGCCTCTAAAATAATAGTCACTATGTTTTAAACAAGGGTCAATATGATAAAAATAAGGATTACTTAAGGGTAAATGTACAAAGGTGACTTTTATTTGTGAAAAGTATTTATGACAAGCAATAACTATATGTTAACAAAGCCACAAAAGTTACTAACTATGTCTAAACGGATACTTTAATTATGAGTTAGAGTATATGTTATAAAAAAAGATCGCTATATAAAATAAACAGTAACTATATTTAAATTGGGATCACTATGTGTCCTAATACAACTTTGGCATGCATTACCTTTTGCTCCACAATAATATTATATGGACTAGGTCCACACAAGTCTTACTCTTCAAATTGGAACCGACTTCTACTATTTCTCCATAAAAAGAAAAACCATAAGGACTCATGACAAGTCTTTTTTCCTACCTCCCTTAGTTATTGAAATTATACTGAGTCTGTAGATCCTCGAAAAACAAAGGCCTTTCTAGCCTAGATATGTGGTGCCATTCAAAGTTAGAACATGTAATAGAATTGGAATAACACAACATTATAGGACATTCAGAATTATCTTAACCATTTACATAGGGACATAAATGAATGATTGCCATATTGTCAAAGGTAGAGTCGAGTTAGGAAAACCTCCCCCCCCCAAGTTTTCTCTCTCTCTCTCGTTTTTCCTTTCCCCGTGAAACCTTAACATCGCAACCCCGCCTCCATGTCTAGGCTCGTTGGTGGCCAACCGGAGCGGCCTTTACTCGCTAATGGCTACCGGCGAAGCCACGGTCTAGCGGTAGGTTAGTAGATTAGTTAGACTGAAGTGTACAGTCGTATTAGCCAAAAGTGCAGAGAGTCGTGTTCTGAGTCGAGTCTCTCAGTGGGTTTGAGTATCTCCAGCCTGGTCCCTGTTTCTGGATCTTCCCCAAATGCCGCCGTCGATAATTCGCCGGTAAAAGGTAAAGTTCAGGGTTAGGGTTTCTATTTCAGGACCGAGAACACTAAATTTAGTAGGAGTTTTAAGTTTCTCACGGCCTTGTCCTTTGGCTATGGTGGTCAGTTTTTCGGTTTCCTTAAATTATGTTTTTTTTTTTGTTTTACCATTGGTTTAGTCATAACCATACCTCATTTTCCTTGTTCTTTTGTCTATGGTCGTGTTCGGACGTTTTAAGTATTGTAATTAATGGCAGGGTAATAGAAAGATCTAGGTTTCCTATGGTATGGAAAGAACTAAGAAATCAGGTCAATAAAGAAATCACTCCTGAGTTAATATCTCGATAGATGCGACTTTAGGGGTTCAATTGGTGGAGAAGGCGAGCGAAAGTTCTCAATTTCGTTCGGAAATTATGTCTATTGTGATTCAATCTTCTATATTAGGGGTTGCAAATTCGAATCTTCGGGATCCAGGTCTTGGGTGATGAATTATAGCGATTCAATTCACTCCAAGTTTATGTGATGACGTTCGGAGTCATCAAACTAAAAAAATGCATCTAATTGTGAGAGGCTCTCCAATTTGATTTGGGACACCTTTGTGCATGGTCGAAGTCATAAAAGGAAGTGTCTTCTTGGTTAGTTGAATCAGTAGAGTCCTAGGAAGATTTATCTTTTCAAGAACCTTGGGATTTATCATCTTATGAGCAAATAGCTCTACAAGATGGGATATGGCGATATATTTTTTAATATCGTTAGTGGTTAGAATCCCAACGACCTCGAAGCACACTATATTAAATCTTTATCCGTAAGACATATAACCTAACCCCAACAATTCTCGCCCAAGCAAATTTGCATTCGGGTTGATAAGATAGCAAGATGGTTTACAACTCTTATTGTTTTTACTTCCTAGGGTATGTAAGAGCAAGTCACGCTCACTTCGACTTTAGCTTACTTTCTGTTCTACGTTTGAATATAATGTCCCTAGGTTGTAATTCAAGTTTTAATTAATGCAAATTTTTCTAATGTAAAAAAAAATTATTGGGACTTAGGAGCAAGATCTTCACACCTTGCGGATGAGACATCAAGAAGGAAAGATGTTGTATAATGATTAGAGCAAGTGGAAGACTACCCATGTCAAAAAAATTCATAACGAAATTGCAAATGCACTAGCATACAAGCTCTTGAAAGGAGCCAATATTATCCAAAAAGGGCTCTCTCTCTCTAGGTTTTCCCCAGCCCAAACCCTAAACACACAAAACCCCAGCACCGCATACCTTCCTAGGCTCGCCGGCGGCTGATATCTTAGCCTCGTCGCCGACGAGCCTAGCCTGTCGACGTTTAGTTTTAGGGTCGTTTTAAGGGTCTGGTTTTAGGGTCATGTAGTTCCCTGTTCCCCCTCCCCTACCCCCGCTATTTCCACAACCCAGCCCCGTAGCCGCTGTTTCCGTCACTCCACTGCTCACTTTCCCTTCCCTGTCCCCGCCCCGTCCCCTGTTCGGTGGCTGGTTGGCTCGTCAACGACGAGCTTGAAGTTCGGGCCGCCGCCGCCGAGGTATAGGTATTCCCCTTCCCCTATTTGGTTTCAGTAGGCCGTTTCGTAGCTTAGGCTGTTCTAGTTTCTCCTGGTTGGTTTTAAGTTGGTTTAGGGAGTTAGGTTTCCTTAGGTTGGTTTGGCGCTTGATAGTACGCGGCATTGTGGTCCAGCTTCCCCTGTTTGGGTCTATTTGGCTAGTGCTTTAGGTTTGTTAGGTTTGTGAGCTGCTTGTCGGGTGTTCCTAGGGTGTTCGTGTTCTTAGGGTGTGGTCGCTATAGGTTTGCTTGCGTGGAAGGTTTCCATCCCCGCTCCCCGTCCTCATGTCTTGTATGCACAGTCCCGTAGTTAGGTTTGTGGTTGTTTTAGGCTTCCCCTCTCCCTCCCCCCCAATTAGTATCGGGCTTCCCTACCCCTCCCCCCGAGTTAGTGTCGGGCTCCCCTTTCCCCTTCCCCCTATTAGTATCGGGCTTCCCCTTCCCCTCCCCCCGGTTGTTGGAGTTTCCAAATAGTTAAGTCAAGTATTTTCTTGAATAGTGTGTTAAATGTCCGAATAAAAGGAGTGCGTTGTTTCGAGTTGTTAAAGTTGTTATCGGTGGTTGGTTGTGGCCATCGAAAAGTATTAATCTGTTGGGTCAAGCTTGGTGGTTCAAAGGAGTCACAGCTGAATATGTCGGTTTTTTGGAATATGTGCTCAGGGACAAGGTGACTCACGATGTTCGTGAGCAAGGACGATGTGATGATAGGCTTTCATGGTTGGGACGTGTATTTGCCGATTTTAAAAACCGAAGGTGTGTTCGAGGGCTCAACTTGTTTGGCTCTCCTTTTAGCTTGGCATTGATCTTCATGGTCTTTGCCTTGAAAACTTCAAATCTGCAGGCGACACTCCAGTTGCATATGGGGGTTTACAGCACGCCCACTCATCAGCGTTTCTCCTTCATCATGGAGAAATCTGACATACTCTCGCTCGAGAGTAGTGAGTCACAATGGAACGTGACTCTTCACATGGTCATGAGCTTAGAATCCATGACAGATCATTGGGATTGCTCATACGACGAGACGCAATGTTCGTCGTTGGTTGTTCGTTGTCCAAATTATGATCGTCAATCGCTTCATCAATCACTTCCATCAGCCATCCGAGGTTTGCATCCACCATTATCAGCACTGACCAGTGATGCTCCCCTTTCTACGCTCTTTTTGTTTCGTGTTTTATTTATTTATGTATTAGGTGGAATGTACGAGCTCTGAAGGCCCCTTTAGGTTTATGTGTTTGTTTTAGTTTGGGTTGTATTAGCATTAGGCTATACTTCTTTTAATTAATGTACGATTTCTTGTCAAAAAAAAGGAAATTGCAAATGCAAATAGGCAATACCATGACTTTACCCTTGAAACAATTAACATGTCAAAACTCGTCAAACATTATATACAAACATGTCGCAATTACATAAAGAAGTCATAAAAGTACTCGAAACGACCCTAATCCAGCTTTGCACAAACACTAAGGCCTCCAACAAGTGTGCTTCAGTTTGCCAATATAGAGTATGGCATCAGAGAATTTTAAAATGGCATCTGCAAAATAACCCAGTAAATTCGACTTTATAGAAAGGCAAAAGGACCACATATTGTGACAAAAAAAAAAAAGCAATCCATAAACGAGTAGAGCTTGAAAAAATATCATTGATGCACATGTTATATATCACTGTTCTTTTGGACGAGAATCGGTTGATTCGCTTCGGTTCGAGTTTATTCGGTTCGGTTCACGGTTCAATTCGGTTCGGTTGGTTCGGTTCACAGTTCGCTTCGAGTTTATTCGATTCGGTTCAATTCGGTTCGGGTTTATTCAGTCCAAAAGAACAGAGCCAGTTTGGCATCTACATTGCTTTATGTTAAGAATATATGAGACCAAAAGTCGAAATTATTTTACTTGCAAAAAACTGAGATAACATGTCAAAGGATCAGTAGAAAACCCAAACCAGAAACAAATAATAGTGTAACAGGACCATGATTGTTCGATTTCAGTCTTATCAAAATAAGAATGAACTAAGATCAAACTCGGGATGGGAAATCCATTATAAGAGGCGAGAGACAAGTCTCAGATGCACTAGCAAAACAAGGGTTGACAAGGTGTGAAGACTTCATAGCATGGACATAGGGAGTTTTTATTTATGTTGTAAGGAGCTATGTATTTAAAGTTCTATTGTGGGAATTTTGTGGTATTAGTTGATGTATCACTAAGATGTAGAATGGAAAATTTCATGTACTCTTTATAGTACTTAAAATATGATATTAAATTATGAATTAAAAAAGGGGCAAATAATAAGTAAACTTAACAACATTTATAGTAACAAAAATTAATGCAAAACACCAGGGTTCAAATGGCTGGCAGAATGACTAACAACGTATTGAAGCTTTGATGAGTATTAGAGGTAAAGCACCCTTTGGTTGAGACGGATGAAAACAGAAGCCAACAGCCATATGCTAGAAAAGTACGGATAAATCATTATATATGGCTAAATACTGGACACGACCACATGAATGAAGCCAAACAATACCGCCAATTTGCCAGACACGGACTGAAACAGAAAATTTGGATGTACTTTAGGTCTTAGATATGTAAAATTGTGGATCTGCTATGCTCATCCAGAAATTCAATCTAGCACCTGTGCTAGAATGTTGGTTTTGTATGTGTATCATATGCGTTCACAAAGTTGGTCTTTTTAAAAATAAAATTTCCAGCCCATGGTATGCAACTTTGGTTCTACTCTATTACCTACCTTTATGGGTTTGTCTGAGATCCGTATCACAGTAATGTAAAATCTTATGTCCAATCGGTTTACCTCCTTTTTTGGGAAACTTTTGCACTCCTATTAGCTACAATAACCCATCCAATTCTCATAATTTTCACAATAAGGTTCTTTTCATGATTACCATTTACCATAACATAGTAAGACTATTATTTGTCTTACCTAAAGATAAAAGGAAACAGAAATGAAATAATGGTCAAAGGTGGAAGGAAGTATCATACATACCCGAGTAAACCTCTGCCCTGCCATATTCTTGGAGTAACAGAAACATTTGTCAGTGCACCCTGCCTCATAACCATCACAAATATTGCTCTACCCACATTTGTCTGAGCCTCAGAAGCAAGCCTTGACAGTAGGTTATCCCCAGATTCTACGGTTCCAAATTTCACAATCTGATCACCAAGCTGCAAACCATCTTCAGCTGAAGGAGATGCCTCAGCTATTTCATCCACCATTGCAAAGGGCTGTTTGACTTCTGCACCCACACCTGCAAGAACAGCAGAATTTCTTCCAAAAGCATTCCCGGGTGATACAGATGAACCATTAGAAATGATAGGAGTCTGGGTATCCGTCGCTTTGTCTGTTTCTACAATTGAAGGGGAATAGTCAGTTTGTTAAAAGCATGTCCAAATTATCAAATGACGACAAGAGGAGCAAATACATCAAGAAAGCAGCAAGTAACCTACATCGACATTCCCCTCCTCCCTTCTGCTTTACCTTTAAGTACCACCCAGGAACGATTGCCATCACACCCTCAGGTTGCTCCTCATTCCTACTCCTGCCTCCTGTCTTCCCAGGATCCCTTTTAGACAGGACTCCTCGCCCTTTTTTATTATCTTACAATCAACTCATCCCTCTCCAAAGCCCAATTTCTCTGCATTTTCCTTTCCACCACTGACCCGGGAACCACTATGCAGACAGGCTAACTGCAACATAGTACTGTAAGCAGTGATCAAACAATCCAAGAAACTAATCTAATGACATATTGTCTAGTGTAGATAGCAAAAGCCTACTCACCAGTCACCAGTAATTTTTGGTTCAAGGGCTGAATTGTGAATTTCATGCAATAGCAAAGAGAGGGGAGGATAGGGAAGCCACTCATGGAACAAGGACAACTATAGCGAAATCATAATTCCTCCAAGGCTTCAACAATCAAGTCTAAAATTTACCTAAATTATAGTAGTGTATGTTTAACATTATGTCTATATGTGTAATACATCAAATAACTGATGTAAGTGCATAGCATGAATCATTTATTAGCTTAATGTTATATAATGAAAAGGCTTTCAGCATAAAGCCATCATAAGCATAGTGTAAACATAAAACCACCGTCAATTTAATCTCCATCTCCGCAGGAACAAAATGCCACCTTCCAGAGAAAACTCTACTATTTCTTATTAATGGCAAAATTTCACAGCTCGTGTATTGGAAGTGTCCAAAAAGAATCAAGTTACTAGTGTCGCAACAACCCATAATTTCGTTCACTTTTAAGAGGGAGCTGCTTATAGGGACTTATTAAAGGCAGTAGTACCAACAGAGTGCACGCTCCTTCCATTTATCACCCATTGCCTGAATACCTAGAAAGAGTGGTTCACCTGGAGCAACAGTATCACAGTTTGCTTCAAGAGATGAAAAGCTACCAAATACAAGTATTTCACTGGAAACATATTGTAATGGATCAGCACACACAAGCAAGGCCTATCATCCATTGAACTTATGCCAGACGCAAGAGGAAGGGCAAGGAGGTCACTCCTTAGAATATTAAGTAGAGACTTCGAAGTAAAGAAGTTAAGTAAAGACTTCCAATACTGAGAGAGAAGAAATAAAGGGAGAGGGGGAAAGAGTGAGGTCATTCAGATCATGTGTGTCTCTAACTCTCTTTCTTAGGAGTATAATTACACTTGGCTATAAACGAGTATAGTTATTAAGCAATACTATTTGTATAGTATATTGTGTACAATTGGGTATAATCACCTTCCATCACTTAATAGACTTCCCATTTGCTTTTTTTCAGTCTCAAGACACATCGTTGACAATCATATCTTTAATTATGTATTAATCAAAATATAAAAACAAAGTTAATACTTTGAATGTACATATTGAGACGAATGTAAGAAGATTCCATATGACTATTTTTATTAGGAATAATGTTCACTATAAATCCCAAGTTTGTCTTACCATCTTAGCCCCATGCTTGATTTATTTATGAATAATCCCAAATGTGGTAATATCCTTCTCATATTGAACCTAATTGAAATTTGATCACTTTCACGGGTAAAAATATCCCCAAAAAGCAACAAAATTTAACTTGTCAAATAGGTAATGAGTGACTACGTACTAATATGGAAAGATCATCACCAAACTTGGGATCATATAGTAATATATTAAATTTGGGATAAAACGGGAAGACACCCCAAAATTTGGATTTATGGTGATTATATATTTGTGAGAATAGTTGGTCCAAATTTACAAAATTTGACCTTTTAAAGTAAACGGGAAGCTTATTAAGGGGCAGAGGAAGTATCTTTGATGAGTGAGATTTATCTCACTCTTTGGGTGGTATTAAGGCTATTTTACTTAGTTTATTTCAGCTTTTAGCTCATTTTTTCCTTCATTTCACCTCTTGTGCTCAATGATCTACTCTTAGCATATACATACATATTTGCCTCCCCTCGCCCTACTATCCTATTTGATCTTTGGTGTTTAGGAATTTAAACTCCAACAAGCTTAAAGGAGAGCAACAGGAAGAAGAATTACCCGGGGAGCATTATTACGCGCCCGGGCCAAGGAGTTCGTCCGAGCAACAAAGTGCCCGCCAGCGACAGACGTCTGCCGAGCCATCAGCCTGCCTCCCCCGGCACTCCATGGTGCAAAGTTCCTGCCTCTTTCACAAAAAGAGTTGTCCCCCGTCCGCAAGAAAGCCCGGGCTTGTCGTCAACCCGCCTAGGCTCTTCTGTCAAGCCCGCCCATGAGCTTGGAAGCCCGTCGGGCTACTTCCCGTTACAACTATTTTCAGGTTTCTTTTTCTTTACAACATTTGTAATTAGAGGGGGTATAAATACTCTGCGTACCCCATGTTGGAATCCAAATTATTTAGATTTTTAGAACCCTAATATTAGCTTTTAGTGTAAGAGAGATAAAACTAGGTACAAAAGGTGTATGTTGGAGATCAGATTTCAATGAAAAATGATAAAATTCTTTGAAATTCTAATTTTTTAAGTAATCTTCTCAATCTTTTCTTTCTTTCTCATTATTTTATGCATTTCTAGTTTATCATTTTCATGCTTTAGATTCATGTTTTCATGGCTTAATCTTCTTCATGTTTCATTGCTTAATCTAGATTAAAGTTTGTATCTTTCTTTAGCTTCTTCTTGTTTCTTCTTTAGATCTTGTTTTTACTTTTGCTTTAAAGTCTTGATTTTTGATTTCTTTGTCTTTGGATTTGTGATAGATTTCTAGTTCTTCCATCTTTATGATGTTTCTTAGTTTAATGGATAGTGAGTAGTTCATTAGCTAGGATTGGGGAGTAACCCAATCATTATCTCCATCCTTTTCTCATGAGTAGGGTGTGTTAGGATTGTTATGCTTGGTATTTGTGCATTTTTCAATCGTTATTGTTGTTCGTGACTTAGTTATGTGAGCTCCATCACTTTTTGATCCATTTGTCATTTTGTTGTCCCTTAATAACTAGCCTTTATGTAGATAACCTTCATGAATGATTGATTAATGGTTATGCTTCACTTGTTGAATTATATTGACTTGGGTTTCATTTCAATTCTTATCTTGGTCTAGTTAGGTGAGAACGCCTTAAAATATAGGTTTGTTGTTATAATTAGGACTCGCACTCACCCAAGAGCTTGAAGTGTTTGATGTGTGGGCAACCGATTTCATGGGACCTTTCCCCTCCTCTTGTGGTTACATTTACATTCTACTTACGGTGGATTATGTCTCAAAGTGGGTTGAAGCTCTTACAGTTGCACCAATGACTTAAAGGTGGTGACTAAGCTATTCAAGAAGATCATCTTTCCACGGTTTGGCATGTCCAAAGCTATCATTAATGATGATGGTTCCCTTTTTACTAAGAAGTCTTTCCAAGCTCTCTTAGCTAGATATTGAATTCACGATCAGGTCGGTCTCTCTTAACACCCTCAAATACGTGGGCAAGCCTACGTTTCAAATAGAGAGATTAAGGTTATCTTAGAAAACACCATGGATAGAAATAGAAATAGAAAAGATAGGTCACTCAAACTTAATGATGCACTATGGGCCTACCGAACTGCCTTCAAGACTCTCATTGGCACCATTTCATACAAATTAGTTTATCGGAAATCTTGACACCTTCTGATGGAGCTTGGGCACAAGACTCATTGGGCTATCAAGACCCTTAACTTTGATTTGAATGAGCTTGAAGACTCATTGAAAAAAAATTCTTTTATCTTAATTAGCTTCAAGAGCTTAGTATGGATGCCTGTGATTGTGCTAATATCTATAAAGCTTGGAGCAAAGATTGGCATGATAAGAATATCGTGAAGAAGGAGTTTCAAGTTGGTGATTGAGTCCTCCTTTACAACTCCCAATTGAAGTTTTTCCCCGAAAAACTTAAATCAAGATGGAGTGACCCTTATGAAGTGACCCTTATGAAGTGAAAGAAGTCTTTCCTTATGGCTCAGTTAGCATCTCTTGCCCAAACTAAAACCCATTCAAAGTCGACGGACATCGGTTAAATAAGTACTATGGTGATGCATTCGTTAGAGCAATCTCTACTATCATACTTGGGGAATTCACTCCCCCTCCTGCCACTTGAAGCACACATCCCATCTTGGTCAAGCTAAAGACCTTAAAAACAAGTGCCTTATAATTTAGCCAAAACTTGACGTTTTCTTCAATTTAGCTTACTCTTAGTGACTCTACCTTCGTGAGACCTCTGATCTTTGTGGTTCACCCTTACTTACCGCTTGACTAGTTTAGGTGGATAGTTAGGACTTTTATTTGACCTCGCTGGAAGTAGACAGTAGTAACGACCTATCGTGTACCTTTGTCCAATCTTGCATTGAGAAGTAAAAATACAAATGGCATCTTAATTTTCCTTAACCTGATGGCGTAACCCAAACCAGAAAGCTACAGGTCACAAACATGTATTTACGCACCGAAACAAGGATTGCCTAACTATAGTAAAGTGTGGTGGGTTTGAGCATTTTCTTGCACGCAGCCTACAAGAGAGGGACCAAGTCTATCAAGCTCTAACCGCCAACAATCACTAGTCAAACGCCCTTTTGAGAAGTTGGCCAGAGTGGCATCTATGATCCATACACTATGTTGGGGCATTGTTACAGTTGCTTACAGGCTCAATCTCCTTACAAACTCCAAAATGCACCTATCTCCCATGTACCCTAACTGAAAAGGGCATGAGACATAGCCAATTCCATGTCCCCTATGGTGGACAAATTGAATAAAGACCTTGAGTTGGAGGTCCCACTAGGCAACACTCACAAAGGAAGAACAACAAGAACTTGGAAGTCTTAATTAAATGGCGGCATCTTCCACAGTATGAAGCCACATGGAAGGATTTTGACATCATACATATGGTTAATCTCTGGCACCACATACTGTAGTCTATCAGCACATCCAAGCAAGGCCCACGATCCATTTTACTTATGCAAAACGCAACAGGAAGGGCAAGGACGCCATCCTTAGAAGATTTTATTTAATAATTTAGTAAAGCAATTAGGTGTAGTGTAGTAAGGAAAATAAAGAAGTCGGTTACAGAGAGAATATAGTATAATGAGGGAGATGAATACAAATAAGGGGAAAGGGGGAATAAAGGAGAAAAGGTGATGTGTGTTCAGTGAGATGTTAAGGGAAAACAATGAAAGAATAAGAAAAAAGGTATCCATTGTCCAGGTAAAACGTGACACTTGTTGATCTAACTTGCTGAACTAGACATAGTATTAGGATAATTAAGGGAGACTATCCTAGAACTTTGGATTTATTGAAATAAATAGAACTTAAGATTTATATGGAACAATACTCTAAAGTTAAGATTTATCTTTGACAATTTTGCCTATTATATATATATATGTAATAGAGGAGAGAGAAATAAGAGAGGAATGACAAATAAACTAAGGAAATTGGAGGATAGGGGATAGTGAATTGCATTAACAAAGCAAGGAACCATTGATACAATTATGAGAGCTTTGAGTGACAGGAATACTCCTTAAAAAAGTAAACAAACAATCTGAGAGCTTATGGTCATAAGTTTAAAAATGTAAGAGAGCTTATGGTCAAAAGTTTAACAATGTAAAATATATTTTAAATCTTAACCTAGTGAACAAAGATATACTCCCTCCGTTTCCGAAAGTTCTTCCTACTTTGACCAATTTTCTCTCACAAAAAGATTCTAAATAGGAACAACAAAAGAAAACGGAGGGAGTATATAAAAAGGATCAACTTAGTGTAAGAAGTTTTAATTATTAAACAAAAATTAATTGAACTTGTAGTTGTAAGAGAAATATTATATACGAAATTAACATGATAAACTTCACATATATGCTCATAATAACATATAAATCTATACCGATCGCAAATTCATAATAACTATAATGATCGATAATATTGAATGTGATTATAGTGATGAAGACAAACTTAAGATTTATAGTTACCTACTAAGCGAGAACAAGTGAACAACTATAGAGATTGATAATTTGACCTTAATGGTAAAAACAAAAACTCACGATCGATACATTACCTATTAACTATTATTAATTAGATCATATTGAACAAAATGATCTATATTGAATACTATAATACCTTTAGCTATTGATCGATTAGATTAACTAATGACCTATAAGCAACTAGAACAACTCGGATCTATATGTTATGTTATTGATCACAATGAACTATAGTGATTGATAATATTGAACTTGACCACTAAGTAGATCATAGTGAACAAATATGATTTATATTGAATACCTATGACGCCTTTAGTTATTGATAGATTAGATTAACTATAATCTATAAACAACTAGAACAACTATGATCCATATATTAAGTTATTGATCACAAACACTCATGATCCATATACTAAGTTTTTTGGAATAACATCTATGGTCAAATTCAATACTATAGTGATCGATAGTATTGAATTTGACCATAGATGTTATTCCAAAAACTCACGATCTATATATTACCTATTAACTACTCCCTCTGTCCCATAATATAAGTCCCCTTTCCTTTTAAAGTGTCCCAAAATATAAGTCTTGTTTCTATTGTCAATCAATAATTATGCCCAAAATGCCCTCATCAAAATAATTTAATTCCCAAAAAGTCCTTATAATTTCAGCTTCCAATGCACCATTATTAATGATAAAATGGAATCTTATACCCCATTGTACTCTTCTACACATTAAACCATGCAACATTAATGTTCAGTTTTTATTTTTTGTTAAAAAGAAAAAAACAATGTAGGTGTTTCCCAATAAAAATGAATTTTTTTATTCAAATAAAACAAGATTCCACTTTACCTTAATTCCCGTGTAAAAACAGAATCATGACTTATATTATGGGACGGAGGGAGTATTATTAAGTAGATCATAGTGAACAACTATGATATATACTAATGCCTTTAATTATTAATCGATTAGATTAAATGTAATTTATAAGCAACTAGAACGATTATGATCTATATACTAAGTTATTGATCACAATGAACTATAGTGATCGGTAATATTGAATTTAACCATAGTTGTTATTCCAAAAACTCACGGTCTATATATTACCTATTAACTATTATTAAGTAGATCATAGTGAACAAGTACGATCAATACCATAGTTCGAAAATACGGTTTCGGTCGCGGCAACGGGAACGGTCGCGGTTTAGCTGAACGCCGAACGAAACGGATACGTTTGTCGCGGACCCCGTCGCGGTTGTCGTGCACGAATTTTATATTATAATACTTTAGCTTATTATTTTTTTAATGATTGTGCATCAATATATAAGATCTTTAAAAAATTTCTAATCATGATTCCTCTCTAAGTTAAGAAGTATGGAGTTGAAAAGTCAAAAGTATTAATAACGATTTGCACGTGACTTTTCTTTACCCAAAAAAAAAAGCGAATATGAGTTTAAAGAGAGAAAGAGTTGCAACTATACAGCGCATGTCTCAAAAAAATAATAAAAATACAGCTGTATTGCTGTAATAATATTTGTATAATTTCAAAAGATTTATTTTCCTAAAAAATATTTTTATTATTTTCAAATTCTACTCACTTATTTAATTATTCTAGATCCAGATCGCTCTACCATCTTCTACTTTCAAAGAAAAAACCAAAAAATTATAGGAAAAATTCACATAAATAATCCAAACTATTGACCATTTTCTCAAAATAATCCGAACTATTGATTATTCTAGAATAATCCCAAGTTTCAAGTGTACCTTCTCAAAATGATCCGAAATGTTTTTTTTCTACCCCAAAATAATCCCAAAATGGATCAACGAAAATAAGTAAAATAACAATTCAGATTATTTTGAGAAACTCACTCCTAAAGTTGGGATTATTCCTGAATAATTAATAGTTGGGATTAATTTGGGAAGATGAGTGAAAGTTGGGATTAATTATGTGAATTTTTCCAAAATTATATTCCACACAAAAAGGAAGAATTCATAGACAAGGAATCCAAGACTTACTCAAAAAACTTTCTCCTTCCTCACAAGAATTCTCTAAAAACCTTACTCAAAATGCCAAAACCTATGCTTTACCTATAATACACAAAACAATTTCCAACTTTTTATACTTGAAATTATCATCCGGATTTACCAACTTCCAACGAGATATGCAAGAAATCATTATTAACAAAATTAACAAAGCAAATTTCGACAATTGGTATATCAACTTTCTATCATCACAAACCATATCTCCCTATAACATCCGCGAACATGGGGACGATCAATACTACTATTTGCATATTATCAAACTGGAGGCTTTCACATGTCAGATGACTTGTATCGTCAAATTAAGAGAGAAAATGATGAAAGAAAAGAAGTTTAGCTTTGAGCGAAAAATAGAAGGAAGATTACATATGTCTTCCTCAAGGTTTTGATTTAGTTCAACCAAAGAAAATAAAAGAATAGGGCCACTAGAGGTGTCCTTCGATGTGTTAGAAAGAGAGGAAGCGACAAAGAATGTGCCATAATGTTTTTGTACGGGTATGTTATCATTTAATTTAGCAAAAAATCCCTACTTCGAAATTTTTGTCGAAGATTAGCTAATGGAAATTTATATGGCTATGTCCTCCTCCTACCTCGAAAAACATAGAACAAGTCTTCTTTTGCAAATAGAAGCACATGTTAACAAGTTGCTCCAACCCAGTAGAGATAGTTGGGTCAAGAAAGAAGCATCAATTTTTCAGATGGTTGGCAAGATCGCCAATCAAAACCTATGATTAATATACTGATTGCTTCTGCTGTTGGTCCAATGTTTCACAAAGCTGTTGATGTTAGTGAGATCATGACCAAAGTTGCTCAGCAGGTGTGTTTAGTGAAGTAATAGATGAAATTGGTGAAGCTAAAGTGGTGCAAGTGATACCTGGTAATGCATCAAATTATAAAGCATTTGGAGCCATTATTGAAAAGAAATATCCTCGGGATGTTTTGGACCCCTTGTCTTTGTTAAGTGAATTTGGTTCTTAAGTCCATTTGTGAACCTAATGAAAAAGCTTCTCACTATAATGAGTGTAAGTGGATATTACGGTTGGTGAATCAAGTGAGTAAGATTAATTACTTCATACTCAACCATGGTTTATCGGAGCTGAATTTTAATCATTTTTCTCATGTGACTTTCTTAAAAGTGGCCGACACTAGATTCGGTTCAAAGATGGCCACAAGGATATGAAGCTTGAAAGATGTTCTTGAAAAAACTGTTATGGATCCTGATTGGAAGAAGTTTATGGTGAATGGTAAAACTCCGGTATAGGTGAAAGCTAGAGAGTTCAAAGATTGGTTAGTTAGTGACACTTGGTGGGATTAATTGAATTATCTTCTTGAGTTAACGCTACCGATGATGAATTTCTCGAGGGCTGCGGATGTGGATTCTTCAATATTGCATCTAGTATATGACATGTGGGACACCATCATTGAAGTGGTGAAAAGAATATTTTTTTAGCTTGAAGGCTTGAATTTACTCACTGATCAATCTTCTTTTTACAACGCAATTCAAGGCGTATTTGAATCTTGATGGAACAAAACCAACACCCCTCTCCATTTTATGGCACTCCTTGGTGCCTAAATACTATACTGAGAAATGGCTTCAAGGAGGGGCTAGCAACATCCGAAGGGTTGCTCCAAACGAGGATGAAGAAGTGCCCGCACATCGGAACAAATGTCTCCTACGACTATTTCAAATCCAGACGATACTCGAAAAGTCTTTCTAGTTTATGGTATGTTTTCATGGCAACAAGGGAATTTGAAGACTCTATGTCTTGGTGGGCTAACTATGGCTCCGCAACACCATTGTTGCAAAGCCTAGCCTTCAAGCTCAGCCTCTTGCTCCCAAAGAAATTGGAGCATATTTGGCTCCATTCAATTTGTAAAAAGAAACAAACTAACATCTAAAAGGTTGGAGATTTTGGTTTACATTCACAACAATTTAAGAAGATTATTAAGCTGGACCAAGTGCTTGGATGGGTGCTGCTGCTTGTTTAGCTTCAATAGAACCAATTTGAGAAGATTATCCTTCAACTTGGGATTTTTTAATATATAAACCAATCTTGGGATTAAAATGAGAAGACGCACAACTTGAAATTTATCTTGTCAAATTTTCAGGTGTCATAATGTTAATTTGATTTTAGATAGGTTATGGAGAGCATATAAATGTTCCCAAAGCAACTTCCTTAGGAATTAATTTCCTACATTTAGTGACACATGGCCCAAAAAACAGAACAAATAAAAGAACCTATATACCAAAAAAGAGGAGAGCTAGAAGTACCACAATCAACATCATATCCAAATGATTAACATTCTCACATCATCCACCATTCCAATCAGCTATAGAACATAATATGGCCCTAATAATCAAATGATTTATATCCATCCTGAATACCCAAGTTCAGATCACATTGCACACTTCCAGTAAGAGTTTCCACATCCAGAAGCCACATGATTAAAAAGTACCACACTCGTTGCACACACATAAATATACAAAAACTGAACACGATATTTTAGAGAAAAGCAAAAGGTAAGGATAGAAGACTGCCCACCTGAATCCATGGGAGCTGAAGATTTACAAACCAATTTGGCTGCGTGCAAAAGCTGTAGATTGTGATCGATTTTCTCTGTGAGATCTTTGTAATCATTCTTAAGCCCTGGTGTGCAACAAAAAAACAAAATCTAATAGTAAACATCACTGGTATGCATAAAATATATATATATATAAACTAAAAGTTTCCCAGCAAACTACTGGAAATCAGATTAGCAGAGTAGGAAATAGTAACTAATAAAGGCAAAAAGGTAAGGATATGTTATCTAAAACTGGATCCAAGGATCAACAATTGCATACAACTTTCTCACTTTCGAGAGGTGAGATCTCCCAATATAAACTAAACAAGTAATTTTCTGGATACCCTGCTTATTCTCCTTCTACTCCTATTTATACTACTTCAGCTCTCATTCTCCTGAATAATTAGGGAATAATTCAGTACAAGGAATCAAAATGGAATAATTCTTTCTAGCTGTCATGCTCCTCTATTTCCCTGCCATCTGGATTTGCTGCAATTGACAGAGGTGTCATTTGTCTTGGCTCAGGTGCAATACCCTTCTTGCGCCTCCTTTTGTATGTGATGCGGTTTCCAGTCCCCTGCTGATGGGTTGCACAAACCCATTGCATATTACATTAATAAAATTGTAGAAGTAATTGGAAATATGCAACCTCTGAGGTGTCAAAGCCACTATCAAGTCTCTAGTATGAACTTTGATAGTCCCTCCGTTTCAATTTAATTTACTCACTTCACTTTGGGGGAGAACCAAGGAATATGTATAAAAGTATGAGAGAGAAATTGAAAAGGTGGAGAGAGAAACTGAAAAGTGAGAGAGAGAAAGTAAAAAGTAGGTTAAACTATTAAAAAGTGGATGACAAGGGTGGAAAAGGAGGAGAAAGTAGATGTGACATGTTAAAAGCAACAGTGTGTAGATTAAAAAGAAACAGACCAAAAAGGAAAGTGTGTAGATCAAAATGAAACGGAGGGAGTATTAGCCTAGAATGAAGCACATTACCAGGCCAAAAACTATTCAATTAACCAACTCTGCTTCAGTGGTCTGTGGCTACAAGGACACAAAGGAGGATATTGGAATGTGAAAAAGCTATTTCAAAATGATGGGGAGTTGCCCAACCAATCTTGCTTAAATTATCCGATGTGAAACATACAACAAAACCCAAAGACTTGAACTCAGCTAGCCAATATGATAATTCATTGTTGCATGCAGTAAGAATATATAATAAATTAACACTACCTAAAAAAACACCAAACAAACATTTGTAAATATAACAAACTACAAGTTGCCTTTGCAAATCCATTGCAAATTACTTTGATAAAAGTTTAGACGTAATTAGCAATATGAACCATCTCAGGGATCAAAGCCACTATTTATCTCTCTGGTATAAACATTCACATTAATATAAAATGAAGCACGTCACCCAGCCTGAAACTGTTCTATAATGTTTTTTATGATTAAGTATGATCTCACCTCTTCTTCAGTGATCTGTGGTCACAAGGATACAAAAAGAGAATACTAGAATGTGGATAAAGGCTATTTCAAACTCATGGGGAGTTGTCCAACGAATCTTGCGTAATTTCCAGATGTAAATTTCCAAAGATCATAAACTACAAAATCCAAAGAACTTGGACTCAACTAGCCAATATATGGATTCTTTGTTAAAGACCACCCCAAAGTCCAAGCACACATTGATGTGTGCAAACTGCAAAATGAGGGCTACAAAAAATATTGCCAAGCCCTCGAACTCAAAGATCCCCTGAGCCATAGATGAAGACATAAGAACCAATGAGGTTGAAGTGTAGTGGTCCAGACTCAAAACTGCATACTTGCCTTTCACATGCTTGTGTTTTTGTATATGGTGATATGGGAATATATGCTTGGTTCCATGCCTCCAATGAACCAATTTAAAGGGCCAAGGTAAAAGAATACGAAAGGACAAATGAAAGAGAGCACACTAGATAAAAACCGCCTCCAATATAATGAATTATGATAACTTATCTACAAACCAAGAAAGAACAAGTGCTATTCAAGCATTGTCCTCAAAAACCCATCAATTCACCAACTTTGGCTTCCACGCTTCAAAGCATCCTTGACCTCGTCTGGTTCAAACCAATGACTTAATGACAAAGATCAAATGCCAGAAAGAGCATTTGAAAAATAAGAAATAGACGATCAGCCAATTTTTCAAGACTAACAAAACAATGCATCTACTATCTAAATTTCCTCTGTCAAGAACAGTATTGTCATACTAACATAATTATGTAGGAACCCTCGATGTTGCAGCTTCCAGTAGAAGCCTTAAGCATCCTGACGGTCTCATCAGTCATCACAATGCACAGGTATCAGAGTTATAAAGCCTGTTAAATCTCTTCAACACTCCTGGATACAAAATTCTTCCATTGTCATTCAACCAGACTGAAGCATACCATCAGGATCAAAAGTTAAACTTATGAATGCTTCTACATGGGGCCCTCTTCCTATTCTGAATCTACATTAGTTTGGAACCCAGCGTCCCAATAATTGTCCAATACTGATTTGAGCGGGTGTCTAAAGGAACTAGACACATGAATTTGCAAGACAACATTGCATAATACCATTCATATCTACTACCCTGAACGGCTCGTTTGGTTAGTGGTCATAAATGGTGGTAACGGTAATGCAATTTAATGTAAATTTGTAACAAAATTTTCATGTCAATACTGGTTTTCCATTATAAATTTTCATTACCACCCAATAGCACTTTCCCTAGTGGTAATGAAAGGTAATGAAGAAAATGGATATTTTGGGATAAAGTAGCATTACCATAAGTAATAACAGGAGATTTCCTTTACAAATTTGCACTACAATGCAAGAAAATTACCATCATTTATAGCCACTAACAAAACCCGACAGTTAGCCTGAGAAAGAAACTCATCCTGGTATTACGTCCACCAGAAAATCAACCTCAAATGCCATGCCCATCAACATCTAACCAACCTCCACTTTAAATGATCCCAGTGCCAAAAAAAATATAGTTAGCACTATAAACCAGCAAAAAGGCTTAGCATCTTACCAGCCAGACAACATCGATCTGCACGAACAGCAGGAACATCGATATCTGCACGAGGAAAACCCTGCACAATTTGCCATATGGAAACCAAAAGTTAGCATATAACAAATTAAAAATCGAATTCGTCATGTTCAAAGCATGTTACAAGGAAACAATAGCCAACGACATTTTGGCACGCTATATATCCTATAACAGGAGCAATTGCTTGACATTACAGCTGCTACTTGTTAAAATGTTTCCATGTGCACAACTGCTAAGAAAAATGTGTCCACCAGAAAACCACATGCTCCAAAATCAAAGGCTAGACAGTGACATTAGAGAATTAAACAAAAGGTAGATAAAGAGAGATTCTCAACTTCAACTTGATGGTAATATACGAGTGTTGAAGGCTTTTGTAAGGGAAGAAAAAGGGTCTTGACCTTAAATACGAATTAGATTCTTCACAAGAAAAAAATTGACTATTTATAAGAGACAAAGATGGTTGTGGTCCAGCTGCCCACATCCCATCTCTTATAAACTTTATACATATATGAAAGTTGGTAAAACAAAGGGAAGACATACATAAGAACTGATCAGAGGACAAAGACATTGAAATTCTTCCACTACTGCCATCAGGGCAACAACGCAACGGAGACACTCCAGAAAGTTGTTATCCTCAACAAGCTGTCAAGGAGCGAGACCACTATTGCTATTCTGATATGTTGTGACTTTTAAGAAAATTGTGATACGTGCAATAAGATTCACCCTCTCACATCTCCAGAAAGATTGATAGGAGACCTTGCAAGTGCTCCTCTTAATCCATGGCTTGACAGATGCATCATATCCAAATGCTTGTAGAGCAACTGGTCTACAAACAGGAGATAATGATCTTACAGTGAAAGAATTAAGTGATCCTCTGGCTCTCTTCATTACAAGACACATAGGCACAACAAAGCACCTCAGTTACTTGTATATAACGTTATATAATAACAAATCTAGAATATGAATATTCAACCAGTGATTAAGAGTTGATGAAGAAGAAAGTTGTGAATTAAGATACAAAATGATACTGCGGAAAGTTATGCTACCTAAATAAGAAAAATGAACGAAGTATTTATCCTACCACTGATGACATCTATTCAACCCTTCACCACACTAGAGCGCAAGAAAGCCAGTTTCCGAAATACCCACACTTCAGATAAAAAGTTGATAAAAAGTTTATAAAAATTAAACTATTCCATATTCTAGGAAATGAAGTAAGCACAAGGGAATGAATAAAGAGATAGATAGCATAGTAAAAGGCAACTGAAAAAAATGAGAGCAAAATTGAGTTGAATAAGAAAATGTGCACATCACGTAACCCTCACCAGAGTGAAGTGACTTAGGTGGGTGTAGGAAGACAATTGAATTCCTTTATTTGATAAGTGACAATTCAATCACTAACTAGTAGCCTCAAAAAAAGTAACAGCAATCACTTGTCATGAACTAGTTCCAAGAACCAAAACGTAGTTCATAAACTTATATTCGTTAATAGCAATCCTCAAATTATGAGTGTTGAGAAGCAGATGTACCTCAAAATCAAGTAGGTTTCCGGATAGACCTGCACATCCAGGCTGGCAGAGACGCTGAATAATCGAATTCATCTCAGCCTCAATGACATCCCTTTGTTCCATCAGTCTCATTGTTTCTGCCTTCAAGTTCGTCCCAACCATTTTTGTTAATCTTCTTAAGTCTCACTTCACAGTTCACACACTTGCGTGCTGTTTCTTACAGACAACAACCAAACATTAGATTCAGGGCACAGAAATGAGAAAACCAGCCTAGAGAATTGAAAGGCTCAATCACCTCATGCACAAAATTAAAGACGAAAGACCCTTCAAAAAAAAAAAAAATTAAAGACGAAAGAGGAAATCACAAATTCAAATAAACCATACCAAGTTAAAGACGAAAGAGGAAAGACGAGAGGACTCCCGAAAAGTAGCACTCCGCAGAGAGAGGGGCGTGAATTTTGTGGGTTTTAGAGCCGAGATTTCTTCGTGGGGAACCAATATGGTTTTTCGATTTGGGGGTTTGGATGCAATTTTTTTTTTTTTTCCCGTTTTTGGGAACCCCGTGGTAAAAAGAATTTTCTTGTGGGCTACTTCGGATAAGATCACTCACCCAAAGGCCCAACAAGATCTAACCCCTCCCCCGCCCTAATACTGAAAGTTGCTTCCACTAAGATTTGAACATTGGTCTTCCATGTGGGAGATAGGATGTCATATCATTGGACTCAAAAGTCCATGACTCCTTGGTGGTTTGCATGTAATTTTAGGTTCACAAATTCTTTAAAAAGACGTCAAAAGTCAAACCAGTGAGTTAAACTTAGCAGAAAATTTCGAGAGATGATACACATACACTAGGTGTATGTGGGGACAGCATACACAAGTGTTCTCATTGGCTAATAGTAACAGGGTCCAAAATCCACTATGTTCAAATTTTCGTTTGAAATTCAAATCACAAATCTGAATTTTTTTGAATTTGAAGTTCAAATTTTATTAGAGTCCCGATACCAATTCAATTGAACAACTTCCAATGCATATTTTCTCTCTCCTCTTCATTTTCTCACCTCAGTATTTTCTCTTACCTCACAATTTTCTCTCTTGTGAATAACCTTGTTTTATACTAACCAAAGAACTTTACTCGCAAGAAAATTTTCTCACCCCTACATCTTTTTACAGGAAAACAAACATGAACGTACAAGGCCTTTGCATTTTAAACTTCTTCATCATCTTTTCTACTCGATGGACATTTTCTCACCTCGCATTCGCCAGAAAATGTTCCACATCTTATGCACCGGAAATTATTGTGAGATATTTTATTTTTGGGCCTTCAAATTTTTTACGGAAAGATTTTATATGAAAAACTTTGTTGTTGCTGGAAAAGTTGAAGATGGAAAATATTATTTAGCATAAAGGAGGAGATTATGAAGCATAAAGTTGAACTTGGAGAAGATTATCAAGATTTTCTTTTCGTGAGATTAATTGTCCATATATTAGAAATGTTGTTATATGAATTCATAATGTTAGAGTTAATTACGTTTACATCTAAAAAATAAAGGAAAAATTGATAGAAATAGTACTAACTAAGGGTCATGGGCGATCCGCCATTTTCAGTCCTAACTAAGTATTATTTCTGACCAGTCCCAACTATGCATCATTTTTGCCAACATTAGTCCCATCGGGTTTTTTTTTTTTTTTTTTTTTTGAGGGGAAATAACCAAGCTAGAAATAATCAAGGGACAAATTGTCCATGAGAATATAAGGAGCCACTTTCGGAGGACAGTGGTTCTCCCAAATTTGCTCTACCCCAAAGGGGACTAGCTTAGCTAAATGATGCGCCACATAATTGCAGTCTCTTTTCACATAAGACCATAAAACAGAAGAGAAAAAAGTACACCAAGATAATATGTTAGACAAAATGTTATCAAGATCCGAAAGGTAAATAGCACTCTTCGCAATCCGTTGAATAACCGTCTGACAATCTGATTTAATGATAATGCATTG
Source organism: Beta lomatogona (assembly GCA_947646795.1). Lineage (NCBI taxonomy): Eukaryota > Viridiplantae > Streptophyta > Magnoliopsida > Caryophyllales > Amaranthaceae > Beta > Beta lomatogona. The sequence goes on from CANSNZ010000973.1 coordinate 241,595, forward strand.
TAAGCCATGCCTTTTGCTCAGCCTCACACCCATCTCCAAGGCTTTAGCTTCAGCTATCTCTGGTTCCCAGTAAGCTCGAACTCGCATAGTAGCAGCGAATACCACTTCCCTGTTCGAGTTTCTTGCAATTACACCAAGACCTACCCATCCTTCAACACTCAAGCAAGCATCGACATTTACCTTGAACATATCTGATGGGGAACAGCTCCACTTCTTGGGGCTCGAAAGCTCTCGGCTGAGCTGGCGTACATAAATTTGCTTGGCATACTTCCCATGCTCTTCCACTAGCCTTTCAACTTTCTTCAACAAGACATGGTAAGGGGTAGTTTTATCATTAAAAACTTTATTGTTTCTCTCTCCCCAAATACACCACAAGAGGAAGGCTCCCTTGACTCGAACCTTCATGTCAAAATGCTTCCATCTAGCTATGTTTTCACTCACGGTCATAGTGCCATCCCATTCATGCATTGCAATGCAGCCACTATATCTCCAAAGATCATCAATTCGAGGGCACTCGAATAGCGCACGGGCATCAGTTTAAATACCATCACACCCCTAAGGACACCCCACGTCTTCTACAAGACGGCGATGATGCAGTAAGGCTCGGACCGACAACGTGTTTGTATTGAGTTGCCAAAGAAATTGCCGCACCTTGGGGCTCACCTCCAAAATCCATATATCAACCCAAGATTGATGGAAAAGGTCCAAATTACATCCCTTCCTCAACAGATAAGCGGTTTTCACCGAGTATTGCCCATTCTTGGTAAAAGCCCACATAAAATCATCATTTAGAGCTTGATTAACTAGAGGGATGGCAAGAATGCATTTGACATCCCTTTCATTAAACATTTCTTCAATTAATTCAATTGTTCACTCCATTCGGTTTATTTCAATTAAATCACTTACCATAGTAACAACATCTTGTCTTGGTGAGCTAATGAATCGGCTATCATCATCCATAACCCAAGGATCATCCCAAATGTTGATATCTTTCCCATTGCCTACACGCCATAAAGAGTCCTCTTTCATCGATGCTTTCGAACTCCATATGCTCTTCCACGAAAAATTACAAGAGTAGCCAAGAGATGAGTCAAGAAAATCAGAGTTTGGAAAGTACTTAGCCTTCATAACGAGTCCCACAAGTGAGTTGGGTTGTCGAACGAGTCGCCAAGCTTGCCTTTCAAGTAAGGCATCATTGAATGAATACTGTGAGATCTTTGAACCCCAACCCTCCAAAACACTTCAAAGAGCATAGTGAATCCCAACTCCTCCAATGAATCTTCTTTTTTCCGTCTGAACTCCCCCACCAAAAGCGGGCCATGGCTGCATGAATCTTCTGAATAATCATACTTGGAAAATTGTAAACTCCCATGAGATAAGTGGGAATAGATTGTATGACTACTTTTAAGAGAATTTCCTTCTCGACTCTTGATAATAGTTTCTCTTTCCACCCTTGGAGTTTCTTCCAAATTCTATCAAGAATGGAATCAAAAATGCCTTTTTTTGATCTTCCTGCAATAGAAGAGATACCAAGGTATTTGTCGTGCTTCTCGACCTGGCGCATCTTAAGAATCCCAATAATAGTTTCCTTTTGCTGCAAACTAACTCCTTTACTATAAGAGACTTTCGACTTTTCATAATTAATTTTCTGCCCGGATGCCAATTCATAAAGGTTGAGAATATCAACTATTTCTGTGCAATCATGTCGAGTAGCTCTAGTAAAAAGTAAGCTATCATCAGCAAAAAGAAGATGAGAGATTTCCGGAACGCTCCCGATAGCACGTGCACCATGAATCATTTTCTCCTGCACCGTCCTCTGAATCATCTTTGAAAAGGCATCTGCAATCAAGATAAAAAGATAGGGTGAAAGAGGATCACCCTATCTGAGCCCTCGATATGGAGAAACTGAACCATAGACTCCTCCATTAATAATGAAAGAGTAAGAGACCGTAGTGACACATTTCATGATTAAATTCACTCATCTACCATCAAAACCCATTGTAAGCAGCATCTTCCTGAGGAAACCCCATTCAAATCTATCATACGCCTTACTCATATCCAGTTTCATTGCAATAGCCCCCATCCTGCTACGATTCCTGTGCTTCATAGAGTGGAAAATTTCCATAGTAATGACAGCATTATCAGTAATAAGGCGCCATGAAACAAAAGCACTTTGATTTTCTGTTTCAATGTCAGGGAGAAAATCCTTCAACCGCATAACAATGGCTTTAGAAGCCAACTTATAAAGCACGTTGCACAGGGCAATAAGACGAAACTCACCCGCAAGTTTTGGTTCCTTCACCTTAGGAATGAGTGCAATGTTTGTCCGGTTCATATCAGTAGGAAAATGATTCCCATGAAGGATGTCACATACAACATTAGCCACATCATCTCCAACTATGTGCAAAACCGTTGATAAAAAATAGTATGCATCCCATCAGGCCTAGGAGCCTTGCAAGGATGCATCTGCTGCAGAGCTGTATAAATTTCATCTTTGGTATAAGGTTTTAACAGGGCTGCATTACATATATCAGAAACAATATGATCAATAAATTTTAGAACATCCTGGAAATTCAAGTCAAAAGGGTTAGAGGAAGTAAAAATATTACTAAAATAATTAGCAAAAATATTTTCTATTTCCTCCTCTTCACCGCACCAATCGCCATTATCATTCATATGCCCCTTCACATAATTTCTCTTCTTTCTCTGAGATGCTTTATGGTGAAAATATTGAGTATTCTTATGACCATCTTTGATCTTCGCAACTCGCGAACGCAGATACCAATATGCCTCATGTTTCTCGTTCAACTCATCTAATTATTTCTCTAAATCAGCACATCTTCGACAACTTTCATCAGTGACATCCTCTTGTTGAGTCGTGGCCAATGCTTTCTCCACTAGTTGAAGTGTTGAGCACTCCAAGTTTTCAGATTACGCCCCAGTAGCTAGAGCCTTGTAGTGATAACATCCCCGGTAGACTCTTGCCACGTACGCTGGACCACGGCTTCACACCCATCATCAAGTAGCCAACAACTTTCAAATTTAAAACCCCTCCTCTTCCTTCCATGTTTGCTAGCCTGCTGCATTCGTGTTATAATAGGGCAATGGTCGGATTTATATCGCACAAGTTGCTCAACCGTACAGCTAGGAAATAGGTGAAGCCACTCTGGTGTGCACACATATCTATCAAGCCGCTCCCGAATTCTCATGGAAGGAGATAGACCACGGTCCCAAGTAAACCAAGCACCTAAAAAACCCAAGTCTCGAAGCGCACACTCATCCAAAGTCTCTCTAAAGGTGAACATTTCACTCCTAACACGATCTGCACCCCCCTCTATTTCTTCAAAACTGAGCACTTCATTAAAATCACCTCCTATGAGCAGGGGTACATCTAACTAGTCACAAAGGTGCCTAATAAGATCCCAGGTTTTGTATTTCTCCTCCTCCTTCGCCCACCCATAAATCCCCACAAACCTCCACCTACTATCACCCACACCAATATCTCCATATATATGATGTTGTGAATAAGAAACCAAAGAAAAAACCACATCCTCTTTCCAAAAAATACATAAACCTCCTACTCTACCTTGACTTACCACACCAAAAGCGTTTTGAAAACCTAATCTACTTTTCAAAGACTCCGCATCATTTTTATTTATCATTGTTTCGGCTAAAAATATGATGTCGGGGGCATAAGTATCACTCCATCGCCGGAGTTGACGAACTGATCAAGGGTTGCCCATCCCCCGGCAGTTCCAACACAGAGTACTCATAATGCTTGGTGGGGTTGGGTTACACCAACCATCCTCCAGATCAATGTTAGTAGTAGTATGCTCGGGGCTCGGCTTTGTGCGCTTTGTTGCTCCATCCACACTCACAACTTCCATACTGTCATGTTCAAGAGAACGTTTGTTCGAAACTCCATAGTATCCATATCTACCTTCATTGTTGTACCTTTTTCAACCATATCTCCTCTTGCTATACGTTTCCGGCATTTATTTTTCACTTTTCTAAATTTTCTTAGAGGAAGAGAAAAAGGGGGGGTATTTAAAACCTCTTGTGGTTGAGTTGGCTGCAAGGAAAGGTGGGAAGCAATTAATGAAGGCACCTAGGACTCACAACGTCTGGAATTAAATAATTCCAAAGCTTGCTCATCAATAAAGAAATCGCTCCTGAGTTAATATCTCGATAGATGCGACTTTAGGGGTTCAATTGGTGGAGAAGGCGAGCGAAATTTCTCAATTTCGTTCGAAAATTATGTCTATTGTGATTCAATCTTCTATATTAGGGGTTGCAAATTTGGATCTTCAGATCTAGGTCTTGGGTGATGAATTATAGCGATTCAATTCACTCCAAGTTTATGTGATGACGTTCGGAGTCATCAAACTAAAAAAAATGCATCTAATTGTGAGAGGCTCTCCAATTTGATTTGGGACACCTTTGTGCATGGTCTGAAGTCATAAAAGGAAGTGCCTTCTTGGTTAGTTCAATCAGTAGAGTCCTAGGAAGATTTATCTTTTCAAGAATCTTGGGATTTATCATCTTATGAGCAAATAGCTCTACAAGATGGGATATGGCGATATATTTTTTAATATCGTCAGTGGTTAGAATCCCAACAACCTCAAGCACATTATATTAAATCTTTATCCGTAAGACATATAACCTAACCCCAACAATTCTCGCCCAAGCAAATTTGCATTCAGGTTGATAAGATAGCAAGATGGTTTACAACTCTTATTGTTTTTACTTCCTAGGTTATGTAAGAGCAAGTCACGCTCACTTCGACTTTAGCTTACTTTCTGTTCTTCGTTTGAATATAATGTCCCTAGGTTGTAATTCAAGTTTTAATTAATGCAAATTTTTCTAATGTAAAAAAAAATTATTGGGACTTAGGAGCAAGATCTTCACACCTTGCGGATGAGACATCAAGAAGGAAAGATGTTGTATAATGATTAGAGCAAGTGGAAGACTACCCATGTCAAAACATTCATAACGAAATTGCAAATGCACTAGCATACAAGCTCTTGAAAGGAGCCAATATTATCCAAAAAGGGCTCTATCTCTCTAGGTTTTCCCCAGCCCAAACCCTAAACACACAAAACCCCAGCACCGCATACCTTCCTAGGCTCGCCGGCGGCTGATATCTCAGCCTCGTCGCCGGTGAGCCTAGCCTGTCTACGTTTAGTTTTAGGGTCGCTTTAAGGGTCTGGTTTTAGGGTCATGTAGTTCCCTGTTCCCCCTACCCCGCTATTTCCCCAACCCAGTCCTGTAGCTGCTGTTTCTGTCACTCCCCTGCTCACTTCCCTTTCCCTGTCCCCGCCCCGTCCCCTGTTCGGTGGTTGGTTGGTTCGTCTAAGACGTGCTTGAAGTTCGGGCCGCCGCCGAGGTATGGGTATTCCCCTTCCCCTGTTTGGTTCCAATAGGCCGTTTCGTGGCTTAGGTTGTTCTAGTTTCCCCTGGTTGGTTTTAGTTGGTTTCGGGAGTTAGGTTTCCTTGGGTTGGTTTGGCGCTTGATAGTACGCGGCATTGTGGTCCAGCTTCCCCTGTTTGGGTCTATTTGGTTAGTGCTTTAGGTTTGTTAGGTTTGTGAGCTGCTTGTCGGGTGTTCCTAGGGTGTTCGTGTTCTTAGGGTGTGGTCACTATAGGTTTGCTTGCGTGGAAGGTTTCCATCCCCGCTCCCCGTCCTCATGTCTTGTATGCACAGTCCCGTAGTTAGGTTTGTGGTTGTTTTAGGCTTCCCCTCTCCCTCCCCCCAATTAGTATCGGGCTTCCCTACCCCCTCCCCCAGTTAATGTCGGGCACCCCTTTCCCCTTTCCCCCTATTAGTATCGGGCTTCCCTTCCCTCCCCGGTTGTTGGAGTTTCCAAATAGTTAAGTCAAGTATTTTCTTGAACAGTGTGTTAAATCTCCGAATAAAAGGAGTGCGTTGTTTCGAGTTGTTAAAGTTGTTATCGGTGGTTGGTTGTGGCCATCGAAAAGTATTAGTCTGTTGGGTCAAGCTTGGTGGTTCAAAGGAGTCACAGCTGAATATGTCCGTTTTTTGGAATATGTGCTCAGGGACAAGGTGACTCACGATGTTCGTGAGCAAGGACGAGGTGATGATAGGCTTTCATGGTTGGGACGTGTATTTGCCGATTTTGAAAACCGGAGGTGTGTTCGAGGGCTCAACTTGTTTGGCTCTCCTTTTAGCTTGGCATTGATCTTCATGGTCTTTGCCTTGAAAACTTCAAATCTGCAGGCGACACTCCAGTTGCATCTGGGGGTTTACAGCACGCCCACTCATCAGCGTTTCTCCTTCATCATGGAGAAATCTGACATACTCTCGCTCGAGAGTAGTGAGTCACAATGGAACGTGACTCTTCACATGGTCATGAGCTTAGAATCCATGACAGATCATTGGGATTGGTCATACGACGAGACGCAATGTTCGCCGTTGGTTGTTCGTTGTCCAAATTATGATCGTCAATCGCTTCATCAATCACTTCCATCAGCCATCCGAGGTTTGCATCCACCATTATCAGCACTGACCAGTGATGCTCCCCTTTCTACGCTCTTTTGTTTCGGTTTTATTTATTTATGTATTAGGTGGAATGTACGAGCTCTGAAGGCTCCTTTAGGTTTATGTGTTTGTTTTAGTTTGGGTTGTATTATCATTAGGCTATACTTCTTTTAATTAATGTACGATTTCTTGTCAAAAAAAAAAGGAAATTGCAAATGCAAATAGGCAATACCATGACTTTACCCTTGAAAACAATTAACATGTCAAAACTCGTCAAACATTATATACAAACATGTCGCAATTACATAAAGAAGTCATAAAAGTAGTCGAAACGACCCTAATCCAGCTTTGTACAAACACTAAGGCCTCCAACAAGTGTGCTTCAGTTTGCATATATGGAGTATGGCATCAGATAATTTTAAAATGGCATCTGCAAAATAACTCAGTAAATTCGACTTTATAGAAAGGCAAAAGGACCACATATTGTGACAAAAAAAAAAGCAATCCATAGACGAGTAGAGCTTGAAAAAATATCATTGATGCACATGTTATAGATCACTTCTGTTCTTTTGGACTGAATTAATGAAAATTCAGTTCAGTTCAGGTTTATTCAGTTCAGTTCAGTTCAGGTTTATTCAGTTCAGGTTTACTCAGTTTAGTTCAGTTCAGGTTTATTCAGTTCAGTTCAGTTAGTTTCCTCTTACAGTTTTCATTTTATTCAATTCAGTTCAGGTTTATTCAGTTCAATTTAGTTCAGGTTTATTCAGTTCAGTTCAATTCAGTTCAGGTTTATTCAGTCCAAAAGAACAGAGCCAGTTTAGCATCTACATTGCTTTATGTTAAGAATATATGAGACCAAAAGTCGAAATTATTTTACTTGCAAAAAACTGAGATTACATGTCAAAGGATCAGTAGAAAACCCAAACCAGAAACAAATAATAGTGTAACAGGACCATGATTGTTCGATTTCAGTCTTATCAAAATAAGAATGAACTAAAATCAAACTCGGGATGGGAAATCCATTATAAGAGGCGAGAGACAAGTCTCAGATGCACTAGCAAAACAAGGGTTGACAAGGTGTGAAGACTTCATAGCATGGACATAGGGAGTTTTTATTTATGTTGTAAGGGGCTATGTATTTAAAGTTCTATTGTGGGAATTTTGTGGTATTAGTTGATGTATCACTAAGATGTAGAATGGAAAATTTCATGTAATCTTTATAGTACTTATAATATGATATTAAATTATAAATTAAAAAAGGGGCAAATAATAAGTAAACTTGACAACATTTATAGTAACAAAAATTAATGCAACACACCAGGGTTCAAATGGCTGGCAGAATGACTAACAACGTATTGAAGCTTTGATGAGTATTAGAGGTAAAGCACCCTTTGGTTGAGACGGATGAAAACAGAAGCCAACAGCCATGGTCTAGAAAAGTACGGATAAATCATTATACATGGCTAAATACTGGACACGACCACATGAATGAAGCCAAACATTACCACCAATTTGCCAGACACGGGCTGAAACAAAAAATTTGGATGTACTTTAGGTCTTAGATATGTAAAATTGTGGATCTGCTATGCTCAACCAGAAATTCAATCTAGCACCTCTGCTAGAATGTTGGTTTTGTATGTGTATCATATGCGTTCACAAAGTTGGTCTTTTTAAAAATAAAATTTCCAGTCCATGGTATGCAACTTTGGTTCTACTCTATTACCTACCTTTATGGGTTTGTCTGAGATCCGTATCACAGTAATGTAAAATCTTATGTCCAATCGGTTTACCTCCTTTTTTTCGGAAACTTTTGCACTCCTATTAGCTACAATAACCCATCCAATTCTCATAATTTTCACAATAAGGTTCTTTTCATGATTACCATTTACCATAACATAGTAAGACTATTATTTGTCTTACCTAAAGATAAAAGGAAACAGAAATGAAATAATGGTCAAAGGTGGAAGGAAGTATCATACATACCCGAGTAAACCTCTCGCCCTACCATATTCTTGGAGTAACGAAACATTTGTCGGTGCACCCCGCCTCATAACCATCACGAGATATTGCTCTACCCACATTTGTCGAGCCTCGAAGCAAGCCTTGACAAGTAGGTTATCCCCGCATTCTACGGTTCCAAATTTCACAATCCGATCACCAAGCCGCAAACCATCTTCGGTGAAGGAGATGCCTCGACTATTTCATCCACCATTGCAAAGGGTCAAGTTTGACTTCGCACCCACACCCGCAAAAAAAGCGAGAATTTCTTCCAAAAGCATGCCGGGTGATACGGATGAACCATTAGAAATGATAGGAGTCTCGGGTATCCGTCGCTTTGTCCGTATCTATAATTGAAGGGGAATAGTCGGTTTGTTAAAAGCATGTCCAAATTATCAAATGACGACAAGAGGAGCAAATACATCAAGAAAGCAACAAGTAACCTACATCGACATTCCCCTCCTCCCTTCGCTTTACCTTTAAGTACCACCCGGGAAGGATTGCCATCACACCCTCGGGTTGCTCCTCATTCCTACTCCCGCCTTCGTCTTCTCGGGATCCCTTTTAGACAGGACTCCTCGCCCTTTTTATTATCTTACAATCAACTCATCCCTCTCCAAAGCCCAATTTCTCGCATTTTCCTTTCCACCATCGACCCGGGAACCACTATGCGAGACAAGGCTAAGCGCAACATAGTACTCGTAGCGGTGATCAAACAATCCAAGAAACTAATCTAATGACATATTGTCTAGTGTAGATAGCAAAAGCCTACTCACCAGTCACCAGTAATTTTTGGTTCAAGGGCTGAATTGTGAATTTAATGCAATAGCAAAGAGAGGGGAGGATAGGGAAGCCACTCATGGAACAAGGACAACTATTGCGAAATCATAATTGTAACACCCCAGAATTTCAAAACGGAAAAGAAAGAAATAATAATAGTATTAATAGGACGATGGCGGAAACATCATCTTCTGGGAATGTCACTACTACAAGAATAGTGTTTAAATAGCTAAGTGATAAAAACAAACATAAGTAAATACTATAAGTAAATTAATTACTTAGATTAAAATCGAAATGAGAAAACTATCTCAAACTAAAGAGAAGTCTAGAACTACAACCCCTAATAGATTATTTCTCGAATCTCAACCCGAGCCCAAAATCAAAGAAAATCCACATCAACAAAACCTGCAAAATATACAACAAATATCCACAATCAGTGGGGAGTAACTAGCAGTTCTCCCAGAACAAAAGCAATCAAAGTACGATTTAGACATAGATTAATAAAAAAATAAATAATTAAGTCAAGTTAACTACAATATGCATCCACTTCCATATAACTCACAAATAACGCAAATGAATAATAAATAGCAAGTGAGTTGGATAAAAATAAATAAATCATCTCAAGAGTACTTTTAGAAAAATAAAAGTATAGGTAAAACAAGTGGGTCGAGACGAAACCGAACGCTAGTGAATCGCAATTCACTTCCTAAGGTTTGTCGATTGCAATCTCCGGTCGGTCTATGGGCTTACGTTCCCCACGCTTTGTGTCTAAGAATAGCCAAACTCCCGATGCAGGGTAGAACACGCAGAACTCCCTGACCTCTCGGACGACAACAATTAACCCAGGCTTACCCCTAGTTCGCCAACCAGGTGGCATGTTTTTCACCGGGGACTACATCTATCCCACCGGATGTTCTTATCTCAAAATAAAATCATAAATATCATCAAAGTATCATTCATCTCAAAAATATTCGTCAAAAGGGATGCCACCCGGCCTTATACCCATAATTCATCAAAAGTAATTTTTCAAAAATCTTCAAAGTAGTAACTTACAGATTTACAACAAATATCTCAAACCACAATACTTTAAACATCACTAAGCATCAACAATGATAGTGAAATAGTTTTTACAGCACTAACAACATCAATAAAAAATGCATCACCAATTAACTCCAAGGCTTATTAAATAAATGAATAGTACACAATTAATCATTTTTACATAAATCAAACATAAACATAATGATACCAATAATACTTACAGCAACCTACTAAACACCAACATCCAAGAACATAAAAGATCACAAATTATTTCTGATTAACAAGCTCTCAAATAATTTAAAAGAGTATCCTCAATTTCACAACAAAAACCCAATAATAATTATTAAACTAATAAGTTCGAGCAGTAAAATCACACAAAAATTATCATATGACCCTAATGGCTCTACTGACATGGTACAATTTTTATTTATAATTTTCGAACTCCAAAAGTAATTTTAAAAGTTAATATACAGATTACTCAATAAAGCCAATATAATAACTAAAAATATAAATAAACGCCCAAAAATTACCAAAAATTTACACAACATGCATAAACTCACGGAAATACATATTATACAAAGAAATGAATTTTTCGGCCTCCATATATAATTTCCATGATTTATATACTGACAGAAACGAAATTGTAAAAACAGATATATCAATTAAATAAACCAGTACACAGTAGGCAAAAATTATTCTAAGGCATGGAATGCATACTACGCATACAACATGATCTAAGAAAAATAATTTCAGAAATTTTAACATCCGTTTAATAATTATTATGCAATTTAGCCAAAAACGCACAAAACACCAATTAAATCAAATAAATACCAAAAATCATACGAAAATTATTTTCTCTTTACAGTAATCACACAGCATGCATCAAGTATATTCATGTCAAATTTCTTCAATAATTTCATTCAAAAAGTATTTTAAATAATTCCTAGCGTAATAATCTAATACCGAATAATACTCTAGTCACTATGGTTCTAAGATAACTACTAGTTACCTGGAACGTCGGGAGGAGAGCTGAGTCTAAAGAGATAATTAAGAGCTACGCATACAATCCAATTCCTCTTCTAACCCCAAGGCACAACGAACGAGAATTGAAGCAACCAGTCACTAGGCATTTTCTTCTTTTTTTTTTTTTTTTTTTCCGGCAATAAGGAAAACATACAAGACTCAGTACTATTACAACTTATTCTTTCTTACATATGCAGCAAGACTAACTACCTCTCTCACCTGACCCCTAGTAACCTTACAACACTCAAAAGATAATAACTTTTTACATATTTCTTGAGTATCTAATACAATTCCAGCGATATCACACAACACCTTCCCAGCTACAATGGCATAGAAAAGCTGATTGGAAGCAGTTAACATCCTAATATGACGGCAACCTCTATTCTCAGCTTCCTGCAATCCTCTGAGGAACACATAACCCTCTGCTTGCAATGATGATGTAGCAAAAATTTTGTCATTCCCGTGGAAACGCACAGTTGCACCCGACCCAGTCCAGGCAATATCAGCTATCCACTTGGACCTTCCATTCGCTTTCCATATCGCACCAACTTGAACTGTACACACTTCTCCTGTCAACTGACCATATCTATAGCAATTCTCTTCCCCTCTCATACTCCTACTATACCGACTCGGCAACGTCTCCTTTACTAGCCTTCTTTTCTGCGCAACCTGAACTTCTCTCCCAACTATTTTCAAAATATCAAGAGGTTCAACTTTCGATCACGGAACAACACTTTATTCGGTACTTCCCGGATTGACCACATAATAGCCGCAAGCACACACCTCCGTACCCATCTTTACCATCAATTTTCCAGAAATAATGGAACATATTTTTTACCCAATCTGCAATTGGAATCATGGAATCATGCTCCACCCTAAGACCTAGCTCAGATGCAAACCAAACATGCTTACTAATCTCACAATCACGAAATAAATGTGCATCTGTCTCTGGCATCCCATGACACAAGTAACAAACATTACTAGTCCCAACACCTCTTTTATTCAAATTTGCACATGTAGCTAAAGCTTGTTGGATTAGTCTCCATAAAAATAGTTTCCACTTAGGTGGTATTTTCTTCTTGAACGTTGATAAATCTAATGTCACACTGCTCTGTTCCGACCATGATTCCCGGTGATCAAAAACTTAGATTCTAAATCGCTCCAGTCAGAGTGTAGAACAAGATGTTATAAACGTTCTGTCCAAATTTGAAGACGATCCAACGGTTAGAGCTCCAGCTACGGTTATTTTCGTGAAGGTGTGACAGGAAAAACCGGGTTGAACCTTTCTATTATTTTCCTCTTCTTTTTCTCTCTTTCTTTTCTTGAAAACGGTGAGGGTTAAATGCAAATGATGCTGAACTTCCTTTAATAAAAATCAGAATTTTATGGCAAGGAAAAATGAAGGGTCTAGGAGACATGATTAGGGGGGTTATGGGGGTTACAATCTACCAAGAGTCACCAATTAAAAGAAATGAAATAAAAGAGGAGAAACTTCTTCCTTCTCCCTCCCCATAGCCGGCTGTCCAAGCCCAAGTACACCAAGAAGATTTCGGCCCAAGTCATCAAAGGTCCATGCATCAAAAGTCCGACACGCGATAAATCGATAAATTACTAAATCGCACCTAAACTTTGAAAATACTTAATAATGAAAATAACTCTAATAAATTATATTATAAATATAAATATAATAAACACATTAACACGCCACATGCGATGCAACATTTCATCACCCAAGTCGGTCCAACAACGTTACAAAAACGCTACGCGACAAAACAACATCCTAAACGCCTAAACAAATAACGAAATTAATATAACCTTTAAGATAAATAACTAACAACTTAAAATAAATATATATATAAATATATCACAACATATAAATATATATACACATTTTCACAACACGTTCCAAAATAATCTAAATAATAAATTATTTATTTTTACGAAAAATATCATTTTAATGTAAACAAACACCAAAATAAAGAGTGAAAAATTACGGGGTGTTACAATAATTCCCTCCAAGGCTTCAACAATCAAGTCTAAAATTTACCTAAATTATAGTAGTGTATGTTTAACATTATGTCTATATGTGTAATACATCAAATAACTGATGTAAGTGCATAGCATGAATCATTTATTAGCTTAATGTTATATAATGAAAAGGCTTTCAGCATAAAGCCATCATAAGCATAGTGTAAACATAAAACCACCGTCAATATAATCTCCATCTCCGCAGGAACAAAATGCCACCTTCTAGAGAAAACTCTACTATTTCTTATTAATGGCAAAATTTCACAGCTCGTGTATTGGAAGTGTCCAAAAAGAATCAAGTTAATAGTGTCGCAACAACCCATAATTTCGTTCACTTTTAAGAGGGAGCTGCTTATAGGGACTTATTAAAGGCAGTAGTACCAACAGAGTGCACGCTCCTTCCATTTATCACCCATTGCCTGAATACCTAGAAAGAGTGGTTCACCTGGAGCAACAGTATCACAGTTTGCTTCAAGAGATGAAAAGCTACCAAATACAAGTATTTCACTGGAAACATATTGTAATGGATCAGCACACCCAAGCAAGGCCTATCATCCATTGAACTTATGCCAGACGCAAGAGGAAGGGCAAGGAGGTCACTCCTTAGAATATTAAGTAGAGACTTCGAAGTAAAGAAGCTAAGACTTCCAATACTGAGAGAGAAGAAATAAAGGGAGAGGGGGAAAGAGTGAGGTCATTCAGATCATGTGTGTCTCTAACTCTCTTACTTAGGAGTATAATTACACTTGGCTATAAACGAGTATAGTTATTAAGCAATACTATTTGTATAGTATATTGTGTACAATTGGGTATAATCACCTTCCATCACTTAATAGACTTCCCATTTGCTTTTTTTCAGTCTCAAGACACATCGTTGACAATCATATCTTTAATTATGTATTAATCAAAATATAAAAACAAAGTTAATACTTTGAATGTACATATTGAGACGAATGTAAGAAGATTCCATGACTATTTTTATTAGGAATAATGTTCACTATAACTCCCAAGTTTGTCTTACCATCTTAGCCCCATGCTTGATTTATTTATGAATAATCCCAAATGTGGTAATATCCTTCTCATATTGAACCTAATTGAAATTTGATCACTTTCACGGGTAAAAACATCCCAAAAAGCAACAAAATTTAACTTGTCAAATAGGTAATGAGTGACTACGTACTAATATGGAAAGATCATCACCAAACTTGGGATCATATAGTAATATATTAAATTTGGGATAAAACGGGAAAACACCCCAAAATTTGGATTTATGGTGATTATATATTTGTGAGAATAGTTGGTCCAAATTTACAAAATTTGACCTTTTAAAGTAAACGTGAAGCTTATTAAGGGGCAGAGGAAGTATCTTTGATGAGTGAGATTTATCTCACTCTTAGGGTGGTATTAAGGCTATTTTACTTAGTTTATTTCAGCTTTTAGCTCATTTTTTCCTTCATGTCACCTCTTGTGCTCAATGATCTACTCTTAGCATATAAATACATATTTGCCTCCCTTCGCCCTACTATCCTATTTGATCTTTGGTGTTTAGGAATTTAAACTCCAACAAGCTTAAAGGAGAGCAACAGGAAGAAGAATTACCCGGGGAGTATTATTACGCGCCCGGGCCAAGGAGTTCGTCCGAGCAACAAAGTGCCCGCCAGCGACAGACGTCTGCCGAGCCATCAGCCTGCCTCCCCCGGTACTCCATGGTGCAAAGTCCCTGCCTCTTTCACAAAAAGAGTTGTCCCCGTCCAGTAGAAAGCCCGGGCTTGTCGTCAACCCGCCTAGGCTCTTCTGTCAAGCCCGCCCAGGACCTTGGAAGCCCGCTGGGCTACTTCCCGTTACAACTATTTTCAGGTTTCTTTTTCTTTACAACATTTGTAATTAGAGGGGGTATAAATACTCTCGTACCCTATGTTGGAATCCAAATTATTTAGATTTTTAGAACCGTAATATTAGCTTTTAGCGTAAGAGAGATAAAACTAGGTACAAAAGGTGTATGTTGGAGATCAGATTTCAATGAAAAATGATAAAATTCTTTGAAATTCTAATTTTTTAAGTAATCTTCTCAATCTTTTCTTTCTTTCTCATTATTTTTATGCATATCTAGTTTATCATTTTCATGCTTTAGATTCATGTTTTCATGGCTTAATCTTCTTCATGTTTCATTGCTTAATCCAGATTAAAGTTTGTATCTTTCTTTAGTTTCTTCTTGTTTCTTCTTTAGATCTTATTTTTACTTTTGCTTTAAAGTCTTGATTTTTGATTTCTTTGTCTTTGGATTTGTGATAGATTTCTAGTTCTTCCATCTTTGTGATGTTTCTTAGTTTAATGGATAGTGAGTAGTTCATTAGCTAGGATTGGGGAGTAACCCAATCATTATCTCCATCCTTTTCTCATGAGTAGGGTTTGTTAGGATTGTTATGCTTGGTATTTGTGCATTTTTCAATCATTATTGTTGTTCGTGACTTAGTTATGTGAGCTCCATCACTTTTTGATCCATTTGTCATTTTGTTGTCCCTTAATAACTAGCCTTTATGTAGATAACCTTCATGAATGAATGATTAATGGTTATGCTTCACTTGTTGAATTATATTGACTTGGGTTTCATTTCAATTCTTATCTTGGTCTAGTTAGGTGAGAACGCCTTAAAATATAGGTTTGTTGTTATAATTAGGACTCTGCACTCAATCCAAGAGCTTGAAGTGTTTGATGTGTGGGCAACCGATTTCATGGGACCTTTCCCCTCCTCTTGTGGTTACATTTACATTCTACTTACGGTGGATTATGTCTCAAAGTGGGTTGAAGCTCTTACAGTTCCACCAATGACTTAAAGGTGGTGACTAAGCTATTCAAGAAGATCATCTTTCCACGGTTTGGCATGTCCAAAGCTATCATTAATGATGATGGTTCCCTTTTTACTAAGAAGTCTTTCCAAGCTCTCTTAGCTAGATATTGAATTCACGATCAGGTCGGTCTCTCTTAACACCCTCAAATACGTGGGCAAGCCTACGTTTCAAATAGAGAGATTAAGGTTATCTTAGAAAACACCATGGATAGAAATAGAAATAGAAAAGATAGGTCACTCAAACTTAATGATGCACTATGGGCCTACCGAACTGCCTTCAAGACTCTCATTGGCACCATTTCATACAAATTAGTTTATCGGAAATCTTGCCACCTTCTGATGGAGCTTGGGCACAAGACTCATTGGGCTATCAAGACCCTTAACTTTGATTTGAATGAGCTTGAAGACTCATTGAAAAAAAACTCTTTTATCTTAATTAGCTTCAAGAGCTTAGTATGGATGCCTGTGATTGTGCTAATACCTATAAAGCTTGGAGCAAAGATTGGCATGATAAGAATATCGTGAAGAAGGAGTTTCAAGTTGGTGATTGAGTCCTCCTTTACAACTCCCAATTGAAGTTTTTCCCCGAAAACCTTAAATCAAGATGGAGTGACCCTTATGAAGTGACCCTTATGAAGTGAAAGAAGTCTTTCCTTATGGCTCAGTTAGCATCTCTTGCCCAAACTAAAACCCATTCAAAGTCGACGGACATCGGTTAAATAAGTACTATGGTGATGCATTCGTTAGAGCAATCTCTACTATCATACTTGGGGAATTCACTCCCCCTCCTGCCACTTGAAGCACACATCCCATCTTGGTCAAGCTAAAGACCTTAAAAACAAGTGCCTTATAATTTAGCCAAAACTTGACGTTTTCTTCAATTTAGCTTACTCTTAGTGACTCTACCTTCGTGAGACCTCTGATCTTTGTGGTTCACCCTTACTTACCGCTTGACTAGTTTAGGTGGATAGTTAGGACTTTTATTTGACCTCGCTGGAAGTAGACAGTAGTAACGACCTATCGTGTACCTTTGTCCAATCTTGCATTGAGAAGTAAAAATACAAATGGCATCTTAATTTTCCTTAACCTGATGGCGTAACCCAAACCAGAAAGCTACGAGTCACAAACATGTATTTACGCAGCCGAAACAAGGATTGCCCAACTATAGTAAAGTGTGGTGGGTTTGAGAATTTTCTTGCACAAGCGCCTACAAGAGAGAGGACCAAGTCTATCAAGCTCTAACCGCCAACAATCACTAGTCAAACGCCCTTTTGAGAAGTTGGCCAGAGTGGCATCTATGATCCATACACTATGTTGGGGCATTGTTACGGTTGCTTACATGTGCTCAATCTCCTTACAAACTCCAAAATGCACCTATCTCCCATGTACCCTAACCGAAAAGGGCATGAGACATAGCCAATTCCATGTCCCCTATGGTGGACAAATTGAATAAAGACCTTGAGTTGGAGGTCCCACTAGGCAACACTCACAAAGGAAGAACAACAAGAACTTGGAAGTCTTAATTAAATGGCGGCATCTTCCCACAGTATGAAGCCACATGGAAGGATTTTGACATCATACATATGGTTAATCTCCGGCACCACATACTTGTAGTCTATCGGCACATCCAAGCAAGGCCCACGATCCATTTTACTTATGCAAAACGCAAGGGAAGGGCAAGGACGCCATTCTTAGAAGATTTTATTTAATAATTTAGTAAAGCAGTTAGGTGTAGTGTAGTAAGGAAAATAAAGAAGTCGATTCTGAGAGAGAATATAGTATAATGAGGGAGATGAATACAAATAAGGGGAAAGGGGGAATAAAGGAGAAAAGGTGATGTGTGTTCAGTGAGATGTGAAGGGAAAACAATGAAAGAATAAGAAAAAAGGTATCCATTGTCCAGGTAAAACGTGACACATGTTGATCTAACTTGCTGAACTAGACATAGTATTAGGATAATTAAGGGAGACTATCCTAGAACTTTGGATTTATTGAAATAAATAGAACTTAAGATTTATATGGAACAATACTCTAAAGTTAAGATTTATCTTTGACAATTTTGCCTATTATATATATATGTAATAGAGGAGAGAGAAATAAGAGAGGAATGACAAATAAACTAAGGAAAATGGAGGATAGGGGATAATGAATTGCATTAACAAAGCAAGGAACCATTGATACAATTATGAGAGCTTTGAGTGACAGGAATACTCCTTAAAAAAGTAAACAAACAATCTGAGAGCTTATGGTCAAAAGTTTAAAAATGTAAGAGAGCTTATGGTCAAAAGTTTAACATTGTAAAAAATATTATAAATCTTAACCTAGTGAACAAAGATATACTCCCTCCGTTTTCGAAAGTTCTTCCTACTTTGACCAATTTTCTCTCATAAAAAGATTCCAAATAGGAACAACAAAAGAAAACGGAGGGAGTATATAAAAAGGATCAACTTAGTGTAAGAAGTTTTAATTATTAAACAAAAATTAATTGAACTTGTAGTTGTAAGAGAAATATTATATACGAAATTAACATGATAAACTTCACATATATGCTCATAATAACATATAAATCTATACCGTTCGCAAATTCATAATAACTATAATGATCGATAATATTGAATGTGATTATAGTGATGAAGACAAACTTAAGATCTATAGTTACCTACTAAGCAGAACAAGTGAACAACTATAGAGATTGATAATTTGACCTTAATGGTAAAAACAAAAACTCACGATCGATACATTACCTATTAACTATTATTAATTAGATCATATTGAACAAAATGATCTATATTGAATACTATAATACCTTAAGCTATTAATCGATTAGATTAACTAATAACCTATAAGCAACTAGAACAACTCGGATCTATATGTTATGTTATTGATCACAATGAACTATAGTGACTGATAATATTGAACTCGACCACTAAGTAGATCATAGTGAACAAATATGATTTATATTGAATACCTATGACGCCTTTAGTTATTGATAGATTAGATTAACTATAATCTATAAACAACTAGAACAACTATGATCCATATATTAAGTTATTGATCACAAACACTCATGATCCATATACTAAGTTTTTTGGAATAACATCTATGGTCAAATTCAATACTATAGTGATCGATAGTATTGAATTTGACCATAGATGTTATTCCAAAAACTCAAGATCTATATATTACCTATTAACTACTCCCTTTAGGTATAGCTGAAAGCTAGAGAGTTCAAAGATTGGTTAGTTAGTGACACTTGGTGGGATTAATTGAATTATCTTCTTGAGTTAACGCTACCGATGATGAATTTCTTGAGGGCTGCGGATGTGGATTCTTCAATATTGCATCTAGTATATGACATGTGGGACACCATCATTGAAGTGGTGAAAAGAATAATTTTTTAGCTTGAAGGCTTGAATTTACTCACTGATCAATCTTCTTTTTACAACGCAGTTCAAGGCGTATTTGAATCTTGATGGAACAAAACCAACACCCCTCTCCATTTTATGGCACTCCTTGGTGCCTAAATACTATACTGAGAAATGGCTTCAAGGAGGGGCTAGCAACATCTGGAAGGGTTGCTCCAAACGAGGATGAAGAAGTGCCCGCACATCGGAACAAATGTCTCCTACGACTATTTCAAATCTAGACGATACTCGAAAAGTCTTTCTAGAATATGGTATGTTTTCATGGCAACAAGGGAATTTGAAGACTCTATGTCTTGGTGGGCTAACTATGGCTCCGCAACACCATTGTTGCAAAGCCTAGCCTTCAAGCTCAGCCTCTTGCTCCCAAAGAAATTGGAGCATATTTGGCTCCATTCAATTTGTAAAAAGAAACAAACTGACATCTAAAAGGTTGGAGATTTTGGTTTACATTCACAACAATTTAAGAAGATTATTAAGCTGGACTAAGTGCTTGGATGGGTGCTGCTGCTTGTTTAGCTTCGATAGAACCAATTTGAGAAGATTATCCTTCAACTTGGGATTTTTTTATATATAAACCAATCTTGGGATTAAAATGAGAAGACGCAATACTTGAATTATCTTGTCAAATTTTCAGGTGTCATAATGTTAATTTGATTTTAGATAGGTTATGGAGAGCATATAAATGTTCCCAAAGCAACTTCCTTAGGAATTAATTTCCTACACTTAGTGACACATGGCCCAAAAACAGAACAAATAAAAGAACCTATATACCAAAAAGAGGAGAGCTAGAAGTACCACAATCAACATCATATCCAAATGATTAACATTCTCACATCATCCACCATTCCAATCAGCTATAGAACATAATATGGCCCTAATAATCAAATGATTTATATCCATCCTGAATACCCAAGTTCAGATCACATTGCACACTTCCAGTAAGAGTTTCCACATCCAGAAGCCACATGATTAAAAAGTACCACACTCGTTGCACACACATAAATATACAAAAACTGAACACGATATTTTAGAGAAAAGCAAAAGGTAAGGATAGAAGACTGCCCACCTGAATCCATGGGAGCTGAAGATTTAGAAACCAATTTGGCTGCGTGCAAAAGCTGTAGATTGTGATCGATTTTCTCTGTGAGATCTTTGTAATCATTCTTAAGCCCTGGTGTGCAACAAAAAAATAAAAACTAATAGTAAACATCACTGGTATGCATAAAATATATATATATAAACTAAAAGTTTCCCAGCAAACTACTGGAAATCAGATTAGCAGAGTAGGAAATAGTAACTAATAAAGGCAAAAAGGTAAGGATATGTTATCTAAAACTGGATCCAAGGATCAACTATTGCATACAACTTTCTTACTTTCGAGAGGTGAGATCTCCCAATATAAACTAAACAAGTAATTTTCTGGATACCCTGCTTATTCTCCTTCTACTCCTATTTATACTACTTCAGCTCTCATTCTCCTGAATAATTAGGGAATAATTCAGTACAAGGAATTAAAAAGGAATAATTCTTTCTAGTTGTCATGCTCCTCTATTTGCCTGCCATCTGGATTTGCTGCAATTGACAGAGGTGTCATTTGTCTTGGCTCAGGTGCAATACCCTTCTTGCGCCTCCTTTTGTATGTGATGCGGTTTCCAGTCCCCTGCTGATGGGTTGCACAAACCCATTGCATATTACATTAATAAAATTGTAGAAGTAATTGGAAATATGCAACCTCTGAGGTGTCAATGCCACTATCCAGTCTCTAGTATGAACTTTGATATTAGCCTAGAATGAAGCACATTACCAGGCCAAAAACTATTCAATTGACCAACTCTGCTTCAGCAGTCTGTGGCTACAAGGACACAAAGGAGGATATTGGAATGTGAAAAAGCTATTACAAAATGATGGGGAGTTGTCCAACCAATCTTGCTTAAATTATCCGATGTGAAACGTACAACAAAACCCAAAGACTTGAACTCAGCTAGCCAATATGATAATTCATTGTTGCATGCAGTAAGAATATATAATAAATTAACACTACCTAAAAAAACACCAAACATTTGTAAATATAACAAACTACAAGTTGCACTGCAAATCCATTGCAAATTACTTTGATAAAAGTTTAGACGTAATTAGCAATATGAACCATCTCAGGGATCAAAGCCACTATTTATCTCTCTGGTATAAACATTCACATTAATATAAAATGAAGCACGTCACCCGGCCTGAAACTGTTCTATAATGTTTTTTATGATTAAGTATGATCACCTCTTCTTCAGTGATCTGTGGTCACAAGGATACAAAAAAAGAATACTAGAATGTGGATAAAGGCTATTTCAAACTCATGGGGAGTTGTCCAACGAATCTTGCTTAATTTCCAGATGTAAATTTCCAAAGATCATAAACTACAAAATCCAAAGAACTTGGACTCAACTAGCCAATATATGGATTCTTTGTTAAAGACCACCCCAAAGTCCAAACACACATTGATGTGTGCAAACTGCAAAATGAGGGCTACAAAAAATATTGCCAAGCCTTCGAACTCAAAGATCCCCTGAGCCATAGATGAAGACATAAGAACCAATGAGGTTGAAGTGTAGTGGTCCAGACTCAAAACTGCATACTTGCCTTTCACATGCTTGTGTTTTTGTATATGGTGATATGGGAATATATGCTTGGTTCCATGCCTCCAATGAACCAATTTAAAGGGCCAGGGGAAAAGAATACGAAAGGACAAATGAAAGAGAGCACACTAGATAAAAACCGCCTCCAATATAATGAATTATGATAACTTATCTACAAACCAAGAAAGAACAAGTGCTATTCAAGGAAAGCATTGTCCTCAAAAACCCATCAATTCACCAACTTTGGCTTCCACGCTTCAAAGCATCCTTGACCTCGTCTGGTTCAAACCAATGACTTAATGACAAAGATCAAATGCCAGAAAGAGCATTTGAAAAATAAGAAATACACGATCAACCAATTTTTCAAGACTAACAAAACAATGCATCTACTATCTAAATTTCCTCTGTCAAGAACAGTATTGTCATACTAACATAATTATGTAGGAACCCTCGATGTTGCAGCTTCCAGTAGAAGCCTTAAGCATCCTGACGGTCTCATCAGTCATCACAATGCACAGGTATCAGAGTTATAAAGCCTGTTAAATCTCTTCAACACTCCTGGATACAAAATTCTTCCATTGTCATTCAACCAGACTGAAGCATACCATCAGGATCAAAAGTTAAACTTATGATTGCTTCTCCATGGGGCCCTCTTCCTATTCTGAATCTACATTAGTTTGGAACCCAGCATCCCAATAATTGTCCAATACTGATTTGAGCGGGTGTCTAAAGGAACTAGACACATGAATTTGCAAGACAACATTGCATAATACCATTCATATCTACTACCCTGAACGGCTCGTTTGGTTAGTGGTCATAAATGGTGGTAATGGTAATGCAATTTAATGTAAATTTGTAACAAAATTTTCATGTCAATACTGGTTTTCCATTATAAATTTTCATTACCACCCGATAGCACTTTCCCTAGTGGTAATGAAAGGTAATGAAGAAAATGGATATTTTGGGATAAAGTAGCATTACCATAAGTAATAACAGGAGATTTCCTTTACAAATTTGCACTACAATGCAAGACAATTACCATCATTTATAGCCACTAACAAAACCCGACAGTTAGCCTGAGAAAGAAACTCATCCTGGTATTACGTCCACCAGAAAATCAACCTCAAATGCCATGCCCATCAACATCTAACCAACCTCCACTTTAAATGATCCCAGTGCCAAAAAAAATATAGTTAGCACTATAAACCAGCAAAAAGGCTTAGCATCTTACCAGCCAGACAACATCGATCTGCACGAACAGCAGGAACATCAATATCTGCACGAGGAAAACCCTGCACAATTTGCCATATGGAAACAAAAAGTTAGCAAATAACAAATTAAAAATCGAATTCGTCATGTTCAGAGCATGTTACAAGGAAACAATAGCCAACGACATTTTGGCACGCTATATATCCTATAACAGGAGCAATTGCTTGACATTACAGCTGCTACTTGTTAAAATGTTTCCATGTGCACAACCGCTAAGAAAAATGTGTCCACCAGAAAACCACATGCTCCAAAATCAAAGGCTAGACAGTGACATTAGAGAATTAAACAAAAGGTAGATAAAGAGAGATTCTCAACTTCAACTTGATGGTAATATACGAGTGTTGAAGGCTTTTGTAAGGGAAGAAAAAGGGTCTTGACCTTAAATACGAATTAGAATCTTCACAAGAAAAAAATTGACTATTTATAAGAGGCAAAGATGGTTGTGGTCCAGCTGCCCACATCCCATCTCTTATAAAATTTATACATATATGAAAGTTGGTAAAACAAAGGGAAGACATACATAAGAACTGATCAGAGGACAAAGACATTGAAATTCTTCCACTACTGCCAACAGGGCAACAACGCAACGGAGACACTCCAGAAAGTTGTTATCCTCAACAAGCTGTCAAGGAGCGAGACCACTATTGCTATTCTGATATGTTGTGACTTTTAAGAAAATTGTGATACGTGCAATAAGATTCACCCTCTCACATCTCCAGAAAGATTGATAGGAGACCTTGCAAGTGCTCCTCTTAATCCATGACTTGACAGATGCATCATATCCAAATGCTTGTAGAGCAACTGGTCTACAAACAGGAGATAATGATCTTACAGTGAAAGAATTAAGTGATCCTCTGGCTCTTCATTACAAGACACATAGGCACAACAAAGCACCTCAGTTACTTGTATATAACGTTATATAATAACAAATCTAGAATATGAATATTCAACCAGTGATTAAGAGTTGATGAAGAAGAAAGTTGTGAATTAAGATACAAAATGATACTGCGGAAAGTTATGCTACCTAAATAAGAAAAATGAACGAAGTATTTATCCTACCACTGATGATATCTATTCAACCCTTCACCACACCAGAGCGCAAGAAAGCCAGTTTCCGAAATACCCACACTTCAGATAAAAAGTTGATAAAAAGTTTATAAAAATTAAACCATTCCATATTCTAGGAAATGAAGTAAGCACAAGGGAATGAATAAAGAGATAGATAGCATAGTAAAAGGCAACTGAAAAAAATGAGAGCAAAATTGAGTTGAGTAAGAAAATGTGCACATCACGTAACCCTCACCAGAGTGAAGTGACTTAGGTGGGTGTAGGAAGACAATTGAATTCCTTTATTTGATAAGTGACAATTCGATCACTAACTAGTAGCCTCAAAAAAAGCAACAGCAATCGCTTGTCATGAACTAGTTCCAAGAACCAAAACTTAGTTCATAAACTTATATTCGCTAATAGCAATCCTCAAATTATGAGTGTGGAGAAGTAGATGTACCTCAAAATCAAGTAAGTTTCCCGATAGACCTGCACATCCAGGCTGGCAGAGACGCTGAATAATGGAATTCATCTCAGCCTCAATGACATCCCTTTGTTCCATCAGTCTCATTGTTTCTGCCTTCAAGTTCGTCCCAACCATTATTGTTAATCTTTTAAGTCTCACTTCACAGTTCACACACTTGCTGTTTCTTACAAACAACAACCAAACATTAGATTCAGGGCACAGAAATGAGAAAACCAGCCTAGAGAATTGAAAGGCACAATCACCTCATGCACAAAATTAAAGACGAAAGACCCTTGAAAAAAAAAAAAAAAAAATTAAAGATGAAAGAGGAAAGACGAGAGGACTCCCGAAAAGTAGCACTCCGCAGAGAGAGGGGCGTGAATTTTGTGGGTTTTAGAGCCGAGATTTCTTCGTGGGGAACCAATATGGTTTTTCGATTTGGGGGTTTGGATGCAATTTTTTTTTCCTCTTATTTGGAACCCGTGGTAAAAATAATTTCCTTGTGGGCTACCTCGGATAAGGTCACTCACCCAAAGGCCCAATAAGATCCAACCCCTCCCCCGCCCTAATATTGAAAGTTGCTTCCACTAAAATTTGAACATTGGTCTTCCATGTGGGAGATAGGATGTCATATCATTGGACCCAAAAGTCCTTGACTCCTTTGTGGTTTGCATGTAATTTAAGGTTCACAAATTCTTTAAAAAGACGTCAAAAGTCAAACCAGTGAGTTAAACTTAGCAGAAAATTTCGAGAGATGATACACATACACAAGGTGTATGTGGGGACAGCATACACAAGTGTTCTCATTGGCTAATAGTAATAGGGTCCAAAATCCACTATGTTCAAATTTTCGTTTGAAATTCAAATCACAAATCTGATTTTTTTTGAATTTGAAGTTCAAATTTTATTAGAGTCCCGATACCAATTCAATTGAACAACTTCCAATGCATATTTTCTCTCTCCTCTTCATTTTCTCACCTCAGTATTTTCTCTTACCTCACAATTTTCTCTCTTGTGAATAACCTTGTTTTATACTAACCAAAGAACTTTACTCGCAGGAAAATTTTCTCACCCCTACATCTTTTTACAGGAAAAAACAAACATGAACGTACAAGGCCTTTGCAATTTAAACTTCTTCATCATCTTTTCTACTCGATGGATATTTTTTCACCTCGCATTCACCAGAAAATGTTCCACATCTTATGCACCGGAAATTATTGTGAGATATTTTATTTTTGGGCCTTCAAATTTTTTACGGAAAGATTTAATATGAAAAACTTTGTTGTTGCTGGAAAAGTTGAAGATGGAAAATATTATTTAGCATAATGGAGGAGATTATGAAACATAAAGTTGAACTTGGAGATGATTATCAAGATTTTCTTTTCTTGAGATTAATTGTCCATATATTAGAAATGTTGTTATATGAATTCATAATGTTAGAGTTAATTACGTTTACATCTAAAAAATAAAGGAAAAATTGATAGAAAGAGTACTAACTAAGGGCCATGGGCGATCCGCCATTTTCAGTCCTAACTAAGGATTATTTCTGACCAGTCCCAACTATGCATTATTTTTGCCAACATTAGTCCCATCGTTTTTTTTTTTTTTTTTTTTTTTGAGGGGAAATAACCAAGCTAGAATTAATCAAGGGACAAATTGTCCATGAGAATATAAGGAGCCTCTTTCGGAGGACAGTGGTTCTCCCAAATTTGCTCTATCCCAAATGGGACTAGCTTAGCTAAATGATGCGCCACATAATTGCAGTCTCTTTTCACATGAGACCATAAAACAGAAGAGAAAAAAGTACACCAAGATAATATGTTAGACAAAATGTTATCAAGATCCAAAAGGTAAATAGCACTCTTCGCAATCCGTTGAATAACCGTCTGACAATCTGATTTAATGATAATGCATTGTAAGCCATGCCTTTTGCTCAGCCTCACACCCATCTCCAAGGCTTTAGCTTCAGCTATCTGGTTCCCAGTGAGCTTGAACTCGCATAGTAGCAGCGAATACCACTTCCCTGTTCGAGTTTCTTGCAATTACACCAAGACCTACTCATCCTTCAACACTCAAGCAAGCATCGACATTTACCTTGAACATATCTGATGGGGAACAGCTCCACTTCTTGGGGCTCGAAAGCTCCCGGCTGAGCTGGCGTACATAAATTTGCTTGGCATACTTCCCATGCTTTTCCACTAGCCTTTCAACTTTCTTCAACAAGACATGGTGAGGGGTAGTTTTATCATTAAAAACTTTATTGTTTCTCTCTCCCCAAATACACCACAAGAAGAAGGCTCCCTTGACTCGAACCTTCATGTCAAAATGCTTCCATCTAGCTATGTTTTCACTCACGGTCATAGTGCCATCCCATTCATGCATTGCAATGCAGCCACTATATCTCCAAAGATCATCAATTCGAGGGCACTCGAATAGCGCATGGGCATCAGTTTAAATACTATCACACCCCCAAGGACACCCCACGTCTTCTACAAGATGGCGATGATGCAGTAAGGCTCGGACCGACAACGTGTTTGTATTGAGTTGCCAAAGAAATTGCCGCACCTTGGGGCTCACCTCCAAACTCCATATATCAACCCAAGATTGATGGAAAAGGTCCAAATTACATCCTTTCCCCAACATGTAAGCGGTTTTCACCGAGTATTGCCCATTCTTGGTAAAAGCCCACATAAAATCATCATTTGGAGCTTGATTAACTAGAGGGATGGCAAGAATGCATTTGACATCCCTTTCATTAAACATTTCTTCAATTAATTCAATTGTTCACTCCATTCGGCTTATTTCAATTAAATCACTTACCATAGTAACAACATCTTGTCTTGGTGAGCTAATGAATCGGCTATCATCATCCATAACCCAAGGATCATCCCAAATGTTGATATCTTTCCCATTGCCTACACGCCATAAAGAGTCCTCTTTCATCGATGCTTTCGAACTCCATATGCTCTTCCACGAAAAATTACAAGAGTAGCCAAGAGATGAGTCAAGAAAATCAGAGTTTGGAAAATACTTAGCCTTCATAACGAGTCCCAAAAGTGAGTTGGGTTGTCGAACGAGTCACCAAGCTTGCCTTTCAAGTAAGACATCATTGAATACTGTGAGATCTTTGAACCCCAACCCTCCAAAACACTTCAAAGAGCATAGTGAATCCCAACTTCTTTTTTCCGTCTGAACTCCCCCACCAGAAGCGGGCCATGGCTGCATGAATCTTCTGAATAATCATACTTGGAAAATTGTAAACCCCCATGAGATAAGTGGGAATAGATTGTATGACTACTTTTAAGAGAATTTCCTTCTCGACTCTTGATAATAGTTTCTCTTTCCACCCTTGGAGTTTCTTCCAAATTCTATCAAGAATGGAATCAAAAATGGCTTTTTTTGATCTTCCTGCAGTAGAAGAGATACCAAGGTATTTGTCGTGCTTCTCGACCTGGCGCATCTTAAGAATCCCAATAATAGTTTCCTTTTGCTGCAAACTAACTCCTTTACTAAAAGAGACTTCCGACTTTTCATAATTAATTTTCTGCCCGGATGCCAATTCATAAATGTTGAGAATATCAATTATTTCTGTGCAATCATGTCGAGTAGCTCTAGTAAAAAGTAAGCTATCATCAGCAAAAAGAAGATGAGAGATTTCCGGACCGCTCCCGATAGCACATGCACCATGAATCATTTTCTCCTGCACCTTCCTCTGAATCATCTTTGAAAAGGCATCTGCAATCAAGATAAAAAGATAGGGTGAAAGAGGATCACCCTATCTGAGCCCTCGATATGGAGAAACTGAACCATAGACTCCTCCATTAATAATGAAAGAGTAAGAGACCGTAGTGACACATTTCATGATTAAATTCACTCATCTACCATCAAAACCCATTGTAAGCAGCATCTTCCTGAGGAAACCCCATTCAAATCTATCATACGCCTTACTCATATCCAGTTTCATTACAATAGCCCCCCTCCTGCTACGATTCCTGTGCTTCATAGAGTGGAAAATTTCCATAGTATTAACAGCATTATCAGTAATAAGGCGCCATGAAACAAAAGCACTTTGATTTTCTGTTTCAATGTCAGGGAGAAAATCCTTCAACCGCATAACAGTGGCTTTAGAAGCCAACTTATAAAGCACGTTGCATAGGGCAATAAGACGAAACTCACCCGCAAGCTTTGGTTCCTTCACCTTAGGAATGAGTGCAATGTTTGTCCGATTCATATCAGTAGGAAAATGATTCCCATGAAGGATGTCACATACAACATTAGCCACATCATCTCCAACTATGTGCCAAAACCGTTGATAAAAAATAGCATGCATCCCATCAGGCCTAGGAGCCTTGCAAGGATGCATCTGCTGCAGAGCTGTATAAATTTCATCTTTGGTATAAGGTTTTAACAGGGCTGCATTACATATATCAGAAACAATATGATCAATAAATTTTAGAACATCCTGGAAATTTAAGTCAAAAGGGTTAGAGGAAGTAAAAATATTACTAAAATAATTAGCAAAAATATTTTCTATTTCCTCCTCTTCACTGCACCAATCGCCATTATCATTCATAAGCCCCTTCACATAATTTCTCTTCTTTCTCTAAGATGCTTTATGGTGAAAATATTGAGTATTCTTATCACCATCTTTGATCTCCGCAACTCGCGAACGCAGATACCAATATGCCTCATGTTTCTCGTTCAACTCATCTAATTATTTCTCTAAATCAGCACATCTTCGACAACTTTTGATATCCTCTTGTTGAGTCGTGGCCAATGCTTTCTCCACTAGTTGAAGTGCTGAGCACTCCAAGTTTTCAGATTACGCCCCAGTAGCTAGAGCCTTGTAGTGATAACATCCCCGGTAGACTCTTGACACGTACGTTGGACCACGGCTTCACACCTATCATCAAGTAGCCAACAACTTTCAAATTTAAAACCCCTCCTCTTCCTTCCATGTTTGCGAGCCTGCAGCATTCGTGTTATAATAGGGCAATGGTCGGATTTATATCGCACAAGCTGCTCAACCGTACAGCTAGGAAATAGGTGAAGCCACTCTGGTGTGCACACATATCTATCAAGCCGCTCCCGAATTCTCATGGAAGGAGATAGACCACGTTCCTAAGTAAACCAAGCACCTGAAAAACCCAAGTCTCGAAGCGCACACTCATCCAAAGTCTCTCTAAAGGTGAACATTTCACTCCTAACACGATCTGCACCCCCCTCTATTTCTTCATAACTGAGCACTTCATTAAAATCACCTCCTATGAGCAGGGGTACATCTGACTAGTCACAAAGGTGCCTAATAAGATTCCAGGTTTTGTATTTCTCCTCCTCCTTCGCCCACCCATAAATCCCCACAAACCTCCACCTACTATCACCCACACCAATATCTCCACATATATGATGTTGTGAATAAGAAACCAAAGAAAAAACCACATCCTCTTTCCAAAAAATACATAAACCTCCTGCTCTACCTTGACTTGCCACACCAAAAGCGTTTTGAAAACCTAATCTACTTTTCAAAGACCCCGCATCATTTTTATTTATCATTGTTTCGGCTAAAAATATGATGTCGGGGGCATAAGTATCACTCCATCGCCGGAGTTGACGAACTGACCAAGGGTTGCCCATCCCCCGGCAGTTCCAACACAGAGTACTCATAATGCTTGGTGGGGTTGGGTTACACCAACCATCCTCCAGATCAATGTTAGTAGCAGTATGCTTGGGGCTCGGCTTTGTGCGCTTTGTTGCTCCATCCACACTCACAACTTCCATACTGCCATGTTCAAAAGAACGTTTGTTCGAAACTCCATAGTATCCATATCTACCTTCATTGTTGTACCTTTTTCAACCATATCTCCTCTTGCTATACGTTTCCAGCATTTATTTTTCACTTTTCTAAATTTTCTTGGAGGAAGAGAAAAAAGGGGGGTATTTAAAACCTCTTGTGGTTGAGTTGGCTGCAAGGAAAGGTGGGAAGCAACTAATGAAGGCACCTAGGACTCACAACATCTGGAATTAAATAATTCCAAAGCTTGCTCATCAATGCTACTTGAAGCAGAAGCCCCATGCACCACTTTCTCCACAAACTCCTTCTCTAAATCTTGTTGCTTCTCATTATTCACCACTGCCACCTGATCCTTCGAAGTTTCAGCGGTAACAAACAACACTTTCTTGTTCACCTATATCTGCTTCTCTTCGTCAATCTCCTTTGATCTCCCCTTTCTAGGAGTAGCTTTAAGGCCAATATTCCACCCTAAGACTCTTGTTTATCCTCCTCAGCCACCGAGTGACAGTCTCGCTCAGAATGACCCATAATCCACAAGCAAAACAGAAAAATGGAAGTCTCTCATAAGCAAAATCAATCTGAATATGCCTGCCATGCTTATCCTTTATTTTCCTAAACCTTCGTAAGGGTTTGGTAACATCCAACATAACCCTAACCTGGCGGTATCTACCTATACCAAGAACATCTTCTTCTAATTCAAGAATATCCCCCATATTCCCCATAAAGCATGAATAATCTCATTCGAACGATAATTAAATGGGAGATTTTTGATACGTACCCAAAAAGGAGAATGGACAAGAGTGACCCGGTCCGGTTGCTCCTCACCGTCAGCTTCTTTCAAGAGTATGAGCACGTTGTCAAAACACCATGGCCTACCATCCATAACTTTCGTTAAATCTTTCCTGTGAAAAAATTGGAATGCGTACAAATTAGGGCTTAGAACCCTAATTACAATACCGTGCGCAGGTGCCCAAACATTGGTTATTGTGCATTTGGAAGCCTCGATATTGTAGTTTCGATCCGTCAAGATTCTTCCTATTAACAAGAGCAAAAGTTTATCTTCATTCAGTATAGGGTTTAATGTATCTATGTCCAGAATCGTATCTTCTTCATCATCTAGACGTAGGTTAGAACATATTTTCATGATCTCCTCAACCATAGCTAAGGAGGACAGCCGCCGCGGCGGAGGCGCACCGGCAGGGTGGGAGGGCAATGTCGTGGTGGAGAGGGAACCCTTTTTTACGAGGGAGATTGTCAATTTGTTTACCTTAGTCCCAGCAGGTTAATGACCTGCTACAACGGGTAAAGCGCGTTTATTTTTTGGCCACAACCTATTCAACATCACCTTACACAGAACGCCAACCAAAACCAAGTGAAAGTCAAGTCCCCTATCTCTCCCCTCTCTTCGAGTCTATTTTCTCTCTCCTCCAATCACACACCCAGTAAATAAAACCAGAGAATTGAAGGGTGAGATGGTGACCAAATTAGACGAGGCAGAGTTGAAGAGATTGGAGTCTCAAGTGGAGTATGGTGGTGAAGGTATTGGGGATGAAGGAAATTCTAAATCCATCGTCTTTTTACTCCAAATTAGTATGATTCAATTGGGAAAATAATAATTTTTTGTGGGTATTATTTAATGGGTATGTTTCAATTTAGACCTATTGATTGATTGAAAGTATTGATTTGGTTATTAGTGGGTTGAATTTAATTTATGCCTCTTGTTTATGGGAATTTGTTGATTTTTTTGTTGGTTTAAAGATCAGTGTTATGTGGGTGAAATTTTTGTTGTATGTGATGGTATGGAATGTTGAATCTTTAAATTGCGCGAATTTCTAGTAAAGCAGATGATGCAATTGAGTATTAGACTGTATTTTGATGTTGTCAACTGGGTTTTTCTTTTAGTGGCCTGCTTTTCTTTAGTCAACAATTATAAGGTGAAGTGGTCATGTGGAGTAGTAGTTCTCCCTGTCACATACAGCAGCCGTTGTAAGTTTATCGCCTGCTTCCTTCCGAAAATCTCTGATTTATTACACTGGAGAGAGTGAAGACGAGATAATGAGTAAAGACCTAGAAGCAGCCTCGAATATATCCACTATCAGCCATCAAGGAACTTTATGCAATCAAACTTAGCAAATGCATTGATTCAGGATACTGCACCATGCAAAATTTTATTTTTTGAGGGCAAGGGAATTTCGTGGGTGGTAGGGGAGGGGGAGGAAATTTCGTGGGTGGCAGGGAAGGGGAGGGGATTTCGAGTGGTGGCTGGGGAGGGGGATGGGAGGAAGAGGGGAGGCAGAGGGGTGGCAGGAGAAGGAAGGAGATGGGAGAGAGAAAGTGGAAGAAAGAAACTGGAAACTGAATTAAGAAATTTTTTTAAAGATAAATTAACCTGTTAAACAGGTAATAAGTCCACTGGGACCAATTTTGGCAAAAATGATGCATAGTTGGGATTGCTAAAAAATAATCTTAAGTTGGGACTGAAAATGGCAGAACGCCCATAGTTAGGACTGCTCTTATCAATTTTTCCAAAAATAAATTTGTCATTAACTTTGTGGTTTTTTATAATTTGATTTGTATGTGTTCATATGGATTTGTAAGAATGAAAGTTGAAGAAATGGATTTACAGAATTTAAGTCAAACATCTTTCCATAAATGAAAGTTGAACATATGATTTTGGAGATTGCTACATGGATTTCCAAAATCTATTCGTTGAATGTAATATATTTTATTAGTAACAAAAGGTTAATATTTGTATAATATTTTTCTTTTAATGGGTTCTTGTATTAAGTACTTATATATATCATCTAAATGTTTGCTGACCTGGGTTCAATTCCTAGCCATGACACTTTTTTTTATTTTTTTTACCAGTAACAAAATTTTTATATATGTATCGAGGTTGTTGTATCAAGTACATATCCATTTTATTACAATGAAGGATGTAATGATACCCCCGCTAACAAGTTATGACATTTATTGTTTTATCATTTAAGTGCTTGTTGATCCATATTCGATTCTTGTCATGACGTTATTTCTAGATCTAGGACACTTATTTTTTACCGTGGCTTTTGTACACAAGGGGAAAAAAAAGGAAGGGCTGCGCTGGAGGGGTTGCGTTTATTTTAAAACGCAGCCCTTCTTGTATGAAGGGCTGCGGTTTTCAAGGAAACCGCAACCCTTTTAGTGAAGGGCTGCGGTTAACAAGAAAACGCAGCCCTTCATACTGTATGAAGGGCTGCGGTTTTTAGGCTAACCGCAATCCAATTAGTGAAGGGCTGCGATTAGCCCAAAAACCGCAACCCTTCATACACGAAGGGCTGCGGTTTTTGGGCTAATCGCAACCCTTCACTTTCATTTTTTTTTTATTCAATTAATTTTGCGCGCATACAATACAGTACCCCCATTTCAATTTCCTTCCCTTAGACAAAATTCACGAGCGAACTTCCCCTTGCGCGAAACCCTACCTCCGCCACCACATTGACCCACCACCAGTGCTCCACCACCACGCATTTCACGCACCACAAGCACGCACCGCCACGACGACGCACCAACTCAGCGCACCACGCATTGGTTCATTCTCTCCTCA
This sequence comes from Beta lomatogona, assembly GCA_947646795.1. Classification (NCBI taxonomy): domain Eukaryota; kingdom Viridiplantae; phylum Streptophyta; class Magnoliopsida; order Caryophyllales; family Amaranthaceae; genus Beta; species Beta lomatogona. Next base: position 276,014 of record CANSNZ010000973.1, read on the forward strand.
CTGCATTGACGCCACCACCAGTGCTCCACCACCACGCAGCCGCACCACCTTGCGCTCCTTCTTCTCTTCTCTCCTCTCCTCCACTATTGCATTGTTTGTGGAGCATCCCTTCTCTCACTTTCTTTCGGTAATTCCCCTCTCACTTTCTCTCCTCTTTTACATTTCTCTAATTTTTGTTTAATTTCATTGGATTTTGAAATCAACTTCTATTTTTTGTTGTATAATGTGCTTCGTATTAGCTGAAATAGTGATTGTTGGGGGTGGAGGAGAGAGGGGGGGAGGGTGGGTAGGGGTGGGGGTGTTGGGAAGGTGGGGGGTGTTGGGAAGGTGGTGGGGGAGGGGCTGGCGGGGATGGGGAGGGCTGTGGATCTTGGGCGGGGGTGGGGGAGGGCCGGGGGGGGTGGGGGAGGGTTGGGGAGGCCGGACAGGGGGTGGGGGCCGCGAATGGGTGGGGGATAGCTGGCGGGGGGGGGGAGAGCTGGGGATCTTGGGGGGGGGTGGGGGAGGGCTAGGGAGGGGGTGGGGGAGGGTTGAGGTATAATGTAACTATTGTGTAGATTTTTAGGCTTCCATCTGTTGTTGGTTGAATTTCGGGAACGAAAAGGTCATATTACGCCTACATGGCAATGAGGGAGTGCAGTGGGGGGCAGTAGTGGTGGTAGTGGTGGGGCTGGTGCAAACGTGGAAAGTCAGGTCACATGGCAATCGAAAGCCCATCTGGTGCTCTCCACATTTATAACAGTTCCAACTCCGCCGCTACCAGCTGATGGGCATTCCATTGCCATGTGACCTGATTCTCGGGTCATTTTAGGCCTATTTTCGCCTTTCGTGTCCAATTCGTACCTATCGAGTCATTTAACCCCAAATTCGTTTTGAACATGATTATATGAGGTATAATGTAACTATTGTGTAGATTTTTAGGCTTGCATCTGTTGTTGGTTGAATTTCGAGAATGAAAAGGTCATTTTACGCCTACATGGCAATGAGGGAATGCAGTGGGGGGGCAGTAGTGGCGGTGGTGGTGGGGCTGTTGCAAATGTGGAGAGTCAGGTCACATGGCAATCGAATGCCCATCTGGTGCTCTCCACATTTATAACAGTTCCAACTCCGCCGCTACCAGCTGATGGGCATTCCATTGCTTTGTGACCTGATTCTCGGGTCATTTTAAGCCTATTTTCTCCATTCGTGTCCAATTCGTACCTATCGAGTCATTTAACCCCAAATTTTTTTTGAACATGATTATATGAGGTATAATGTAACTATTGTGTAGATTGTTAGGCTTGCATTTGTTGTTGGTTGAATTTCGGGAACGAAAAGGTCATTTTAGGCCTATTTTGGCCGAGTCGCGTCCGATTCGTACTTATCGAGTCATTTAACCCTAAATTCTTTTAGAACATGATTAGATGAGGTATAATGTAACTATTGTGTAGATTTTTAGGCTTGTATATGTTGTTGGTTGAATTTCGGGAACGAAAAGGTCATTTTAGGCCTTTTTTCGCCTTTTCGCGTCCAATTCCTATTTCTCGAGTCATTTAACCGCAAATACTTTTTAAACATGATTATATGAGGTATAATGTAACTATTGTGTATATTTTTAGGCTTGTATATGGTGTTGGTTGAATTTCGGGAACGAAAAGGTCATTTTAGGCCTATTTTCGCCTTTTCGCGTCCAATTCCTATTTCTCGAGTCATTTAACCCCAAATTCTTTTTGAACATGATTATATGTGGTATAATGTAACTATTGTGTATATTTTTTAGGCTTGCATATCTTGTTGGTTGAATTTCGGGAACATAAAGGTCATTTTAGGCCTATTTTTGCCTTTTCGCGTCCCTTTCGTACTTATCGAGTCATTTAACCCCAAATTCTTTTTGAACATGATTATGTGACGTATAATGTAACTATTGTGTAGATTTTTAGGCTTGTATATGTTGTTTGTTGAATTTCGGGATCGAAAAGGTCATTTTAGGCCTATTTTCGCCTTTTCGCGTCCAATTCCTATTTCTCGAGTCATTTAACCGCAAATTATTTTTAAACATGATTATATGAGGTATAATGTAACTATTCTGTATATTTTTAGGCTTGTATATGTTGTTGGTTGAATTTCGGGAACGAAAAGGTCATTTTAGGCCTATTTTCACCTTTTCGCGTCCAATTCCTCTTTCTCGAGTCATTTAACCCCAAATTATTTTTGAACATGGTTATATGAGGTATAATGTAACTATTGTGTAGATTTTTAGGCTTGCATATGTTGTTGGTTGAATTTCGGGAACGTAAAGGTCATTTTAGGCCTATTTTTGCCTTTTCGCGTCCCTTTCGTACTTATCGAGTTATTTAACCCCAAATTATTTTTGAAATTGATTATATGAGGTATAATGTAACTATTGTGTAGATTTTTAGGCTTGTATATGTTGTTGGTTGAATTTCGGGAATGAAAAAGGTCATTTTAGGCCTATTTTCGCCTTTTCGCGTCCAATTCCTATTTCTCGAGTCATTTAACCGCAAATTCTTTTTAAACATGATTATATGAGGTATAATGTAACTATTGTGTATATTTTTAGGCTTGTATATGTTGTTGGTTGAATTTCGGGAACGAAAAGGTCATTTTAGGCCTATTTTCGCCTTTTCGCGTCCAATTCCTATTTCTCGAGTCATTTAACCCCAAATTCTTTTTGAACATGATTATATGAGGTATAATGTAACTATTGTGTAGATTTTTAGGCTTGCATATGTTGTTGGTTGAATTTCGGGAACGTAAAGGTCATTTTAGGCCTATTTTTGCCTTTTCGTGTCCCTTTCGTACTTATCGAGCCATTTAACCCCAAATTCTTTTTGAACATGATTATATGAGGTATAATGTAACTATTGTGTAGATTTTTAGGCTTCTATATGTTGTTGGTTGAATTTCGGGAACGAAAAGGTCATTTTAGGCCTATTTTCGCCTTTTAGCGTCCAATTCCTATTTCTCGAGTCATTAACCCCAAATTCTTTTTGAACATGACTATATGAGGTATAATGTAACTATTGTGTAGATTTTTAGGCTTGCATTTGTTGTTGGATGCATTTCGGGAACGAAAAGGTCATTTTAGGCCTACTTTTGCCGATTCGCCTCATTTTTTTATTTTTTTGATGATCTAACTCCAAACTCTTGTTGCATATGCCAATATGAGGTAGAATGAAACTACATATTAGGTTTTTGTGCATAAATATTCATGTAAATGAAATTGGAAAACAAAAAGGCTTAAAGACAAGGAGGGAAGTTGTGCGGAGGGGCAGCAGTGGGGGGAGAGGAGGCTCTGTGCAGGGAGGGGTGTGCAGGGGAGGGGAGGGGCTGTGCGGGTAGGGGGCTGTGCGGGGGCTTGGGGAGAGCCGGGCAGCAGCAAGGGCTTGGGAGGGGCTGGTAGAGGTAAATACTAACCCCTGCCAGCCCCCGCCAAACCCCCACTGCTGCCCAGCCCCTCCCCACACCCTGCCCAGCCCCTCCCCTCCCCACACCCTGCCCAGCCCCTCCCCTCCCCACACCCTGCCCAGCCCCTCCCCTCCCCTGCCTAGACCTCCCCCACTGCACAGATCCCTCCTGCACACAGACACCCCCTCCCCTGCTGCTGCCAGCCCTCCCCACACCCTGCCCATCCCCTCCCCTTCCCTCCCCCGTCCGGACCCCCCCTCACCGCACGAGATCCCCCCTCCCCCACCGCCGCCAACCCTCCCCACACCCCCGCCCGAGTCCCTCCCTTCCCCTGCACAAACACCCCCCTCTCGAGTCATTTAATTTTTTTTATCTTGAGCTTTATGTATATTAATGCGTATATTTGTACAATTTCAGGGTGATGGCGGAGGTGCATATGGATAACAGCACGAGTGCTGCTAAACACACTACCGAGGATGAGTCTTTTGATGCGAGAAAGGAATGGGGTAAATTGGCTCGACCTCGCCGTGAAGAAATAAATGCACAAATGCCTAGGAAGTCATTGGCGACGAAAAAGAGAAAAGGAAGGGGACCTACAAACTCAATAGGGAAACACACAAATATGACTTTGGAGTACGATAATATGGGTCAGCCTTGTGGAAAGTGGCGTCATCAGTATGACATGCAAGTTGGCATTTGCATGCATAAACTCTCCATTCAGCACTCATGGAAAGAGGTGCCTGAGGGGTTGAAGCGGTGTCTATGGGAAGATACTATGGTAAGCTTCACGTACAATAACGTTTAGTTACTTAATTATTTAGTTAAATATATGTGTAATATTACTGATAGCATATAAATTACAACATTTGCGAAAACTAATTTGTGAACTGCGTTTTTTGTAGAATCAATTCAATATCGAAGATGATGAAGCCAAGAAGAATTTATTTCTATCCGCGGTTGCCCAGAGATTCAGAGATTTCAAGGCTAAGTTAGTGTCTGGGTGGATCACTAAGCGGAGGAAAGTAGTAGGTACAAAGAAGAAGAACATCTACGGCGGAGAAACACCATCCGGTCCTGAGGCTTCACCGGAAACATCATCTGAACCCTCCAAATTACCATTTCAGATATGGAAAACTATCAAACCTGAAGAGTGGAAATCATTTGTTGCCAAAAAAACAACCCCACAAGCTATTGTAAGGATATTTTATTAAGATCTACTACACTTAGATCCAGTATTATTGTATAACACCGTACCTAACCTTTGTTTATAATTGTGTGTTTTAGGCAAGTCGTGAGAAAAGTAGCGCGAGTGCAAAAGCTAGGAAGTATTATCATCATTTGGGTGCTCATTCGTACTATGAGGCGAGAGAGAAGTGGATGTTCAGCCATTACCCCACAATAGGGTCGACAATGGCAACGGGGACTAGCTCTACGACAACAGTTGCACAGCCTTGGCAACCAGATAGAGTCCTCGATTGATGGTGTTCGATGCATGGGGTTGATGCAAAGGGAAAAAGAGTCTTACCTGATCCCGGAACACAACAGATTGCCAACGCCATTGTAAGTACAAAAAAATGGTTATATAAGGTATATATAATATAAATTTTGCGTTCACGAGCATTTCTCTCTTATCCTTATGTAGATTGGCTTGAAGGAAAAAGAGGCAACTGGTGAGTTCACTCCTTAAGGACACATTGATGCATTGCACGAAACTTTAGGAAAGGACCACAGTGGACGCGTGAGGGGGTAGGAGGTGTTCGCCTCGGTTTGAGAAAGGTATATGGTGATCAATACACTACAGCGACAAAATCAAGTGCAAGTAGTGTGAATTCGGCAGCGTCAGTAGATGTGGAGGCTATGAAAGCTGCAATTCGGGAGGAGCTCAGGGAGGAGATGACACATAACTTCAATGCCATTTTGGAGCAAATGGGTTTACCGACTTTTGCTGCATTCAAGAAGGGTAGTGAAATTACACCTAGCCAGCCGACCAGTGATTCACGAACATCTATTGATTAGATGATACCTTTACCTGATCCACCTGTAGTACCCGAGTTGAAGGTAATCACTTAATCCCTTTGCTTTGTTAAACAACTATTGTTCTTAAATGCATGAAATTCTTACTATATGTTGTTTCATAGACTAACTATAAATGGAGTTTTTTTTTAAAGGAGGAGACACCATGTGAACTATTAGCTCGAGGAGATGGTTATGATAGTTTCATTCTCGTAGCTTATGGCCATGCACAACCCCCTAGTGACCGAGTACGATTGCATAACCAGTTAGTGGATGATAATCACTATGTGGTCACCCTCAATGAAATTGTGTCTGGTTTCGAAGAATTACCTCTTCCGCTGCCGAAGCCAGAAGTTGGTTTACAGTTACTGAATGATGCCCTTAGTAGTTATGTTCAATGGCCGCGTGCATTGGTGCGGTTTTCAGATGAGGTACAATGATTAACATACATATATATATGCGTGTTTTCTTTTATAGTTCCTATGATAGTCAATAATATCTTTACTTTTAACTTATTACTAGGTTTGGGGGAAGGCCGACTCACATGACAGGAAGGGAAAGAAGGCATGTTCACCTAATAAGAAAGCAAGTTTACGTGATGAAGGTGAACGAAATGTGGTGAAGGGAAATGTTTCTATGACAAAGAATCCACTTATTATCGAGCCAGAGATGGTGCGAGGCCTTAGTATTCCATGCTTTTGGTTACATGAGTGCGCTAGCGATTTACCCGATGACAGTACAATAGAGGTTACTTTGGGGGCTCAACAATTCCACTACTTTGAGGAGTCATCGACATTCATTTCTAAGCTCGATATTAAAGAATTTTTATGTGTGGTAGAGTTGAATGTTTCCATGATACAAACTTTCATGAGGTAAAACATAAGTATATAAATTCAATATACATATTCAAATGCCTTAAGTAGTAGTTTTCAATTCAACTTCCAGAATAAGTAAGTTTACTTTTAATCAATATGATTTCTCAGGTTATTATACAATGAATTGATTGCAACATCAAGTGAGTAAATGTTTGGTTGGTTATGTCCAAACATAATACGAGATGGCAATTGCTTAAAAACCAAAGCCGAAGTGAAAGAGTATCTCGATATGAGTTTGAAAGCATCATCTCGTTTAGCATATCATCAGATCATCCTTGTCCCGTATATTGAACAGTATGCTTGTTAAAATCGCTTTACTTTTATTTCGATAATTAAATTCACCTCGTAATTGTTTTATGATTAATAATAACTACATTTTCTTGTTGTAGGGCTCATTGGACACTGCTTGCGATATGTTTGTGACGTAACGAAGTCTACCACTTTTATTCTTTGCGTCGACAACCACCACGGTCCTTACTAATCAAATCATTGTTAAATAGGTAGCCTAATCGAAACTAAATATATGCGCACTTATTAATAATTACACATGCATTATTCATCATATTTATATATATATATAAACAGTTAGTAAATCTAATCTTATAATAATGTATTGATGTAGTGTGATGAAGCATATTAGTGCAACAGGACTTCGAGCACCAAAAGCTCCTGCTTGGATATCAGTCGAGGTAACATGACTAATTTGTTTGTCCTTATATAGAAACACTTTTCGCCACATACTACACATCTAACATGAATGTCGTTAGATGCATCATTTGGTGAACATCTAGTGTCCGCAACAAGATGATGGACTTGCATGTGTCTATTACGTGCTGAGGTACATGTTCGATATTGTCAACCATTGCACTAACGTCGATGATCTTCAAAAGGTATGTAACTTATTAGTATATGTTAGTTTAGATTAGATCGATTGGTAATAGGTAACAATTGGTTTAGAAACCAAAGTAGCACATGCATATTTGAAAGAAATGACCCCATTCTACCCTAAAACATGGTACTTTGATGCATTTCATATAAATATGAGGTATAATAACTAGTGTATACATTTTTAGGCTTGCATTTGTTGTTGGTTGAATTTAGGGAACGAAAAGGTCATTTTATGCCTACTTTCGCCTTTTCGTGTCCAATTCGTACCTATCGAGTCATTTAACCCCAAATTCTTTTTCAACATGATAATATGAGATATAATGTAACTATTGTGTAGATTTTTAGGCTTGCATTTGTTGTTGGTTGAATTTGTAGATTTTTAGGCTTGCATTTGTTGTTGGTTAAATTTCGGGAACGTAAATATCATTTTAGACCTATTTTAGCCTTTTCGCTTCCAATTCGTACTTATCGAGTCATTTAACCCCAAATTCTTTTTGAACATGATAATATGAGGTATAAGGTAACTATTGTGTAGATTTTTAGGCTTGCATTTGTTGTTGGTCGAATTTCGGGAACGTAAACGTGATTTTAGGCCTATTTTCGTCTTTTCGCGTCCAATTCCTATTTCTCGAGTCATTTAACTCCAATTTATTTTTGAACATGATAATATAGGTATAATATAACTAGTTACGCTTGCATTTGTTTTTGATTGAATTTCAGGAAGGTATATGTCATTTTTTCTACTATTAACTACGGTAAATGATTGCATTCTTATATTATGTGTTTATTCCTTGGTTGTTTTGTAAGGTTTATATGAATAACACAACAAGTTTGAGGGCCTTCACCATAGAGGAATTAAATAAAGTTCAGGATAAGTTGGCGACCTACCTTTGTGATGATTGCTTATGATACATTTTTGTGGATTTCGCGATATAATTAGATAGTGGGTATATGTCAATTCTATGTACACTTTTTACATTATTAAATATATATATTTAAAGTTAATTATTACGTTGAAAAACTTGTGATATATTGCAATTCGATCCCTTTTTTTTGTGTCGAAGGGAGATGTTGGGGGGGCCGCCACGGTGGGGTGCAAGGCCGGGTCTTTGGGCCGGGCTAGGGGGACCGCGGGGTGTCTTTGGGGTGGCCGGGCGAAGGGGAGGTTGGGGACGGCAGAGGGTGGGCTGGGGGGTGGGGGGGTGGGTGCAGGGGCCGCAGGGGGTGGGTGGGGGTGCGGGGCCTGGGCTGGGGGGTGGTGTGGGCTGGATGTGGGGTGGGGTGCAGGGGAGTGCGGGGGGGGTGGGGTGTGGGGTGCGGGGGGACTGCAAGGGCTGCAGGGGGTGGATGGGGTGTGGGGTGCAGGGGACTGCAGGGGCTACGGGGGGTGGGATGGGTGGGGTGGGGGTGCGGGGCCGGGCCGGGGTAGGGGTACAGGGGCCGGGGTGTGGGTGGGGGTGCAGGGGAGTGCTTGGAGTGGGCTGGGGTGGGGGTGCTGAATTTTTTTTTTATAAAAAAAATCCGAATACGAAGGGCTAGTGAAGGGCTGCTACGGAAAGGACTGCTAGCAAAAAACGCAGCCCTAAGGGCTATTTTGACCGCAACCCTTCCGTTTTTTTCCACTAGTGGTAGACACATAATCGTGTCTCCCCGCGTAAGGACCTAATGATAAAACATATTGCGGTCTTAATTGGTCTGATCCAAGGGGAGAGCAGTCCGAATAGCCAACCCAAACTGTTTTGAAAGCATAAAGCCTATTTATTTGCATTAATTCCAAAATCCAATTTTAAAGCCCAATTAATTATTCCTGATAATTAATTGTATTTAGAGCCCACAAATATAATATTTTGAGCCAAATGCTTTGAAAATCCCAATTAATTATTCATGATAATTATTGTATTAATTTATTATCATAATAAATATTTTCAGAAAAAATAAATATTCAAAGATATTTTAAAGTATAGGATTTTTAAGATGAAATTAGATTTTATCTCGTAAAATAGCTTGCTTCCGGATGTAAAGATAAAAGATAAAAAGAATCTTTAGAAAACTAAGTTTAACAAAAAAAGGCTGGCCATGTTAGTGATAGGTTTGGAGCAGGTTGTGTGCTTGGCGCATAGGCTGGATTGCGCTCAGCACACCACTTTGTGTGTGACACGTGGCTTTGCATGTCACGCACAGCCGTGCGTCCAGCACAATTTTTTACGCGGAGCGCACTACACTTTCTTATCTTTTTTCAATATTTTCCCTATAAATAAGGTAGTGATTTCCGGATATAAACACTCTTGACACCCGAATACTTATTATCTCTCAAGGCAAAAATACTCTCATACTCACATACTTTCATACTCAAACACATAAACACATACTTTTTACTTTGATCGATCTTCACAAGTTTTCGTTGAAAGGCTTCATGATTGCTCCTCCCGAAGGTTGTTATTCCCTCATACCCAAGCCACATCGGTTTATTCTTCAGGGCCCTTAAATATTTCTTATTTTAATTTATTGAAGTTACTAACTATTTCTTTCATAATGTGGATCTTTAATAAAAATTGTTCTTTAGTACTTTCTAATCTCTACTCCTTCTTTCTTATTTTCTTATATATTGTTATGATTGTCCTGTTTATGCTTTCATCACCAACATGTTATTATTGCTAATCAAGACCTAAGAAATTGTTCTAATGCCTACTTAGATAATTCGGACAACCTATTAGGAACCCAGTAATATTGATTGCTTAATAACGTGTCACTAAAAAGTAGTCTTTATGTGTTAAATGAACCAACCTAGACTAATCTTTTTTAGAGCGCTGAACATATTATTTGGTTATTCTTTTGCATAAAACTTGCTATGAATCGTGTTAAGTAGAGGCTAGCCATGGGCGAACGTGGTTCATGACCGTGTTCGTACCCTCACCCCCGAACTCAATTTTAGGTTCCTGACCATCTATGAAGTCGTGACGGAAAAGTCTACGTTGGATAAGTCCCAAAGTTGTCCCTAAGGTTTCCCAATATCCAATTAGGTTTCTCTAAAGACTTGTTGTCGATTTCAAAACGTTTTTTTAATATATAACTTTTACAATGAGGTAGTCAAATACACACTCACACCGCGTAGGCGAATAAAATCACGCCTACAATTTGGCGACTCCACTAGGGAGGATTTAAAAAAAATTAATTTTTTAAATGAGTGGGTGAAACTTAAAAAATACTATTCATTCTCTTTTTATGCTTTTGAATGACATATTGGAGGCGTGATCTTATTTCGCCTATGCGTTCTGAGCGTGCATTTAACTACCTCATTGTAAAGGTTTTTTTATTAAAAATGTTTTGAAGTCGCCAAAAAGTCTTTAAAGGAAGACTCATAAACCTAATTGGATATTTGTAAATCATAGGGAAAACTTAGGGACTTATCCATTGTAGATTTCCCCGTCATGACTCCATTAATGGTGAACCATTGATTGAGTTCGGGGGTAAGGGTACGAACACGGTCATAATGAACCATGTTCGCCCATTGCTGGCCTCTACTAAATATCGATTCATGTCAATGTTTATGCAAAAGAATAACCAAATAATATGTCCAAGCACCCTAAAAATATTAGTCTAAGTGGGTTGATTAAACACACCAAAAGGCTATTTTTAGTGACAAGTTATTATGCAATCAAATTACAAGGAACCTAATAGATTGTCCAAATTATTTGATTAATATTAGAACAATTCCTTAGGTTTTGATTAGCAATAATAACATGTGAGGTGAACCGTCCCCAACTTTAGTGTGACTTGCAGGGGCACCCTGATCACCATAGAAAAGCTAGAGTTGGTGTGCACACTAGAGGTTATTTTTTGGCCATTAAATTAGTAAACCGGCAGGGTCTCCCGGGTTCACATTTGATATGATTGGTAGGGTCTCCTGAGTCTATCATTTATATAGTAGATTGGCAGGGTCTCCAGGATCTACTAAGGTTTATGAATTTATATTGGAGTTGGCATCTAGAATTGGTAAAATGGTAGGGTCTCCCGAGTTTACCAATGTGATATGGCTGGTTGTTGAATGATTATGAAAATTTAAGAACTTGACTCTTAATTCAGAAAATTGATAAAATATAAGACTAATCTATGGACTTGATAATAAATGAGATTTATACTTGATTATTGAAAGGCGAGTTACTCATGGGTATAGATTAAATAAATTAGTGTTCATTGTCCAAATATGCTTCCTTAATCGTTGTTGTTGTTTAACGTGGAGTGTTGGCACTCAGCTTTTGCTGACGTGTGTTGTATTTGTTTGTGTTTGTGTTTGTTCTTCCCTTTTGGGTTTGAACCTGTGATGACTCATGTACCTTGTACAATGGCGAGTAGTTGATGCTAAAGCAGGTTTCGGACTGGGATTTGAGATGTTAAGGTGAGAACGACAGTTCATGAAAGAATTTGGCGTTGCAAAGAGTTTTAGATGTAAATTTTATTTGAGTTCATGCATATAGGTTTGTTATTCTTAGATAAGTTTGATTTAAGATTTCTTAGATGGGTTGTAATATTGGGTAGAGTGAATGGGTTCGCGTTGTTTTGGATTCCCCGATTCCCTCTTGAGGTTGTTTCCGTGAAAGCGACGATGATTTGAGTCCTTGGGATTGAGAATCATTTATTCTATTGAGTTTGTTGACAAGTTTAAATTATTTCTGATTTTGGGGTTATCTGAATTACATAGGAAACTTTGACGAAATTTAGAGTTTATTGATGAGATTATTGTATTAAGGTACTTATAATCTGATTTTGAAGATCGGGATGTTACAATAAATCTCTAAGACGATGTCCCTGTGGTTTCCCAATATCCAATTAGGTTTATGAGTCTTCCTTTAAAGACTTGTTGACGACTTATTTTTCAAAACATTTCCAAAACTAAAACCCTTCATAATGAGGTAGTCAAATTTCACCTAGCGTAGGCAATAAAAACACGCCTATAAGAGCAATCCAACATTGCATCTCGCATAGGCAATAAAAACACGCATATAAGAGCAATCCAATAAGATAAGCCCGGAATCATATTAAACATCCAATGCCTAATTATTTATTCCAAATCCAATTTTAAAAGCCCATTAATTATTCATGATAATAAATTGTATGTTCAAACCCATTTTTGCAAAGCCTAATTAATTATTCTTCATAATTAATTGTATTTTTCACATTTATATCATATTTTATATGTTGAATAATTGATTTTCTATCATCCCCCGTAAATTTATGAATTTTATAAAAATATTTTAAGGTATAGTTATTTATATTTTAGTACATTTTCGTACATAAATGATTTATTCTTCAAAGGTTGACTATTTGAAAGTCAAAGGAATTATTTTAATGATTTAAAGAAGTCAAATGTTTTATTAAGTAATGCTTTGAAAAATATTTGAAATGTTTGAAATGTTTTTGGATTTGGAAAAGGACTCCAAATGGGTTTGAGGAACCCAAACACTTCTAAAATTGGAAAAGGATTTATAGTTTGAGCACAATTACCTTTTCCTAAGCCCACAAGGGGAACCTATATAAACCCCCATAAACCCCAAATTTTCCCCAAATAATTATTTTCTCTCTCCTCCTTCCTCCCACAATTTTGGTCCTCCTATTTCTTTTTCCTTCTCTTCGGTTTTTGTCCTAGCTCTCTTTCGGCCTTCACTTTGTTGCTTCGCCGGTTTGCCACCCCGTTGACCATCACCGACCGCCTGAAGCAGTCGTTGCCAGCCGTGCTGATTCCCGTCGGCGTTCCTTCCTGCTTTTTCCTTTGATTTGGTTTGATTACTTTTCTTCCTCCTCAAGTTTTTATTCAAAGTTTATGTTTTTAAGATTTGTTTTTAGTATGATTATGTTTAAAAGCGTTAGTTTGATGATTTATTTATGAATCTAAGTTTATATTATTTATGTATTGAAGAAACAAAAACTCAGATTTGCATATTAGGTTTGAATTGGATTTTTAATTATCAAAGCATGAATTTTAAGGGTTTTAAAGGCTGGAAATCATAGTAGACTATTATAGTTTATGAAATTGGTTATTTTTATGATTATAACTATGTTTAGATATGTTTTAAGAGAGTTTTACTATATATTTTATATTGCTGGAAATTTAAAGGGAGTATTGATATGGAGTTTTACGGTTTTAAAGCATGAGTTTTTGAGTGTAGTAGTACTATACTAGGAGGTTTAATAATCAAGTTTTATGATGGGAAAGGTTTTTAAACATGTTTAAGAAGGGTTTAAAGTATTTTATTATTGCTGTAAATTCATAAAGGATTGATTGTGAATTTATATTGGTTGTTTTAGGCGGAGCATTCTCTCTAGGCGACTTTTAAGACTATTAATGTGGCCTCTCAATTTGTCTACACAAGGTACATATATACGTATGTGTTGAATTGCTTAGTATCATGATTTTAAGGATGAGAATTATGTAGTATCATGTATAGGAACTATATATGATTTCTATTATGTTGGATTTGCATGTTTTATGCCGTTGTGTGAAACATGTTGATTATGAGATTTATATTATGAGATGTATATTATGTTTGTATGGAAGATTGATACAAGCATATGGTTGGGAACTTTATTTGATTAATTCACATGGGGGAATTAATATATATATTGGTTTGGATCATGATTGATCTTTTGTTCCCTTTTGAGTATTTCATTGCTTTATAAGGACCGAGGGCCTTATTTGGTAAGTTGATATTTTATACCTATGAAAGGTAGTTTGGTTGTTGGCTAGGTTCAACAAATAAAGAAGTTTGGATTAAACTTGGAATTAATCTAAGGTTGTTAAGTTGTGTGATCACTTATCTAATCCTAAGATAAAATGGAAGTTATGATTGTTCAGTGATTATAATGTTTGTTTTACTTGTGTGTCATAACAAGTAATAACTGGTTAATCATGTAAAGTGAAACTTGGATAGCAATAGCTTTAGACTGGTGCACGTCTGAAGTGTTGGACAATTAGGAGTTGGAGTACATGGTGGTAGCCCATGGCATTTTCTGGGGCCGAATTGATCACCATGTCCTATTTTTATTTAAAAGGTTCCTCAATATCGTAGGTCATGGGAATACGGAGTCGCGCCCGTATTTCGTCTTCCAAAGGGAAGGCTGGTTTTAGTTAGACAACTCGGTACATTGACTATTCCATCTAAAGTAATAAAAATGTTATTGTCAAGTTTAGTTCAGTAAAAGTTATCAGCAAGTTATTATGTTACTATTTATTCCTGCTTATTACTTAGGAAAAATTGATAGGAACAATCCCAACTATGGGCGTTCCGCCATTTTCAGTCCCAATTAAAGATTATTTCAGAGCGGTCCCAACTATATATCATTTTTGCCGAAATTGGTCCCAACATGTTAATGACCTGCCACAATAGGTAAAAAGATTTTTTTTCCACAACCTGTTTCTTCTTCGCGTTTCAATTGTTTGGGATTTAATCCTGTTTCGGCGTAGCACCATTTAAATCCACCACTTCATGGCCGTCGTTTTTCACTGCATTATTATTTGATCTAAGCATTAGCGGCAAAGCAAAAAACACAGTATTTGATATAAACATTTGAGGAGAGAGAAAATCTCCGTTTTCACCAACAATTTGCAAAGACTCAAAACAATTAATTGCTGCCAAGCCAAACGGTGAAAAATCACCACATCTTAAAAAAATTACCCAGAAAAATCAAACTGAAATTGACTACTATTATAAGATGTAACTCATCACTGCCTCATACTATTACTATTATTATTATTATCATTAAGAAGAAGCAGAAGCACAGTTGTAACGTTATTGTTGATGTTGTTGTTGGTGGAGATGATGATGATGATGATGATGTAAGAGGTCATCTTGCATGGTCTTAGGGCCATTTGGTTTGTCAGGGAAATCATCGGCTAAAGATGAGCAACTGTGTTAGGGACCAAGCACAAAGGTGGAGAAGAGGAGGGGGTGTTAGGGATCATAGTTTTCGGTTTGATATTGGAGGGGAAAGAGGAGGGGTGGGAGGACCGAAAGCTGCGGTGGCGACGACGAAAGAGTGATTCAGTCAATCACCATTCTTTGCCTCACTCCAAAGCTAATCCCCATTTCTTCCCCATCTTTGATGTAAAAAAAAAACCCACCTTTTCAATCTCCTCTCTCTCCAATTTCCAAAAACAAATGGGAGAAGAAGAAGAATCAGGATTGAAATATATGTTCAAAAGTAGTAGTAATTGGGGACTTAGCAGATAGGAAATCTAATTTGCTTTCAAGATTTGCAAGAAATCCGTTGGGAATTGAATTTCTCATCTTCTTCTCTTGTTCCCAACTTCTCTCTTCTTGATGATGGTGAGATGAATTGGAATGGATGTTTATAGGAAGTGGAAGGGAGTATCTTAAATTATTACTTTGATAAGAAATTCCAAGTTATCCTTCAAAAATACTAATACTCGGTAATAATAACCACGTGCATAAGTGCGTTATCCTTGAAATTGGCAAATTATTCGTCAGACTTGTACAAAATTAACGGTGGAATTTTGGGGGTGGCTGGGGAGGGGTGTGAGATAGGGAGGGTGGTGGGGAGGGGTGGGATTTCGGGGGTGGGGGTGGCGGGGAGGGGGAATGGGAGGAAGGAGATAGGAGAAAGAAAAAGGAAAAAGAATTAAGAATTTTTTTAAAAAAAAATTTAACCTGTTAAACAGGTAATAAGTCACCTGGGACCAATCTTGGCAAAAATGATATATAGTTGGGACCGCTCAGAAATAATCTTTAGTAGGGACTGAAAATGGCGGGACGCCCAAAGTTGGGACTATTCCTATCAATTTTTCCTATTACTTATTAGTATCATGTTAGGATTGTTTGTTTATTTATTTAGTATGTAGTACTCAGCTTTGCTGATTACGTGCTTTTGTTTGTGTGTGCTATGCCTTATTGATCCTGTGATGACTTATTGATCCTGTGATGACCCATTTTGGTGAGCAGTCTCTAGGGATCAATAGTGTATTGTCCATCTACAGGTTTGAAGATGATGCATCATTGGTTCGGGTATTGGAGAGCTTGTGCAGTCTAATTATCATACTTTGAGTTTATACTTTTTATAGTTTGTTTTGGTTTTAAGTTTGACTTTGACTTTGTTGGTTTAACTTTTGGAGTTGACTTTGTAGTTGACTATGTTTTAGTTATAAAGTTTATTATTATGTTTTCCGCTGTAAAATTCTGAATAAGCCGATACGTTTTCACACGGGAGATAATACTTTGATAATTATCTATGTTTTATATTTAAAAGGTATTTTAGAAAAGAGAGAATTGTCGGGGTGTTACAAAGTGGTATTAGAGCTTTAGGTTTTTATGGCCTTTCGTGCCAACTTTAAGTTTTTAGGCGCCTAACTAGCTAGTTACCTAAAATGAATTTCTGAGAATTGAGCTCATACTTATTCATTATGTTCAAATTAACTTTCGAAAATTCTTTTTCAAGATTTCAAGTATTATTTCGCTTCGAATTAATTTTTTTGAAAGGGTCCAAATTTTTTTTATTGTGTTCGAAAATTTATTTTTATTGAGTTCGAAAATTTCGAACTATAATGTTTAAATTTTTTTTCGGTTCCTTTATAAATTCGAAATTATTTATTTAAATTATTTTAATACTCTATTTTATTTTGACTATTTTATTATATTATGAGAGATGGTTAGTATAGGAAGGGCATATAGGATAGAAATATTATATGTCTGCATTAGATAGTTAGGTCATCATGATTATATTTTTCTTCCCTGCTAACTGTTTATGTTATTCCTATGCCTCATACTATTGTTGTTATTCTTGCTTATTGTTTATTGTTGGGATTATACGTTAAGTGAGAGTACCAATTGCTTATAGAAGTTATATTTATTTGTTATAGATTCCTAACCATGTCTGATAGAGAAGATACTAGAGTAGGTAGCTACTACAACCCTATTATGCTGAGTGATGATGAGAGTGATGGAAATTATGAGTCTGACAGTGATTGCTACACTAGCCTAGAGTTCATTATGTGTAATGTATTAAGAGCAGGCATGCCTGATAGTGATGATGAGGTTCTTCATGAGTTTGACTGTGCTAGAGGACAGACCAGAAGTGATATCTACCATGCTGTTTTGAGACCCGAGAGTGATTCTGAGTCAGAAGAGGACTAGCCTCAATCTAAAAGGTTACGAAGATCCATGAGATTTAGAAGATATGTTTATTATAATACTGAGGACATTGATGACTTTGAAGATGAGGTTTTCACTCCAGAAAACTACTAGGAATCAAAGGATAAGACTGATGATGTTTTACCTTAGATCATTTATTTATGTATTTATGTTTCAAGAATAATATTGGATAATTCGTCCAGCAGTGGTTTAAATTTATTTCATAGTACCTTTGCCTTATTTTAGGAAGAATATAGTATTATGGTTTAGAAAAATTGTTACTACTATCTTTTGGGAAATAAAAGACAAATATTTAGTTATCCAAGTGAGCAAGAATTTATTTTGGCACGCGAAAGGGGATTTATTTATTTATTTGTTATGATTGAATTTTTATTCATTGATCCTCACATGTATATTCTTGATGTGAATATTTTCGTGAATGGTTATGTGATTGATGATGATTACTCTGTGATTATATTGTAAGTTCATGAGAAATTGTTTGTTGATGCGATCTTTATGGTCAAATCAAATGTTGCCTTTGTAGAGAATGGCATGTAAGTTATGTATCAAACCTAAAGTAGAGTACGTTAATTTGAGGTCGCGCACTAGAATGGCTAACAACAATAACGATTTAGCTGCTGTTATTCGTCTTTTGGCGGAGAAACTGACTCAGGAGAGAGCTGAGCGTCCCGATTCTGTTGGGGACATGTTTGAGAGACTAGCCAAGGTTAAACCACCATACTTCAAGGGGCATGCTGATCCTACCTTCTTAGGGAACTGGATTAGGGAGTTTGAGAAAATCTTTGGGGCTGTGAAGTCCTGAGAATATGAGAGTAGGCCAAGCTGTCCTGTACCTAAAAGATGAGGCTAATTTATAGTGGAGAGAAAATGGGGCTAGACTGAGTGCTGTGGAGGGATTTAATTGGGATTCTTTTATACCGCCTTGAGAGGGAAGTTTTACCCTGCTTTTATGAGGAAACAGAAAGCCCAAGAGTTTATCAACCTTAGGATGGGGAGTATGACCATCTCTGAGTACTATAGCAAATTCATAGCACTGTCGAGGTTTGAACCTGAGGTAGTAGCCACTGAGGAATTAAAGGCTTAAAGGTTTGAGCAAAGTTTGACTGAGGAAATCCAGCTGAGGTTAAGTGGTGAAACTTTTTCATCTCTAGATATTGTGAATGGAAGAGCCGCCCACATTTATGGTCTTCAGACGAGGCGTGATAAGAAGAATGATGTAGTGAGTGAGAAAAGAAAGGATTTCAATGCTGGGGGAAATCAAGGGAATTTAAAAAAGAGCAAGAATGGGAATAGGAATTTCGAAGGGAGGAATAACCGGGGCTACAACAATAAGGGCCAATCTGAGAGAGTGTACCATTGTAAGAAGTGCAGTAATAACCATCCTAGTAGAGACTGCAAGGGAGACTTAGTGACCTGTAACTACTGCCAGAAAAAGGGCCATAGGGAGTATGAGTGCTTTGCTAAGCAAAATGACAATGGGAGTGGTAACCAGGTGAGGTTTGGGTTCAACCAGTCGGAAAATCAAGGTCCTAAGCATGTAGGGTCACAGAACAACCAGGGAAGCTACAGTAAGCCTGCTAGTGAGGGCAACAACAACCAGAACAAGGCTCCGGGTAAACTGTTTGTGATGAGTCGCAATGAAGCTGAACGATTTGCCGACGTAGTTTCTGGTACTTTTTCTATTAACTCCGTGCTAGTTAAAGCGTTATTTGATTCAGGGGCAACTTATTCTTTTGTTTCGTCATCTGTTATTAAGAGTCTGGGGTTAGTAGATTTTGATGTGATTGATTTGCCTGTTAGTATACCTACTAGGGAGACCATAAGGTGTACCAAGTTGTTTAAAGATTTGCCTCTGATGATAGGAGGCTTTGTATTTCAATTTGATTTGATAGAGTTTAATTTGGGAGACCTAGATGTAATTCTGGGAATTGATTGGCTAGGTTTTTACAAGGCCAAGATAGACTGTGAAGTTCAGAAAGTAGTTTTGAGAAACCCTTTGGGGAAGTTGACCTCATATAGACGTTTTGGGAAGCCCGAGAACTTTAGGGTTATTTCTGCGATCCAAGTGAAGAAGTTGATGAAGAAGGGGTGTGAGCTATTTTCTGTAGTGTGCAAGAGGCGAGTAAAGAAGTTGGGGTGAATATTAAGGATGTTCCGATCGTAAATGAGTTTATGGATGTGTTTCCGAGTGAAATTTTGGGTATGCCACCTGCTAGAGCTGTTGAGTTCACCATAGACTTGGTTCCTGAACTGCATCTATATCAAAGGCACCCTATAGAATGGCACCTCCTGAGATGAGTGAATTGAAGACGCAGTTGCAAGAGCTGTTCGATAAAGGTTATATTAGACCTAGTGCATCATCTTGGAGAGCTCCTGTGTTGTTTGTTAAGAAGAAAGATGGGAGTATGCATATGAGGTTGTGTATTGATTATAGGGAATTGAACAATGTAACCATCAAGAACAAGTATCCTTTGCCTAGAATAGATGACCTATTCGATAAATTGTGTAACACTCCGTCCAATTATAGACATAAATTAAGGAAAATAAAACAACTTACTAAAGAAATGGCGATAGCGGAAATATTGCCTGACGGAAATGTTACTCTAAACAAAGGTTAAATTCAACTAAATAAAATCAAAACCCAATTAGATAACAACCTCAAAAACCCCATAGTAAATATAAAATAAAATAATATGTTTCAAAAAAAAAAATCCTAGTTTGTCTTTCTCTCAATGCCCATAATACAAAATAATCACCTGCAAAATATAACGACAAACATCCACAATTAGTGGGGAGTAACTATTAGCTCTCCCAGCCCAATTAGGATCCATATAAGAGTTTTAAAAGTTTTAATAATTAAGTTATACACAATATCTCATAAAATACACTTCAAATAAATAAATACAACAAAGACAATACAACATGCTAAAGATAAATAGGGTAAAGATAGTAGATTAAACAAATGGACTAATAAATATACATATAAACCCAAGGATTAACAATATAAATCATCAAATTTTAAATAAAATATTAATGTGAACGATATAAATGATAATGATAACGTCTCCAAAATAATCTTCTTAACACGTTTGAGGAGGAACTGAACGTAAGTGGATCGCAACCCACTATTCCTATTTGGTTATAGTATTAGGACCCTGCTCGCCTATGTCTAGTATGGCCACACCCTGATACGAGATATTACCCTGCTCAGTACTTCTCAACCTCTCAGACGACAACAAATAACCAAGACGGACCTACATACCCTGCTCAGTACGTAAGTATAAACTATGTACCTGCTCAGTACATAGTGATTGTTCATTCTTAGGAGACCATGCCGCCTCACTAGTCATCATCCTCAAACAAAAACAAATAATAAATAGTATTAATAATTTCACCGTCAGTAGAATGCCATTCAAGGTCTTACATCAAACTGCAAGAATTTAGGGCTTTAACCCATAAGTCCAAACTGCAAGAATTTTAAGGACTCAACCCATAAATTTCAATTAAACAACTTCATAATTTATCAAACACAATAGTCATATTGTTAATAATATCATTTACGAGAAAATATAATTTAACTTATTAAGAAACTATAAAATAATAGAAATGCTTATAATAGCTTAAAACCAACTTTAAGAACCCAAAACAAAATTAGTTTCATCCAAACAACCAACCAACCCGATCTCATACTCTATACAATCATATACAAAGTAACCAAACCACTCATGATATATAATCATTTATAACAACTCATAGAAACATATCCAATACATTAAACCGTTAAACAAGCCAAAAACACCACATCATGCTACAACAACAAACAACCCGAAAGTTGAAACATAAAACTAATAAAAATATAAATACAAAAAAAAATATAAAAATAAAAGATACATGCCCATTATATAAGTCTGCATGAATAGAACAACTAATGGCACTCATTACGTAACGTAAAGTAACAAACACAACACAACAAGATGAAAAGATAGAACTCAAGAAGCTGCATCACAAATCCAGAGAGAGAGAGAAAGAAAAGCAATAAAGTATTACGTAGCTTTCCATCATCATCTTCATGCAGAAGAACAACAAAAACTAAGCAATCAGATAACAACAAATAGCACCCAGCACAAGAGAAAACAAGCAACAGTTGCCCAGCGTAATCAACGCATACAAAGTAAGTAGTACTACAACCAACTCATCCCTCAAATGCAACACAACACCACACCGGCTGCCTAAATACATGGCTCATCTAAACCTTTCAATGAAACAACAAATTTGCAGTACCTAAAAAATCATATAATCATGAAATTCCCAAAAGATAAACGCACTAACATATTTATATTTTCCTACCCAAATTTCTAGCATGATACTAACCCAAACTTAACTATTAAAACCAAATAAATCCAAACGAAATCAAGTCGTACGAGGATCGCCATTAGTTACCTGGGCCAATTGGAGGAGTGTAGAACGGAGTTCTAGCGTTGACCTTCTTACGCAACGTCTTCGTCCTCCACGAACTCACCTCTTAGCTAGCAACCCAAAACGGGACTTAGAATACCCAATATTTACAATGGTCAATTTAGAGTATCATAACTGAATTTTTTGTGATTGAAAGAATGGTGAAAATGGTGGATTTTATGTGGGCAAGATAAAGGATTTTTCTTCGTCCTTTTCTCTTCACCAACCGACTGCAAAGGGGGGGTTTTGGATTGGTATTAATTAGCAGCTCCAAAGAAGGCTAAAAAGGGGAGGGGTTTGATTAGCAAATAAATAGGGGGGGTTACATGGGAGTTACAAAACTATCAAAAAGACATCATCTCCTTGCTTCATTTACTGATTTTCAGACTACAAAGGAAAAGGATGGTCGGATTAACTTCCGTTACGCAAACGGTCCAAGACGCGCTAAAATATCGATAAAATAAAATACTAGCTCAGACGTGCATTTTCAAAATTAGAAAAAATATATAATATCAAATTAAATAAATCATATAAATATAATATCTATAGAGTGAAAAAAATATATATACGATATAATATTTTCAATAATAAAACGGAAAAGATTAAGTAAAGGTAAATATACACGAGATATTAGGAGCGAAATTTCGTGGTGTTACAAATTGAATGGAGCGAGCGTGTTCTAGAAGATTGATTTTGCGTTCGGGGTATCACTAGTTGAGGGTAGATGATAAGGATATACCTAAGACTGCGTTTAGGACTCGTTATGGTCATTATGAGTTTAAGGTAATGTCGTTTGGGTTGACCAATGCACCTGCCATATTTATGGACTTGATGAATAGGATTTTCCATGAGTTCTTAGATAAGTTCGTTGTTGTATTCATTGATGATATTTTGATTTATTCGAAGAATTAAAAAGAGCATGATGAACACTTGAGGATTATATTGGAGACCATTAAGAAGAATCAATTATATGCCAAGTTCTCTAAGTGTGAGTTTCGTTTGGCGAAAGTAGCATTTTTGGGTCACTATGTGTCTAAGGAAGGAGTCTCTGTAGATCCTGCTAAGATTCAAGCTGTAAGTGAGTGGCTAACTCCAAAGAATGTGTCAGATATTAGAAGTTTCCTAGGTCTAGCTGGCTATTATAGAAGATTTGTGAGAGATTTCTCGAAGGTAGCAAGGCCAATGGCCAATGACCAATTTGATGAAAAATGAGTCAAAATTCGAGCGGAGTGAGAAGTGTGAGGAAGCTTTTCAGATTTTAAAAGAGCGTTTGACCTCCGCACCTGTTTTGACCCTGCCTGATGGGAATCAGGGAATGGAGGTGTACAGTGATGCTTCAAAGAATGGTTTGGGATGTGTGTTGCAGCAGAATGGGAAGGTGATCATGTATGCGTCACGTCAGTTGAAACATTATGAGGCTAGTTACCCTACCCATGATCTAGAGTTAGCTGCTATTGTGTTTGCCTTGAAAATTTGGAGACATTACCTTTATGGGGCAACCTGTAAGATCTTTACTGACCATATAAGTTTGAAGTACATTTTCACCCAGAAAGTCCTCAATATGAGGAAGAGGAGATGGTTAGAATTAATAAAGGATTATGACGTAGACATCCAATATCATGAAGGGAAGGTGAATGTAGTTGTTGATGCGTTGAGTAGGAAATCGAGCCATAGCATGAATGCCTTGGTAGTTCCTGCGGAGTTGTGTCAAGATATGCAAAGACTTAGCCTAGAAATCTTAAATCCTAGGGAGGTCGAGGCATGATTGAGTGCTTTATCATCGGGGTTGTCAGTTTTCGACGAGATCAAAGAGGGTCAAGTTGGAGATGAGCACCTAGAAAAGATTAAGGAAAAGATGAGGCAAGGTATGGAAGTTGACTTTAAGATCCATCATGATGGTAGTCTAAGGTTCAAGGGAAAGTGGTGTGTACCATAAAAATGTGATGAGCTTAAGAGGCGACTTATGGATGAGGGGCATAATACTCCATATTCTTTGCACCTTGGGGGTGACAAGCTGTATAAGGACCTTAAGCAGATCTATTGGTGGCTAAACATGAAGCGTGAGGTTGCTAAATTCGTGTCTAAGTGTCTCACCTGTCAGAAAGTGAAGATAGATCATAGGAGACCCATGGAAAAGGTTCAATCCTTAGAGGTTCCTGGATGGAAGTGGGATTCCAGTTCAATGGATTTTGTGACTGCTTTGCCTTGGACGAAGAACGACAATGATACTATTTGGGTTGTTGTGGAACTTCTAATGAAGTCGGCCGTGTTCCTTCCAATTAAAGAGACATGGAAGAAGAAACAACTTGCGAAGACGTATATTAAGCATGTAGTGAGATTGCATGGGGTTCCAGCCGATATTATTTCAGATCGCGATTCGAGATTCCTCACGAAATTTTGGAAAAAGGTCCAGTTGAATCTTTAGACAACATTGACAATGAGTACTGTCTTTCACCCTATGACCGATGGTCAGACTGAGAGGACTAACCAAACTATGGAAGATATGTTGAGAGCGTGCGCTATTGACTTTCAAGGTAGTTGGGAAGACCAATTAGATTTGATTGAGTTTTCATACAACAATAGTTATCATGCAAGTATTAAGATGGCACCTTTTGAGGCATTATATGGAAGGAAGTGTAGAAGTCCCATTTGCTGGAATGATTTTAGGGAGAACATAGTATTAGGGATATAATTTATTGAGGATACCGTCAAGAATGTGAAGTTGATTCAGCCTAGAATTCAAGCTGCTCAAGATAGACAAAAGAGTTATGCCGATTTAAAGCGAAGAGAAGATGAGTTCGAAATAGGTGATAAAGTGTTTTTGAAAGTATCACCAACTAAGGGCGTGATGAGATTTGGAAAAAGGGCAAATTAAGTGCCAAATATGTACGTATATACGTATGTGTTGAATTGCTTAGTATCATGATTTTAAGGATGAGAATTATGTAGTATCATGTATAGGAACTATATATGATTTCTATTATGTTGGATTTGCATGTTTTATGCCGTTATATGAAACATGTTGATTATGAGATTTTTATTATGAGATTTATATTATGTTTGTATGGAAGATTGATGCAAGCATATGGTTGGGAACTTTATTTTATTAATTCACATGGGGGGATTAATAAATGTATATATATATATATATATATATATATATATATATATATATATATATATATATATATATTATAGGTTTGGATCATGATTGATCATTTGTTCCCTTTTGAGTATTTCACTGCTTTATAGGGATCGAGGGCCTTATTTGATAAGTTGATATTCTATACCTATGAAAGATAGTTTGGTTGTTGGCTAGGTTCAACAAATAAGGAAGTTTGGAATTAATCTTGGGTTGTTAAGTTGTGTGATCACTTATCTAATCCTAAGATAAAATGGAAGTTATGATTGTTGAGTGATTATAATGTTTGTTTTACTTGTATGTCAAAACAAGTAATAACTGGTTAATCATGTAAAGTGAAACTTGGATAGCAATAGCTTTAGACTGGTGCACGTCTGAAGTGTTGGACAATTAGGAGTTGGAGTATATGGTGGTAGCCCATGGCTTTTTCTGGTGCCGGATTAATAACCGTGTCCTATTTTTATTTAAAAGGTTCCTCGATAGCGTAGGTTATGGGAATGCGGAGTCGCGCCCGTATTTCGTCTTCCAAAGGGAAGGCTGGTTTTAGTTAGACAACTCGGTCCATTGACTATTCCATCTAAAGTAATAAAAATGTTATTGTGAAGTTTAGTTCAGTAAAAGTTATCTGCAAGTTATTATGTTACCATTTATTCCTGCTTATTACTTATTAGTATCTTGTTAGGATAAGTTTTAGTTATAAAGTTTATTATTATGTTTTCCACTGCAAAATTCTAAATAAACCGATACGTTTTCACACGAGGATAATACTTTGATAATTCTCTATGTTTTATATTAAAAAGGTATTTTAGAAAAGAGAGAATTGTCGGGGTGTTACATTTTCTAATTAAAATGATAATATGTAATCAAAGATATAAATAATTATTTAATTTCAGACAACAAATAAAACCAGTCAATATGTGGTTGCGCGACGTGTATTCTGATCCGTCCCGCACACCAAGGTACAGTCAGCAAAACTCAGACACGCAAAGGCCAGTGCGTGTCACGCATCATAATGTGTGTCACGCATCACTGTTGTGTGCCACATATCGTGCTTGTACGCTGCACAACACGGATCTTATCCCGTTTTTCTAATTTTTACTATAAATAGACCTCGTTCCATTCGGTTTCGTGATCTGACTTTCATACGTTTTGCACGTTTTTTCCACGTTTTCCATCAACCTCCATTTAAGCTTCAAGATTACTCCTCCTGCGGATCGTTATACAGGACCCAGGTGATAAAGATGTAATTCATGAGAGTGCATAATCTTTCAATTCCTATTTGATTTCTTGAAGTTACTAACAAGCTTTTCATGATGTAGATCCTTAAATAATTCATGCTCTTATATATTTTTCTCTAATCTTTTTTTTAATATATACTTATTACTCTATTTACAAATAATTACCAAGGAATTGGATAAGTCCCTAAGATGTCTCTATACTTTCCCAAATATCCAAGTAGGTTTATAATTCTTCCTTTAAAGACTTGTTGGCTACTTCTTCTTTTTCAAAACAAATTTCAAAACTAAAAATTTGTACAATGAGGTAGTCAAAACCAAGGTCATCCCACGTAGGCAATAAAAAAATATGCCTACAATTTGGCGACTTCAATAGGGAGGATTTTAATTTTTGATGAGTAGGTGAAACCCGAAAAGTTGATTCATATTACTTTTATGCTTTTACATAATATAACTACTTTATATATGCATGGCTATTCTTCAGAGTCCCTATAAGTTCTCGTCCTTCCCCTACTAGCGCATGTTATTTGTGTGGGGCTACCGTCGAGGGGATTACGTTTTGTCCCTCTAAAAAGCTTCCTAAACGATAGTGTTAGTTCTTAGTCATAAGCAAACCTACCCAACTATGGCATTGCTCTCTTATTCCTGACTTGAGACTGCATTAAGTCTTACACGTGACAATCTTTTTATGCAAAAGATACAAAATGTGGGATCAATTTCTTAGTAGTGGACCCTTCTTAAGCCTCACGTAAGCCTGACCATGGTATCAAACATAGATCTTGACTTTAAGTTGGAAATGCATACTTTTTTTTGCCTACTTGACATCATTGATTGCTTGTTTGCTATGTTCAACATGCTTTCCCCTTGCTTTCCCCTCAAAGTGGTCTAAAACTATCGGAAAACGACCAATAGTTCGTCGAAAACAAAAATCCGCATTACGAGAACCTTGCATCACAAACAAGGAGCTTGCGCCTGATGCACCGAATTGCGTGGCTTGTAACACTCAAGGTTGGCGCACAAGAGCTTTGCATGTGGCATAAGTCACACAACTCAATTTCAACGATTTATTTGCCACTTTTTGATTCGTCTTCGCATCGTCATCCATGATCAATTTATGTCATCTTTTTCAACAAGAACTCACCTAATTCAAAGATAAGAATTAATCTTTTCCACGCATATCATCTATGATTGAAATTATCTTTTTGAGTCCATCTAGATAAGTGGTCATAATAGAGTTTTGAGTCATCATGCATCTCACCCTACCGTATTTTATCCTTTATTCTATCCAACATATCTATCCTTTTTCCAAAAAAAAAAAAAATTTCAAATCCATTCATACCCTCTTCCAATGAAGTCGGCCGTGTTCCTTCCAATTAAAGAGACATGGAAGAAGAAGCAACTTGCGAAGACGTATATTAAGCATGTAGTGAGATTGCATGGGGTTCCAACCGATATTATTTCAGACCGCGATTCGAGATTCCTAACGAAATTTTGGAAAAAGGTCCAGTTAAATCTTTAGACAACATTGAAAATGAGTACTGTCTTTCACCCTATGACCGATGGTCAGACTGAGAGGACTAACCAAACTATGGAAGATATGATGAGAGCGTGCGCTATTAACTTTCAAGGTAGTTGGGAAGACCAATTAGATTTGATTGAGTTTTCATACAACAATAGTTATCATGCAAGTATTAAGATGGCACCTTTTGAGGCATTATATGGAAGGAAGTGTAGAAGTCCCATTTGCTGGAATGATTTTAGGGAGAACATAGTATTAGGGATATAATTTATTGAGGATACCGTCAAGAATGTGAAGTTGATTCAGGCTAGAATTCAAGCTGCTCTATATAGACAAAAGAGTTATGCCGATTTAAAGCGAAGAGAAGATGAGTTCGAAATAGGTGATAAAGTGTTTCTGAAAGTATCACCAACTAAGGGCGTGATGAGATTTGGGAAAAAGGGCAAATTAAGTGCCAAATATGTAGGTCCATATGAGATTCTGCAAAGAATTGGGAAAGTAGCTTATAGGTTGGCCTTGCCAATGGAGTTCGAGAAGATGCACGATGTGTTTCATATTTCCCAACTCAAGCGTTATATTCCTGATGAACGTCATGTTTTGGAGCCTGAGAGGATCCAGGTTGATAGTAGCCTAACATATGAGGAAAGACTTGTGAAAATTCTTGATAAGAAGGTGCGTAGTACACGCAATAAGGATGTCAATATCGTGAAAAGTACTTTGGTCTAACCATGAGTCTGAAGAGGCAACGTGGGAAGCTGAAGATGAAATGAAGAAGAAGTATCCAGACTTATTCCCTGAGGTGAGTAACGAGGGCGTAACTCGTTTTCTTTAAGGGGGTAGAATGCGATAGAATTTTGGGCTTTTTTATCTATTTTTATGGTATTTTTATGCATTTTTATGCTTATTTTGGCGATTTGCACATGTTGGTGCAAATAAAAATATTCTCCGCATGGAAAATGTGTTAATGAGTAACACAAGTGATTTAAAAGTTGGTAAAAGTGTGCACATGAGTGGCACAAGTATCTCTCAAATGAGAGTTGAGTTAAAAACTTTTGAAAATGTGTGAGTTTTCGTGTCAAGTTTCGGGACGAAACTTCTTTTAAGAGGGGTAGACTGTAATCCCCCGTAAATTTATGAATTTTATAAAAATATTTTAAGGTATAGTTATTTATATTTAAGTACATTTTAGTATTAATGATTTATTCTTCAAAAGTTAACTATTTGAAAGTCAAAGGAATTATTTTAATGATTTAAATAAGTCAAATGATTTATATGTCATGCTTTGAAAAATATTTGAAATGTTTGAAACGTTTTTGGATTTGGAAAAGGACTCCTAAATAGACTTGAGGAACCCAAACACATCTAAAATTGGAAAATGATTTCTAGTTTGAGCCCAATTGCCTTAACCTAAGCCCACAATGAGAACCTATATAAACCCCCATAAACCCCAAATTTTCCCCACACAATTATTTTCTCTCTCCTCCTTCCTCCCACAATTTCGGTCCTCCTATTTCTTTTTCCTTCTCTTCGGTTTTCGTCCTAGCTCTCTTTCGGCCTTCACTTCGTTGCTTCGCCGGTCTGCCGCCCCGTCGACCATCACCGACTGCCTGAAGCAGTCGTTGCCTGCCGTTGCTGATTCCCGTCGGCGTTCCTTCCACCTTTTTCCTTTGCTTTGGTTTGATGACTTTTCTTCCTCCTCAAGATTTTATTCAAAGTTTATGTTCTTAAGATTTGTTTTTAGTTTGATTATATTTAAAAGCGTTAGTTTGATAATTTATTTATGAATCTAAGTTTATATAATTTATGTATTGAAGAAATAAAATTCAGATTTGCATATTAGGTTTGAATTGGATTTTTAATTATCAAAGCATGAATTTTTAGGGTTTTAAAGGTTGGAAATCATAGTAGACTATTATAATTTATAAAATTGGTTAGTTTTATGATTATAACTATGTTTAACTATGTTTTAAGAGAGTTTTAATATATATTATATTGCTGGAAATTTAAAGGGAGTATTGATATGGAGTTTTATGGTTTTAAAGCATGAGTTTTTGATAGTTTTTAACAACTAGTGTAGTTCTAGGAGGTTTAATAATTAAGTTTTATGATGGGAAAGTTTTAAAACATGTTTAAGAAGGGTTTAAAGTATTTTATTATTGCTGTAAATTCATAAAGGATTGATTGTGAATTTATATTGGTTGTTTTAGGCGGAGCATTATCTCTAGGCGACTTTTAAGACTATTAATGTGGCCTCTCAATTTGTCTACACAAGGTACATATATACGTATGTGTTGAATTGCTTAGTATCATGATTTTAAGGATGAGAATTATGTAGTATCATGTATAGGAACTATATATGATTTCTATTATGTTGGATTTGCATGTTTTATGCCGTTATATGAAACATGTTGATTATGAGATTTATATTATGTTTGTATGGAAGATTGATGCAAGCATATGGTTGGGAACTTTATTTTATAAATTCACATGGGGGAATTAATATATATATATATATATATATATATATATATATATATATATATATATATATATATATATATATATATATTAGTTTGGATCATGATTGATCATTTGTTCCCTTTTGAGTATGTCACTGCTTTATAGGGATCGAGGGCCTTATTTGATAAGTTGATATTCTATACCTATGAAAGATAGTTTGGTTGTTGGCTAGGTTCAACAAATAAGGAAGTTTGGAATTAATCTTGGGTTGTTAATGATGTGGACGTGGTTCCACTATTTAGTAAAGTTATCAAAATCCCAAGAATCTTGAAAGAAAGATAGGTTCTTGATGGTTTCTTGGTTGAATCTTTGATGCACAAACTCAAACAAAACTCGAACAAAAGGATAGGCTATTTGATCGAACACTCCTGGACTATCAAATAGGTTTTTGATTCGATTAAGTCACTCTTGGCCTAATCAATCAATCACTAACCTCAAAACACTCCTGAATTGATGTTAATGGTTTGTAAGCACTTAAACTCACATGTAAGTAATTAACTCACGAATTAAAATTTTTCTATATCTCTGTTAATAATGATCGAAACCCAGCCTTATATAGGCATTACCAATATCTAATCCTACTAGTACTAGAAAACCAACTCCTATTATGCTTAGGACAATTCCCTAAGTCATACTACCAACGAAACTCTAAAAGATAGAAAAGAAACTCCATAAGACTCCTAATATTACCCAAACACAAAGCATTTAAAGATATGAAGAGTTCTTGTAGAACTAGAACTCAACTAGGCATGTTTCTACACGCCACAATCATTTCTTCACTTCTCATGATCACTCGAAACTGTCCAAGTGACACAAGTGAGAAATTCTTGTCTAGAAGCAAACAAATTGAACCCCATAGTATCCAACACCAAGGTAATTGGCTCCTCTTGCACAAACGCCTTTGAATCCACATCATTCTCCCCCTCTTCAAAAGAATTTGTCCTCAAATTCTCATCATCATAGTAAGGAGAAAGATCACCAATGTTGAAGGTAGTGCTAACTCCTCCAAAATCATCCGGTAATTCAATCTTGTATGCATTGTCACCAAAACGTTCCAATACCTTGAATGGACCATCAGCCCTAGGCATCAACTTATTCTTTCGTTTCCCAGGGAACCTTTCCTTTCTTAGATGAACCCATACTAAATCACCCGGTTGAAACACAGCTTGTTTTCGGTGCTTATTTGCTCTCTCTTTGTATTGTTGATTCATCTTCTCGATTTTAGCCTTCACTTGATCACATGTTTTATGGAAAACATCAAGCCTCTTCTTTGAATCCACGTGAACAAGATCACCCCTAGGAAAAGGTAACAAATCAATAGGCACAAAAGGATTGATACCGTAAACTACCTCAAATGGAGACCGAGTAGTTGTTGTAGAATGTGAACGATTGTAGGCAAATTCAGCATGACATAGCTTCACATCCCAATCCTTTTGAGTTTTACTTACCAAACCACGCAACAAATTCCCTAAAGTCCGATTAGTCACCTCCGTCTGCCCATCTGTTTGCGGATGATGAGAAGTGCTAAAAAGGAGCTTGGTACCGACATGCTTCCAAAGAGATTTCCAAAATTGACTCAAAAACTTGGAATCCCTATCTGAGACTATACTCCTAGGAACACCATGTAGTCGCACAATCTCTCGAAAATACAAATCGCCTACATGTTGCGCATCATCGTTTTGTGCATGGAAACAAAATGTGCCATTTTGGAGAATCGATCTACCACAACCATAATAGAATCCTTCCCTCTTTGCGTTCTAGGCAACCCAACTATGAAATCCATACTCACACTCTCCCAAGGCATGTTTGGGACTGGTAAAGGCGTGTATAATCCCTTATGAAAGGTACTCTTGGCTCGTTGACAACTAGCACACCTAGAAACCACCCCTTGAACATCCTTGATCATACATGGCCAATAAAAATGCTCACTCAAAATATCCACGGTTTTGTGAGTCCCAAAATGACCAGCCAACCCTCCACTATGCACTTCCCTTACAAGTAACTCCCTCACGCCACAACTAGGAATGCATAGTTTATTACCTTTGAACAAAAACCCGTCTTGGACCGAATAGTCATGACTAGGCTGTACCATCTCCTTTGCAAACACCGAATCATCTTTGTACAAAGCCTTGACATGCTCAAACCCAAGAACTCTAGCTTCAACCATAGCTAACAAGTAGCTCCTCCTAGACAATGCATCAGCCACGACATTGCTCTTGCCATCCTTGTACTTCGAAGAGAAAGTAAAAGATTGAAGGAACTCCACCCACTTAGCATGTCTATGGTTAAGTTTTTGCTGTCCATGAATGTATTTTAAAGCCTCATGATCAGAATGAAGAATGAAAGGTTTAGGACGCAAATAATGAGACCAATGATCGAGAGCTCGAACAATAGCATAAAATTCTCGATCATAGTTAGAGTAGTTAAGCTTCGGACCACTCAACTTCTCACTGAAGAAAGATACGGGCCTCCTTTCTTGCAATAAAACCGCACCTATTCCAACTCCACTAGCATCACACTCCACCTCAAACAATTTGTCAAAGTTAGGCAAGGCAAGAACAGGAGCACTACATAACAAGAATTTTACTTCTTCAAACGATCTTTGAGCACCCTTGGTCCACTCAAACTCACCCTTCTTCATCAATTCTGTTATTGGCGCCATAATAGAGGAAAAATTGCGAATAAATCTCCTATAGAATGAAGCCAACCCATGAAAGCTCCGAACCTCATGAACATTCCTAGGAACCACCCAAGTAGAAATAGCAGCCACCTTTTCGGGATCCACTCTAACCCCATCTCCAAAGAACAATATAGCCAAGGAAAGTAATGCTAGGAGACATAAATGTGCACTTTTCTAATTTGCCAAACAACTTTTGGTTCCTTAACACTTCAAACAATCCCCGTAAATGCAAAAGATGCTCGTCTCGACTCTTACTATAAACAAGTATATCGTCAAGATAAACAACAATAAACTTATTTAGGAAAGGGCGTAATACCTCATTCATTAGGCGCATGAATGAACTAGGCGCATTGCAAAGGCCAAAAGGCATAACCATCCACTCATAGAGACCTTGCTTGGTCTTAAACGCGGTCTTCCATTCATCCCCATCCCTAATCCTCATCTGATGATAGCCACTCCTCAAATCAATTTTGGAGAAAATCGTGGCTCCATGCAATTCATCCAACATGTCTTCAAGCCTAGGCATAGGGAACCTATACTTGATGGTGATGTTATTGACTGCCCTACTATCTATGCACATCCTCTAAGTCCCATCCTTTTTAGGCACAAGTAAAGAAGCGCAAAGCACAAGGACTCATACTTTCCCTAACATAACCCCTCTCAATTAACTCTTCAATTTGACGTTGAAGCTCCTTAGACTCCTCGGGATTGCACCTATAAGCAGGCTTGTTAGGTAATGGGGCTCCAGGAATCAAGTCTATGGCGTGCTCAATGCCCCTCAATGGAGGTATCCTTGGGGTAACTCATCAGGAAATACGTCCCTAAACTCCTCCATAAGTGCTTGTAGAGGCGTGGATGTAGGTATGGAAATTAAAGCTTGGGAATGTCGAATAAACAAAGCATACCCTACTCCCTCTTCCTCAATCTCCTTCTCCATCTCCTTGGCAGTCAAGAACATACTATTCTTAGACTCCTCACGTGTCTTAGGTGTAATTTGTAGAGGTAAAGGGTGAAGCCTAATTTTCTTGTTATGGCTCGTCACCGTGTACACGTTAGTGTCTCCTTCATGGCTCACTTTCCTATCAAACTGCCATGGCCTCCCCAACAATAAGTGACACGCACTCATAGGTACTACATCACACCACAACTCATCCACGTAGCTTCCAATAGAGAACGCAACAAGCGCTTGTTTCTTAACCCTAATTCCAGCACTATCATCAAGCCAATTCAATTTATAGGGTCTAGGATGCTCTCTAGTAGGTAATTTCAGTTTACATACCATATTTGACGAGGCTACATTGGTGCACGAACCGCTATCCACTATAACATTGCATGTATGCTCCCCAATCTTGCATCTTGTGTGGAAAAGGTTCTCCCTTTGTTCTGTTGTAGGAGTACTTTCAAGGTGAAGAGTTCTCCTAATCACACCCAGTATTCTATCCTCATCCTCAGCAAAAGCATCCTCTTCCTCCTCATTAACACTCGTTTCTTCTTGAAGGAATTTGTAAATTTCCTCCTCTCTCAGCATCTCTTCATATTGACGCATGGTAAGAGCTCTCTTTGTTGGACATTCACTTGCAATATGTCCCTTACCTTGGCACTTGAAACACTTCCTTCGACTTTCAAAGTCTTCTTTTGGTATAAACACCTTTTGTTTTTCTCCCCTCGAGTCCTCCTTAGTCTGAGAACTAGAGCCCTTGTTTCCTCCTCCAAAAGTGGAAGAAGGATTCTTGTAAGTGTTGTGGAGAGAATTCCCCTTATAAGTACCACTCGAACCGACCTTGTATCCCCCACCAAAGTTGGGTTTTTGGTGCTCCTTACCTCTACTCTCAAACTTCAATGCTAGCTTGCACACATCGTCAAAAGTAATGTAATGAGAGATTTCAACCTGGTTGGCAATGTGTTTTGCCAATCCCCTAATGTATCTTGCCACCTTCATGGGCTCTTTTTCTTGTACATCACAAATCAAGCCAAGTTTATCAAATTCCCTTGTATACTCGGTCACGCTCATATTCCCTTGCACCAAAGTGGTGAGTTTGATGTATTGCTCCCCGCTCATAGTCCCTAGGTAGAAACTTAGCCTTTAATTTCTTCTTCAAGCTCGACCAAGTATCTATAGGTGCTTTGTTATCTCTCCTCGTTTTAGCCTTAAACCCCTCCAGCCATAAAGATGCATACTTTGTTAGTTTCATTGTAGCAAGTTTGTATCTTTTATGGTCATCATAGCCTTTGTAATCGAACACCTTCTCTACTTGTCGAATCCAATCAAGGAAATCCTCAGGATCCGAATCACCATTAAACTCTGGAAGGTCCAACTTCAACCCTCTATCCTCATCATAACTTCGGCTATTATTACTCCCTCTCACCGAACCCGACTCGTCCTCCGAATCTCCCCCTCTCCTTCGGGCCACATATTATTCTTTTTCTTCATCACTATGCTCGCGAGTGCATCGAGTCTATTCTTCATCACATCCACCTGGTCCATCTTAAGAGTGAGTGCCTGAATAGCCCTCAAGATCTCGGACTGATCCCCCATGATTTCGAACCCCAAACCGTCATTCAAAACCCAGAAAAACTCCTTCGCACAACCCCTACTTCCTTGGTTCACAACTCCGTCAATTCGTGATGAAACTCCGAGAAATTTTAACACAACAACCTTCCTGATGTTCTAAGATCCCTCGAATTGGAATCACTCAAAAATTCGATCTACAACGTTCCCAGTTTTCAACAGAAGTCAATCGCGCCAGATTCCAGTGAAACCGACACCACTCACAAAAACCGTCTCGACAAGGAATCAAACGATCTCCAAATTTTACGAAATTTTAGGACAGAAAACTAGACTTAAAATAGTCCAATTTAGAATCAAGAAACTCCGAAAAATTCGTTTCCTAGTAGGAGAACGAGATAGAACAAAACGTACCAAATTCTGGCTGAATCTGGAACAAAATCAAGCACCTTTCTCCGCCTTTCTTTCGACCAGCTCTGATACCAATTTGATGTGGACGTGGTTCCACTATTTAGTGAAGTTTTCAAAATCCCAAGAATCTTGAAAGAAAGATAGGTTCTTGATGGTTTCTTGGTTGAATCTTTGATGCACAAACTCAAACAAAACTCGAACAAAAGGATAGGCTATTTGATCGAACACTCCTGGACTATCAAATAGGTTTTTGATTCGATTAAGTCACTCCTGGCCTAATCAATCAAGCACTAACCTCACAACACTCCTGAATTGATGTTAATGGTTTGTAAGCACTTAAACTCACATGTAAGTAATTAACTCACGAATTAAAATTTTTCTATATCTCTGTTAATAATGATCGAAACCCAGCCTTATATAGGCATTAC
Organism: Beta lomatogona; assembly: GCA_947646795.1. Classification (NCBI taxonomy): domain Eukaryota; kingdom Viridiplantae; phylum Streptophyta; class Magnoliopsida; order Caryophyllales; family Amaranthaceae; genus Beta; species Beta lomatogona. The sequence continues at coordinate 312,254 of CANSNZ010000973.1, forward strand.
CAATATCTAATCCTACTAGGACTAGAAAACCAACTCCTATTATGCTTAGGACAATTCCCTAAGTCATACTACCAACGAAACTCTAAAAGATAGAAAAGAAACTCCATAAGACTCCTAATATTACCCAAACACAAAGCATTTAAAGATATGAAGAGTTCTTGTAGAACTAGAACTCAACTAGGCATGTTTCTACACGCCAGAATCATTTCTTCACTTCTCATGATCACTCGAAACTGTCCAAGTGACACAAGTGAGAAATTCTTGTCTAGAAGCAAACAAAATTGAACCCCATAGTATCCAACACCAAGGTAATTGGCTCCTCTTGCACAAACGCCTTTGAATCCACATCAGTTAAGTTGTGTGATCACTTATCTAATCCTAAGATAAAATGGAAGTTATGATTGTTGAGTGATTATAATGTTTGTTTTACTTGTATGTCAAAACAAGTAACAACTGGTTAACCATGTAAAGTGAAACTTGGATAGGAATAACTTTAGACTGGTGCACGTCTGAAGTGTTGGACAATTAGGAGTTGCAGTATATGGTGGTAGCCCAAGGCCTTTTATGGGGCCGGATTGATAACCGTGTCCTATTTTTATTTAAATGGTTCCTCGATATCGTAGGTCATGGGAATGCGGAGTCGCGCCCGTATTTCGTCTTCCAAAGGGAAGGCTGGTTTTACTTAGACAACTCGATCCATTGACTATTCCATCTAAAGTAATAAAAATGTTATTGTGAAGTTTAGTTCAGTAAAAGTTATCTGCAAGTTATTATGTTACCATTTATGCCTGCTTATTACTTATTAGTATCTTGTTAGGATAAGTTTTAGTTATAAAGTTTATTATTATGTTTTCCACTGCAAAATTCTAAATAAACCGATACGTTTTCACACGAGGATAATACTTTGATAATTCTCTATGTTTTATATTTAAAAGGTATTTTAGAAAAGAGAGAATTGTTGGGGTGTTACATTTTCTAATTAAAATGATAATATGTAATCAAAGATATAAATAATTATTTAATTTCAGACAACAAATAAAACCAGTCAATATGTGGTTGCGCGACGTGTATTCTGATCCGTCCCGCACACCAAGGTACAGTCAGCAAAACTCAGACACGCAAAGGCCAGTGCGTGTCACGCATCATAATGTGTGTCACGCATCACTGTTCTGTGCCACATATCGTGCTTGTACGCTGCACAACACGGATCTTATCCCGTTTTTCTAATTTTTACTATAAATAGCCCTCGTTCCATTCGGTTTCGTGATATGATTTTCATACGTTTTGCACGTTTTTTTCCACGTTTTCCATCAACCTCCATTTAAGCTTCAAGATTACTCCTCCTGCGGATCGTTATACAGGACCCAGGTGATAAAGATTTAATTCATGAGAGTGCATAATCTTTCAATTCCTATTTGATTTCTTGAAGTTACTAACAAGCTTTTCATGATGTCGATCCTTAAATAATTCATGCTCTTATATATTTTTCTCTAATCTTTTTTTTAATACATACTTATTACTCTATTTACAAATAATTACCAAGGAATTGGATAAGTCCCTAAGATGTCTCTATACTTTCCCAAATATCCAAGTAGGTTTATAATTCTTCCTTAAAAGACTTGTTGGCGACTTATTCTTTTTCAAAACAAATTTCAAAACTAAAAAATTTGTATAATGAGGTAGTCAAAACCAAGGTCATCCCACGTAGGCAATAAAAAAATATGCCTACAATTTGGAGACTTCAATAGGGAGGATTCAAAATTTAATTTTTGACGAGTAGGTGAAACCCAAAAAATGTGATTCATATTACTTTTATGCTTTTACATAATATAACTACTTTATATATGCATGGCTATTCTTCAGAGTCCCTATAAGTTCTCGTCCTTCCCCTACTAGCGCATGTTATTTGTGTGGGGCTACCCTCGAGGGGATTACGTTTTGTCCCTCTAAAAAGCTTCCTAAACGATAGTGTTAGTTCTTAGTCATAAGCAAACCTACCCAACTATGGCACTACTCTCTTGTTCCTGACTTGAGACTGCATTAAGTCTTACACGTGACAATCTTTTTATGAAAAGATACAAAATGTGGGATCAATTTCTTAGTAGTGGACCCTTCTTAAGCCTCACGTAAGCCTGACCATGGTATCAAACATAGATCTTGACTTTAAGTTGGAAATGCATACTATTTCTTGCCTACTTGACATCATTGATTGCTTGTTTGCTATGTTCAACATGCTTTCCCCTTGCTTTCCCCCCAAAGTGGTCTAAAACTATCGGAAAACGACCAATAGTTCGTCGAAAACAAAAATCCGCATTACGAGAACCTTGCATCACAAACAAGGAGCTTGCGCCTGATGCACCGAATTGCGTGGCTTGTAACACTCAAGGTTGGCGCACAAGAGCTTTGCATGTGGCATAAGTCACACAGCTCAATTTCAACGATTTATTTGCCACTTTTTGATTCGTCTTCGCATCGTCATCCATGATCAATTTATGTCATCTTTTTCAACAAGAACTCACCTAATTCAAAGATAAGAATTAATCTTTTCCATGCATATCATCTATGATTGAAATTATCTTTTTGAGTCCATCTAGATAAGTGGTCATAATAGAGTTTTGAGTCATCATGCATCTCACCCTACCCTGTTTTATCCTTTATTCTATCCAACATATCTATCCTTTTCCAAAAAAAATATTTTTCAAATTCATTCATACCCTCTTCTATCTTATCTCTTTCAAAAAAATATCGCCATCATATCACTTGTTCAAAAAATCTCTCTTTCAAAATCATCATCGTCTTTTCCAATAAAAGATAAAAACAAATGAGTCCTTTTAGAAAAAAACAACAAAAATGAACTTTAAAAGTTCTAAGCCCAATCAAATCAACCTAGTCCAATCAACTCATCCCAATCAGTCTAATCCAATCTAAGTCCATTTGCATTCATCTTATGCCCATCTGCATTTGGGTCCGCATTTATCTTAGGCCCATGTAAGTCTTGCTCATGTTAACATCTGGGCCCATTTACATCTCTATGTGAACCCCAATCTAGATATCCTCTAGTCTATTCCAAAGTCAAACCTGTGTGCTTTTCCCAATCAATTACAACATTAAGCCCATATAGGCTCAATTCAAATCCTAGGTCAAGTTTGCATATCCATATAAGCCCTAGTCAATTCTAATTGTGGATTCTAAAAGCCTTTCTTATATGCTTTCTTATGCCTTTGGAGTGCCTGATGTTGAGGGTCGAAAATTCCAAATCGGGTACTAATGAGCAAAGTGTGCGCTCATAGATCAACACTTACTAAGGAGCCGATGACGTCTCTACTCCACTTCTCAGGATTGCTCTTAAGCAACGTTTTATGGATTAATCTGCTGAAAGAACATATAGAACAAAAGTATGGAGTCTAAAAATTCTAAAACTTTGAGTCTAGCCTACTTACTCTCTATATAAGTTCAAAGTCTAGTCTTCCGTATTGCCATAACGGCCCAATCTTCGAGTCTAGCCTGCTTACTCTCCATGTAAATTTAAAGTCTAATCTTCTCTATTACCTAACCTGCTTACTCTCCATGTAAGTTTAAAGTCTAGTCTTCCCCATTGCCTAGCCTGCTTACTCTCCAAGTAAGTTCAAAGTCTAGTCTTCCATATTCCCTAACCAGCTTACTCTCTATGTAAGTTCAAAGTCTAGTCTTTCATGTTGCCCAGCTTACTTACTCTCCATGTAAGTTCAAAGTCTAGTCTTCCCTATTGCCTAGCCTGCTTACTCTGCATGTAAGCTCATTTCCTATTACCTAGCCTGCTTACTTGTAATCCCCCATAATTTTAAAGGATTTTATAAATATATTTTAGCATTTATATATTTATATTTTAGTTGAAATGGTTTTATTATTTAAAGAAGGTTTGAAATACGAATTTGATTTGGAAAAGAAGTCTAAGTGGACTTGAGGAACCCAAATTCTAAGTAGATTAGGGAAAGGGAGTTATATTGATGCTAGGAGTTCTAATTTATCAATCCTAGTTGTCATCAAATTCTATTCAAACTCAATCTCCTTTTCCTAAGCCCAAAAGAAAACCCTACTTATAAATACCTTAGACCCAATTATTTTACCCCACACAAAGATTATTTTTCTCTCTCTCCTCTCTCAAAACTCACGGCACCTTATTCTTTTTCTCTCCTCACCGTTTTTCTTTTTCTTCTCTCAAGTTTTCTTTCTTCTTCTTCTTCAAGTAACGCTTTCTTCTTCGCTAAGAAACGTCACAACCACTGCCGAACACCAGTGAACCGCTGCTGCCGCCGCCGCTGCTCTTCCTTGGCCGGCGCATCATTCCATTTTCTTCTTGTGTTGGTTTAATTCTTTTCTTCTTCCTCAAGTTTCAATTAAAAATCATATTTTTATGCTTTATTTAAGTACTAATCATGATTAATAACTTTAATTTACTGTTTTAATGATTAATTATGGTTTATGTATATTATATATTATAAGAATAAAAATTCAGGTTTATTTATTATTGTTAGATTGAAGTTTTAATCATTAAAGCATGGATTTTTAGGGTGTTAATTATTAGAAATCCATAGTAGCATGTTGTACATTATGAGATTGGTTTAGATTATGAATTTAAACATGTTTGCATATGTTTAAAGAGAGTTTTATGATTTTATAAGTTGCTGGAATTTCAGAAAAGATTTTATTTAGGGAGTTTTAAGAATTTTAATTACTAGTATGGTAGTACTATGCTAGGAATTAAAAGTAATTGAAGTTTTGATAGTAAAATCAACTTTTGAATATGTTTAAAGGGGATTTAAATATTTTAAAGTTGCTGTCTTTTTATTTAAGAGTATTGATTTTAGTTTATATTGATTTCTAGGCGGAGAGTATTCTGTAGGAGACTTTTAAAGGGCCAAAAGTGGTCTGCCGACTAGTTTACACAAGGTAAGTACATACTTGTGTGATTATATGATTAGTATCATGATTTAAGGAGGAAAAAGTTGTAGTATCATGTATAGGAACTTTATAAGTTCATATGTGACTTCTAGTATGATTGATTTCTTGTGAGCAAGCATGTTAATTATTAGATTTATTATGAGTAAAGAATTGTCATGTTTGTATGGATTTATTGATGCAAGCATGTGGATGGGAACTTTAATATGTTATTAAGATTGATTCATGATTATTCATGTGTTCCCTTACAAGTATTATTTTCACTACTTTATGAGGAGTGCGGGCCTTATTTGGTAAGTTGATAAGTATGCCTTTTAAAGGTAAGTTTGATCGTTGGCTAGGTTCAACAAATAAGAAAGTTGAGATTAAAAGAAAGTAAGTCTTGGGTTGTAAGTTGTGATCACTTATTAAATCATAAGATAAAAGAAGTTCAGTTGTGAATGTTTACTTTGTATTTCTGAGTTGCTTGTATGTGTGTCATAACAAGTAATAACATGTAAAGAACGTAAAGCGTAACGAGGATAGTTATAGACTTTAGACTGGTGCACGTCTAGAGTTGGACATTAGGAGTTAGGGTACATGGTGAGCGAGCCATGGCTTTTTACAGGAGATGGATTGATCACCATCCCCTTTTCAGTTAGCAAAGGTTCCTCGATATCGCAGGTCATTTCTGGAATACGTGATTGCTTCCGTATTTCGTCTTCGTAATGAAGGCATTAGTAGATAAGACAACTCAGGTCCAATAACTATTCCATTTGTGGAATAAAAAGATGTTTAGAGTTAGTTCAGTTAAAAGTTGTCTGCAGAATGTTATATGATTATATTATTGTTTATTCCTGCATGTTATTTATTTAGTATCATGTTAGGAAAGTTTATGTATTATTATGTAGTACTCAGCTTTGCTGATTATGTGCTTTGTTTGTATGTGTTGATCATGGCTTTGCCTTATTGATCATGTGATGACCCAATTTTGGTGAGCAGATTCTCTAGAGCATTGACATTTACAGGTTCGCAGATGTAGCATCATTGGGAATCTGGGAATGGAGAGCTTGTGTAATTTAGTATATCATGTTTTCTGCATTAGTAGGAACGTATTATTATAAGTTTGTTTGACTAGACATTTATAGAGTGTTTGATTTTGAAGTACTTATTTATTTATTTATTTATGATAATAAAGTATAAAGTTTAGTTAGATGTTTTCCGCTGCAAAATTCTGAATAAGCCGATACGTTATCACACGGGCGATAATACTTGGGTAATTCTCTAAGTTTTGTATTATAAAGGTATTTATGAAAAGAGAGAATTATCGGGGTGTTACAAAGTGGTATCTGGGAGCTTTAGGTTATTTTCAAAACTTTTAGGCGCCTAACTAACTTACCAGTAATTTGAATAAACTTTTAGAATTGCTCTTACTTATTCATTTGGAAAATAAAAATTATAGGAATATATTATTATATAAGTTTTGGAGGTCCGAAAAAAAAATTTTTTTTTTGAAGACCGAAATTTTTTTTTGAGGCCGAAAATTTTTATTATTTCGAAATTTTGGAAAATTCGAAAATATTGAATTTCCCAAAAAAAAAAAAATGTAAGAATCGAAATTTTTTTTTCTCCGACTTTTATATGTCCGAAATTTTTTTTTATGTTGAAATATTTTTTTTAGACACTTAATTATTATTATCTTATAAAAGTGTCTGCATTATTTTTCATGCCTTTGAAGTTTTACTTGTTGCATTGTGAGGATGGGTAGTAAAGGAAGGGCATATAGGATAGAAATATTATATGCCTGCATTAAATAGTTAGTTCAGCATGTTGATATTTTTTCTTCCCTGCTAACTATTCATGATTATTTTTCCTCCCTGCTAACTGTTTATATCTTTCTTCCCTGCTGATTGTTATATTTTGTGCCTATGATGTTAATGGCATCTTTTTATTATTATTGTTGGGAATTATGTACAGGGAGAGTACTAAAAATGTTATTATTTGTTGTAGATCCTTAATCATGTCTGCCAAAATAGGGAGTTACCAAAATCCAATTGTATTAAGTGATGATGAAGGTGACGATAATGTACCTGTCATTGATAATGACTATACCGGTTTCAAGTGGGTTATGCGTAGGATATTAAGGTCAGGAGCAGACAGTGATGATGAGCTCATTGTGGAGTTCGACCGTGCTAGGGGTCAAACCAGAAGAGACATTTATCATGCATCATTTAGGGTTGAAACTGATTCAGAGTCAGAGGATGAAGAGCCTCAACCTTCAAGGAGATCTAAACGACAAAGGAGATATGTCGAATATTATGATGAGGACATAGATGAGTTTGAAGATGAGATCTTCGTACCTGAGCTATACATAGAATTTGAGGACAAAAATGATAATGTGATACCTTAGGTTACTATTTATATTTTTTTAGCGATTAGAGGAAACAATATACTATTTAATAAGGTTGGTTAATGGACCAACAGTGATAGAATAGTTTTATAAAACCATTGTTTTTTTTAGAAAGGTATAATATTATAGTAACATTCATTTTATTTAAATACCCGTTATGGAAGAATAAAAGTTATTATTTATTTATATGAGTGAGTAAGAATTTATTCTGGGCACGTGATGGGAATATTTTATTTTCATTATGTGATCATATTCTTGCTTGCTTGTTTCTGCTTGCATGTTGATGTGAATATATTTTACATGGATGATTATGTGATGATTAGAGAGCATTTTATGTTGAACTTGGAACTAGTTGAGAAATTGTTTGTTGATGCGATCTTTAATGATCTAATCAAATGTTGCCTTCCTAGATGGAAATGTGAGTTATGCTGGAACCTAAAGTAGGGTTATATTACTTACAGGTCCCGAAGTAGAATGGCTAACGACAACGACCTAGCTGCTGCTATTCGCCTCTTGGCGGAGAAATTGACTCAGGAGCGAGCTGAGCGTCCTTGACATTCCCGTTGCTTAGAAAGAGTCGCTAAACGATTGGACCAGAGAGGCGCAGGTAGTTTGACCGCCCTACCCGTCATTGAAACGCAAGGTGGAGACGTATCGGCCTATATTCCCACCAATGTGATCTCCATTACTAATGGACAAATCAATTTGGAAACAGAGCTCTTTTATCGCGGAATTAGACCTGCTATTAACGTCGGCTTATCTGTTAATCGCTTCGGGTCAGCCGCTCAGTTGAAAGCTATGAAACAAGTCTCTGGTAGTCGAAAACTGGAATTGGCACAATATCGCGAAGTGGCCGCCTTTGCTCAATTTGGGTCAGACCATGATGCTACGACTCAGGCATTACTCAATACAGGTGCAAGGCTTACAAAAGTACCGAAACAACCACAATATGCACCACTTCCAATTCAAAAAGAAATTCGTATTTTTGAATCGACCAGTAGAAGAAAATCTTCCTTCTATCTATAACTATCTTAGCGCCTTTCATAGTCTTATATAGTTCTTGAAAGAAGGCTAACTGATATTCTATTTTACAACTGAAAAATAGACCAGCAGGGTGCTTTTTAAGTCTAAAGCAATAGCAATAGAGCAGAAGACCTTTGTTTATATAAGAAAATTGGAGATCCTTGGAACGTTGAAGACCAACCCATTACCACACTTTGATAGGTGCCACATCCATTCCAATTCGATTTCACAGGAATTAGCTGATCAGAACTCGCTGGTAATTGAATTACTACTTTTAGTAAATGAAAAAAATGAAATAGATGAAGTGAAGATAAAAAAAAGCTGCAAGAAAGAAGACGTTGCATAGTACCCACACTACTACAGTTTTTATCAAATGCAACCCCTTAAAATGGGCTAGTGCAACGACACCTTTAATACCGTTGCAATATGAGGGGCTAGTGCAACGACACCTTTATTACCGTTGCAATATGAGGGGCTAGTGCAACGGCTGTTGATAATATCACGCTAGAAATATAGTTATTGCAACGGTTTTGGGCTAAGCGTTGCATTGGGTGTCGTCGCATTGCAATTGCTCTACTAATTGCAACGGCAGTCCTATCCCGCCTCAAATTTCCCGAAAATTTCAAACCAAACATACATCCCGCTCATACAGCAAAATCCTAATGTTAATTTCCCTTAGGTTAGGAGAGAAAGAAATTCCAATAAAAAAAGAATAAGGGAGAAAGAGAGAGAGAAAGAGTATAAAATTTCCATACTTCCATCTCATATCTCAAACATGTATCTCTATTCACACAAGCCCTCATCTCCTGGAAAACGCAAGGATGTCATTGTTTTCAGCCATTAATGCAAGTATGAAGCTTCAACGACGACTCTCGCAAGTTGAACTATGTTCAGTTGTGTGTCTATTCTAGGTAATCTCTTTTTTGCCTCTCATTTCAATTTCTTTTGAAATTTTGGTTTTTTTTTCTCTATGTTATTTTTATTTAATTAGGATTTTGAATTTGCTTTTGTGTTGGTTATCTTATGATGTGATTTTAAGAGTAGAATTGAAAAGTGAATGTTGTAATACCCAATAGGGTGGAACCGTGGAATATTAACAATTGTGATTCATAGATTGAAGAGATTTAGTAATATGTTTTGGAAAATGAAATAAGTGTTGTAGCTAATTTTGTGCTAGTTTGAATTTCGGTGTAAACAACAAAAAAATCTCCTAAGGCTGACATTGAAAGGAGATTAATTTTGTGCTGTGTAGATGTAGAAAAAGGACTCTAATTGTAGTGTACATTTTTTATTTTTCAGTAACTTTTGTTTAATAAATCAAAGCTCTTCATTTGTATTTTCAAACGAAGATGATTACTTCAAATCATACTATAAGGAGAACAACAATAATTTGAGAAGGAAACGACTGATAATAATAATGACATACAAGCTACTATGCAGGTAACTATACCATTTCATATTACTATTAATAATCTGGTTCATCTTAGAGACAAGAGATTGTTGTTAAAAATTCGTATGAGATGCTTGACTGACATTTATTACAAACTTCTCATAGCTTTTGGTACAATATGTCTGACACACAAGCATACAAAAAGAATAATTAATAATAAGGCCATTATATGTTATGGTAGCCACTGCCATGATGATAAGCATGCTCTATAAATCGTTTGGGTCATTTTACGTATGTACTCCCTCCGGTTTCTAAAGATCTTCCTTGTTACTGTTACTACAGATACCAAGGAGGATCAATTTGTGTGGGGTCTTGGGTGGGTAAAGTAGGAGAGAGAAAGGGGGTTAAGGAAAATAAACAAATAAAAAGGGGTAAAGTAGGAGAGAGAAAGGGAGTAAAATTGAATTAATAGTGTAATGGTGGACCATATGATAAGGACATGATAGGGTGAAAAGGGGAAAAAATTTGCCAAATAAGGAATAAAGTAAAAGAGGGAAGATCTTTTGGAAACGCACTAAAACGGAAAGAGGGAAGATCTTTAGGAACCAGAGGGAGTATGATGTATCATATTTGTGTTGAGATTTATAATGTGGAATCAGTTATGAGCTATGAGGTTTTATGGATAATTTGACAACTGCCAATTGGTATTTCAGATTTGGCAGACCGTAGATTGATTTTGCTTCAGCAAATCAATTATTAATAGACTAGTTGATGCTCCTATATATGTGAGAATTTTTTTATAACAGTTCACTTAAGACTCGTAGTGTGCAAAGTGCAAACCACATTGCTTGGTTTCTATAGGAAGCACTTGTTGCAAATTGCTGCTGTCAATACCTGATCACCATATGGAATTAATCATAGGAGTAAGAATAATGGATTTATCTATGTAGAAGCATCTTAGACTGGCTTCCTAGTTCCTAGTGCACTATAGATAAGACATGGTCTAATGGTCCACATAAAGTAATTGCATATTAGATGTGTAACCTGTGAATCAGTAATTCAATCTAACAACATGTTGGGATTCTTGAACTTGGCGCTTCAAACCACCCAACATGTGGTCTCGCTGCCCAGTTAGTGCAAAAAAAATAACAATTGAATTAGCAATTTATTCAAATACATATCTGGCCATGCGATCATCACTCACAGAAGCACTCTATCACATCATAGAGACGACGAAGTGCATAAAACAAACATAAGAATTAAGAGTTAGATATGACTGCATTGGTTAATATAAGAGTCCCTCGCGTTTGTGCCTCTCCTCGTATATGATTTCATTTCCTCCTTGCTACTCAACTTTGATATCTTTTTTTTTTGTTCCAACTTTGCGAACAATGTTTTAATTAAGCTAGTATATGTTTTCCTTTCCTCCTTGTCACTCAGATATGGGATTAGGGTGGTCTGAAAATGTGCAAAGATGCTTTTTTCTGTAAGGGTGATGAATTCCTTGATTAGTCTATCGATCTTAAACTAACTTATTTAATTTCTGCATATTTTAATTCTCTACAAGTAACACTTATGGATGCCTACTGAAGCTAAAAGCTAAGCTTTGATCTTTTCGGATTAAGATAATGGCTCTATTTTTATTATATATGCATTCCCATATTTGCTGAGCTTGGTTAGATTAAGGTGATAGTTTATTTCAGATTTAGTCAGTGTGTAACTATAGGTAATGGTCTTTTTTATCTTTGAATTTGCTATGACGAAGGAATCCAAGTAGCTAGGGAAGTTCATTTTTGTTTAAGTATTTGATGATGCTCAGCTTGTGATATGCCCTGAATATATTTATCTGTTATTTAAACTCTAAGTTTGGTAATCAATTAGAAATGTTTGATTTTTGATTAATTTAAATATATATGTTTTAATTTGTAGGTGGTCCCAAAACAAGAAATGGAACACCATGTTCAATAAACTAGTTGCTTGTTAATTGGAAGGCATGGAAGCACTTTGGATATAGAGTGATTTATTAGAGCCTTTTAGTATGTAATAGTTCTATTGCGAATTTTGTTTAGTTTTATTAGTTAATAGACGTATAATAATATATTTTGTAAGTTTATGCATAAATTTTCTTTAGTATATAAAATTTCAAATTTAATTTATAAATATATAGTTTTATATATATTAATCTACTACTACTAGGCTATTACAAAATTACAATTGCATTGGCTATGGAGGCGTTGCAATAGCTATATGATAGTGTTGCAATATATAAGGAGGCGTTGCTATAGAAGCCAAAATGGGACACAATATGAGTAGTAAGGTCGTTGCAACAGCTATCGAGTGGCGTTGCAATAGATATAGAGGCGTTGCAATAGACCTTATAGATGATACAACAACTCTTTACACCTATTGCAACGGCTTTGGGGTATTCGTTGCATTAAGTCCAAAAGGTCATTGCATTAGACCTATAGCAACGCTTTCAAATGCAACGGTTGGGAGTTGTTGCATTAGGCCTACTGCAACGGTATTTAGCCCTAATGCAACGGATTTTAGGCGTTGCATTAGGCTTTAAATGTAGTAGTGAGGCCAGCTGACTTACGAATACCAGCAGCATACCTTTCATATCGAGATCGTGATCCAGATCCGTATACGAGGCTAGAAGCACCAGAGCAAGCATTAATAACAATTGATCGGGAAGTATATCCAGTAGTAGATCCGAATGGATCTTTTTTTAGTAGCAGCCAGCTACTTTTTCTTCTTTTTAATTCTTTCTTAGTTCCGGGGCAGATGGAACGGGCAGATGAGTCGGTTCTTTCGAGACCAAATAAAGGGCATAGTTACCCCTTACCTTAATAGAAGAGGAAATGAAATTCGAAATTTGACATTATAACGATAGCAAATGAGAGAAACTAGTTATCCTAGACTAGATAGGATGAAGGTTAAGACTTTTTTTTGGCGAAATTAGTTCGTGTTTAGTTAATTGCTATTGTGCTTTCTGCTGGTGATGAGACTGGGAATGGCTAGTATGAGTGAGGCAGGTAAACAAGAACAGAAGAAAGGGAATGGAAACCCTGCCTTTCTCCTTTAGGTTATAGACTTTTGAGGACTCTATTAGGCTTGAGCTTACTTTTCTTACTAAAAATGAAGTGCCTTGAAAACCACTTCTTCTATTTCGAAGCTCCTAAATGCAAGCGTTATCCTATTATACGATAGCACCAGTCCGCTATCTTACGCTATCGACTTCTACAGGGCAGACTTACGCTTACTTTGCAACTTGTTTAACTTCCCGCCTTACTTGATAGCACGTGGGATTACTAGATCCTTACGAAAAAATGTCCCTGGGGATAAAATAAATACTCACTAGCTTACATAATATCGTGGGCTACTTTGGTTCTCCTAGAAAGCAGGGTAAATCCTAAAAGGCATGGGAAAGGGGGAATGACTAACTCTAGTGCAAGCACTTTCCTTATCATATCCTTATTCTAGTTTAACCTTTTTTCTGAACCAATCTCGGGGGACTTCCTTCAATTATCATATCATGACTCTCATTCCCAAGCTGGATACATCGAGGGGATAGCAGGTTCTCCGAATTCTATTGATCATCTTCCTTCGGCTCCCTCAATCTGGTTTACGCATCCTTTTGTCTCTCCTTTCCACCTGTCTTATCTTTTATTAGATGTGCTCCACATCTGGCATATGCTAGTGGATTCCATCCGCTACCCCAGCTTCTCTCTTACCTAACTGCAGCTAGGAACGTAGTCGCTTATATAGAATGCCGATCGACATCTTACCAAACTGCATCTTGGCTAACTTTTTTTGTTAAAAACAACCTTAGCTAGTTCCGCATAAGTAGCAGAGTTGAGACCTACTTTAGCCGCAGAGGATCTAGCTTATCTTAAGGGTGGGTTAGCCCCTTTCTCCGAATCCAAATTGAGCCCCTAAGCTAGAGCGAGCCACCGCCTTTTTGTCTACTAGATGTACTTCTTCGACGAATGACATGCTCTTGTGCAACTTCCTTTCGATCCTCCAATGGACCTCTTGATTATAGGCTAATCAACAGTGTCTCTTTCGTAATTAGGTTGTTCCCGATTATCAGCCTATCCTATCGCTAGTCTGGAAAAGAGGCAGTAGCTGCTGGACTTGTTATCTGATTCGTTCTTCTTTCAAATCTTTCTTCTACTAAAAAACAAGCAAAAATCCTGGGAAAACGCGAACTTATCAGAGGTAGATTCGGCATCTCGCTCACCTACAAATCAGACTTATAAGGGAACCATTCTCTCGTGCCTCTCCCTAAGAGTCTCTTCTCGATGTGAGCCTTGAAAGAGGAACTCGAGAACTAGTATCTGCGCTTTTTCTTTCTTACTGGCTTAGCGTGAGTACTTCTATTGTCTTTATGCCTTGAAGCAGGGAAATACAGACTTTTTTCAGCCGCATTATACAATGCCTAGTGCCCTTAGTCCTAGCAGGTGATGTCGTTGTGTCTTTGTCTGAGGCTGACAGGATGATAGGGGTGAACTCTAGCCTCGAGAAATCGTCCACATAGGCTTGGAGAGATAGGCCATAACGAGAAGAAGAAATTCCCCAGCGTAGACGTTACGCAAGGTTAACAGATAGCTAATGAATGAATAGGAAAGTGGTGCAGGCCACCCACAGGGAACCCTAATTAAAACCAACCTAATGGACATTAGGATTGACTTAACCATAATACCTGAGTTTGTGCACAAGACCAAACCAGTTCTAATTAAAGAACTAACTTAAGGTATGAACTTCTTTTCTTAATCTTTGAATACTGATTCAAGGCTAGTCTCCTCCCATTTACCCTTCATGCGAGGCACTTTGGTAGGAGCAAGGGACAACCTCTAACAAACCCTAACACTCTAGTTTCTGCAGAGGCAGAGCTGGAAGGTTGGGGCAAAAGACTCAATCTCCATGGGGTTCCCAAGCCTGACACTGGTCCAGAACCTTGAAGAAACCAGGGGGATGACACTATAATAATAATAAAAGATCTCAAAATCCCAAAGACTGCACCCTGAAGGAGTGACATGGTTAGTCACTTTTGACTTCAAACCCCAGTTCCAAGACTTTAGACCCAACTAACCCTTGAACTAGCAGAGAAGCTTTCTCTCTCCTTAGTTCAAGGTTCATCATCCTAAACCCACTACTTCAGGCTTTAGCTCAAGATGCTGAACATCATAAGCTTGGAAGACCTCAACTAGCAGGTATTAGTACTAGACTAGTTAGTTCTAGTAATGATTCTGAAGCTTGAGCTTAACCTAGCTTCCAGAGCTTTCCTTCTTAAGGTGGAATGAACATTCAACCTTAGGATGGGAAACAAACCAGTAAACTGGCTCATGCTTTGGACAAACTCAGACTAGCTTCAAGCCTGCTAAAAAATGCCCTAGCCAAAACCTCTACCTCACTTTCAACCTTAGAATTAGTATTTACATGCTACTCCCTCCGTCCCAGAAAGATCTGAACACTTGTTTGAACACGTAGTTTAAGGTGATAAGTTGTGGTGTGGTTATCAAATGTTATTTTATTTAAAAAGTAGATGTGATAGGAGTTAGTGGGGGTATTTTTTATTAGAGGCGAGAGAAATTTGGGTAACTTTTTATTGATAAAATGTAGAGTGTAAGCCAAAGATGTGTAAAAGAAATACTCCCTCCATCCCAGAAAGATCTGAACACTTGTTGGGACACGTAGTTTTAGGTGATAAGTTGTGGTGTGGTTATCAAATATTATTTTATTTAAAAAGTGGATGTGATAGGGGTTGGTGGGGTATTTTTATTAGAGGAGAGAGATAGTTGGGTAACTTTTAATTGATAAAAGGTAGAGTGTGGGCCGAAGATGTGTAAAAGAAATAATATATTAATGGTGGGACCATGCCAAAAATGGAAGTGTTCAAACTAATTTGGGACAAACATAAAAGGAAAGTGTTCAGACTATTCTGGGACGGAGGTAGTAATATATTAATGGTGAGACCATGCCAAAAATGGAAGTGTTCAAACTAATTTGGGACAAACATAAAAGGAAAGTGTTCAGACTATTCTGAGACGGAGGTAGTAATTTGAATAATGACTTGGATCATTTATAATAGACAAAATCGGACTCAAAACTGCCTACCTAATTAAGGTAAGAGTTACCACCTTAATAAAGCCTAGCGAAGCCGACTGACTCAAAGATAAACTGACCTGACTTATTAAAGACAGGTTTGACAAACAAAAAAAAAAGCAAACTGAAACAAAAAATGCCTAGCCTAAATTACAACCAATGAATTACAAAAGCATAAAGCTAAGAGGTCCTTCTGGTGAGCTGCTTGCTGTAGGATCACATGCATGCTGCTACCTAGCTGCTGGTGTGTCCACTTGCTACTTTATCTCCAAGGCCATCATTGCAGGATGCTGCAATGGCTGCTGTAGCTGCTATTGGGCTGCTGCCTTTTTCAGAAAAGTAGCTCCGGATCACTTAACTAAAGGAACCATGCTTAATCAGATGTCTTTAGTCTGTATCACACTTAATTAGTCATACTTAGTCTTAGTTAATCCTCATTAGCCACTTAATCAAAGTTGACTTCTTAGCTCACTGATCAGGCCTTAATGCAAGCACTAAGCAAGTCAACTACCTTAAGCTTCTAATAAGCTTTAGTGATTACATTCCTATCTGGTAAGTAAAGAAGTTGCTCCACCGATCTATCGAATTTTCGCATGCAAGAAGGCAACTGTCACTCAGAGAAGACGGGGAATGGAATGAACAAGTCAATTGGCAGAGAAGGTAATCTTGCTTCCGACAACTCAAAGACAGAGGAAAGGTGATCGAATCGATCTTGGACCAAGAACTCATCGCTAAACTGAGTTATACGCCTCTATAGAGGTAATTGGTTCAATGTTATTATTTATCTAATCTAGTAATATTATCTAATCCTTTCTATCAGTCTTAGGTATGAGGCTTCTTCTCGTTTTCTTATTATTCTCTTCTAATGTATGGTTAGTTCCCTCTATTTCTTGTTCCCTATCTAGCATCGTTCTTTCTTCAGTTTGCACCAAATCTTGACTTCTTTTGTAATCCCTCGTATTTTTATGAATTTTATAAATATATTCTAATATATAGTTATTTATATTTTAATATATAGTAGCATTTTAATGATTTGATATTTCAAAGCTTGACCATTTTGAAAGTCAAATAAATTATTTTAAGGATTTAAGGAAGTTAAAATGTTTTGTTAGGCATGCTTTGAAAAATGTTTGAAAAATGTTTGAAATACTAATTCGATTTGGAAAAGAAGTTTAAATGGGCTTGAGGAACCCAAATTCTAAGTGGATTAGGAAAAAAGATTTCTATTGATGTTAGGAGTTCTAATTCATCAATCCTATTCATCATCAACCTCTATTCAAACTCAATCTTCTTTCCACACAAGAATTTTTCTCTCATCACAACTCCCAAAAGCCGGCACTTCATTCTCTCTCTCCTCACGGTTTTTGTGTTTTTCTCCCAAACTTTTTTTTCTTCTTCTTAACGTAACGCTTTCTTCTTCGCCAAGAAACGTCACAAACACCAAAACGCCTTCTTGCTATCGCCTACTTGCTGCCGCCGGTGCTGCTGTTGGTTTCCGGCGCCTTGTTCCCCTTGTTTCTTCGACTCGTTGGTTTAATTCTTTTCTTCCTCCTCAAGTTTCAATTACAGATCCTATTTTTATGCTTTATTTTGGTACTAATCTTGATTAATAACTTTAATTTACTGTTTTATTGATTAATTATGGATATTATATATTTTGTATTCAGATTTGATTATTATGTTTAGATTGAGTTTTTAATTATCAAAACATGAATTTTTAGGGTGTTAAATATTGGAAAATCATAGTAGCATGTTATAAATTATGAAATCGGATTAATTTATGATTTTAAGCATGTTTAAGTATGTATAAAGTGGGTTTTAATAAATTATATGCTGCTGGAATTTTTAGAAAAGATTTATTAAGGGAGTTTATTGGATTTTAATGACTAGTATAGTAATACTATGCTAGGGAGTATTAGTATTTGAAGTTTTAATGTTAAAAACAACTTTTAAATATTTTTAAAGAAGATTTAAAGTATTTTAAAGTTGCTGGAATTTAATTAGAGTATTGACTTTAAATTATATTGATTGTTTTAGGCGGAGAATTTTCAGTAGGCGATTTTTAACGTGATTAAAGGTGGCCTATCAGTTTGTTTATACAAGGTACGTACATACCTATGTGTTATGTGATTAGTATCATGATTTTAGGAAGGAAAAGATGTAGTATCATGTATAGGAACTTGTAAGTTCATATATGATTTTTATTATGATTGGATTTTACGTATTTTATGCCTGTGTGCAAACATGTTGTTTATAAGATTTGATTATGAGTTGAATATCATGTTTATATGGAATATTGTTGCAAGCATGTTAATTGGATTGGGAACTTCATTTATTAATTCGCATGGGGAAATTAATATATTTATGGAATTGGATCATGTTTAAATCATGTGTTCCCTTATATTATTATTTTCACTACTCTATAAGGATTCTGGGCCTTATTTGGTAAGTTGATAATTTATACCTTTGTAAGGTAAGTTGATTGTTGGCTAGGTTCAACAAATAAGTATAATTGGAACAAAATGAGATTGATCTTGGATTGTAAGTTTATGATCACTTGTTTTAATCCTAAGATAAAAGAAGTTCAGTTGTGAATGTCTGATTTGAGATTTCTGTAATACTTGTGTGTCATAATAAGTAATAAATTGTAAATCATGTAAAGTGTAACTTGGGTAGTAATAAACTTTGGACTGGTGCACGTCTGAAGTTGAATAATCAGGAGTTGGGGTACATGGTGAGCGTGCCATGACTTTTTCTGGGAATTGGATTGATCACCGTTCCTCTTTTTATTCAAAGGTTCCTCGATATCGCATGTCATTATGAAATACGGAGTAGCGCCCGTATTTCGTCTTCCTAGGGAATGCTGGTTTTTAGTTAGACAACTCGGTTCAATAACTATTCCATTTAAAGTATTAAAAGATGATTAAATCTAGTTCAGTAGAAGTTATCTGCAGAATGTTATATTGTTGTATTATTATTTATCCCTGTTTATTATTTCCTAGTATCATGTTAGGAGTGTTTATGTATTGTTAGGTAGTACTCAACTTTGCTGATTACGTGCTTTGTTTATATGTGTTGATCATGGCTTTGCCTTATTGATCCTGTGATGACCCATTTTGGTGAGCAAATTCTTTAGAGCATTGACATCTACAGGTGTGCGGATGTTGCATCATTGGGAATCTGGGATGTGGAGAGCTTGTATAACAAGTTGTTTTATCTATTGCTTTAGTAGGATTTTATTATGTTAAGTTTGGTTTTGGAAGTAGACAGTTATAGTGTTTGGTTTTAAGTACTTTGTTGTTTATTGTATTTGAAGAATGAAGTTTAGTAATATTTATAGTTTCCGCTGCAAAATTCTGAATAAGCCGATACGTTATCACACGGGCGATAATGCTTTGATGATTCTCCATGTTTTATATTACAAAAGGTATTTTAGAGAAGGGAGAATTATCGGGGTGTTACAAAGTGGTATCTGGGAGCTTTAGGTTATTTTCAAAATTTTTAGGCGCCTAACTAACTTGCTAGTTATTTGAATAAACTCTTAGAATTGCTCCTACTTATTCGTTTTGAGGAATTTTTTTTTAAGAGTTCGAAACTTTTTTTAGATATATATGGTCCGAAAATTTTATTTTTGTATTTTTATGTCAGAAATTTTTTATTTTCTTTCGAATTTTATTTCTGGCTCGAGATTTTTTTTAAGATGTCCGAAAATAATTTTTTTAGTCGCAAATTATTCCACACTTATTATTTTTTTATTTGAAAGTATAAGGAGTGTCTGCATTATTTTATTATGTTTAAAGCTTTAGTTGTTGTATTGTGAGATTGAATAGTATAGGAAGGGCATATAGGATAGAAATATGATATGCCTGCATTTAATAGTTAGTTCAGCATGTTATTATTTTTCTTCCCTGCTAACTGTTTATATCTTTCTTCCCTGCTGATTGTTATATTTTGTGCCTATGATGTTAATGGCAACTTTTTATTGTCATTGTTGGGAATTGCGTACAGGGAGAGTACTAAAGATGTTATTGAATATATTTATTTGTTGTAGATACTTAAGCATGTCCGCCAGAGTAAAGGGTTACCAAAATCCTATTGTATTAAGTGATGATGAAGGTGACGATAATAATGTACCTGTCATTGACAATGACTATACCGGTTTCGAGTGGGTTATGCGTAGAATATTAAGGTCAGGGGCAGCCAGTGATGATGAACTCATTGTGGAGTTCGACCGTGCTAGGGGTCAAACTAGATCGGACATTTATCATGCATCTTTCAGGGTTGAAACTGATTCAGAGTCAGAGGATGAAGAGCCTCAACCTTCAAAGAGATCTAAAAGACAAAGGAGATATGTCGAATATTTTGATGAGGACATAGATGAGTTTGAAGATGAGATCTTCCTACCTGAACTATACATGGAATTTGAGGACAAAAATGATAATGTGGTACCTTAGGTTACTATTTATATTTTTTCGATTAGAGAAAACAATATATATATGGAAAAATTCACAGGATTAATCCCAACTATTGGGGTTCTCAAATTAATCTCAACTAAGAGATATTCCGGTATAATCGCAACTTAAGGGTGACTCTTCCCATATTAATCCGTTGACCTATTAGTACTTGTTATAGCAGGTAAACTCTTCATTAAAGAGACATGTGCATAGCATATGGCCTAATATACCACAGGGTTTAAATTAAAAAAAAATAGAAAGAGAAAAGGAAAAGAAAAGGAGCAAAAGACCAAAGGCAGTGATGATTTACGGAGGAAGCCGTAAGGTGGGGGTGGAATGGTGGAGGTAGGAGAACTGGGTGGTTTGGGATGGCAGACGCGGCAGAATAGAGGTATAAGACAGAGGACTTCAGGAGGGAGAGGGCGGATTCATGGTGGAGGAAGGAAGAGCTGGGAGAAAGGGGGTCATGGTGGGAGACGACTTCGATACAAGGAGGCGGATGGCAGGTTGCATGGGCTCAGAGGCGAAGCCGGTGCCGGGCTTGAGAGGAGAAGGTAGCGTGTTTGTGTTGAGTGAATATGGTGCTTGCGGTGATGGTGGTTGTGATGATGGTTGGTCATGGAGTTGATGTTGGTGGTGGACATGGTGTTGAGATAATGTTGCCATTGCCATTGATGGTGATGAATTGATGATATTGTTGATGGGACTTAGGAGTGATGGGCAGTAAAGAAGTGCCCAACAACGAACATTTCTTTTCTTTTTTTTTCTTTTCTTTTTTTCATGTTTTTTATATAATGACAAGCTTATTATGATGTTTGATTGAAATTAAATAAATGGTTAAAGTAATTTAATTAGAGTAGATTTAGGTATTAATAAAATAAAAAAAGCCATTCGATTAACCCGATTAGCAGGTTACCAGTCAAGTGGGAGCAAAATGGGAAGGCATACCCAAAAGTTTGGATTATACCAAAATAACCCTTAGTTGGGATTAATATGGGAAGACTTCGCATAGTTGAAATTATTGGTGCGAATTTTTCCTATATGTATAATAATGTTGGATAGTTGGCCAACAGTGATTAGAGTTGTTTATTTTTAGTACCATTATTTTAGGACAATATAATGATATAGTATCAATTATTTAATAATACCTTTTTGGAGGAATAAAAGTCATTTATTTATATGAGTGAGCAAGAATTTATTCTGGGCACGTGTTGGGAATCTTTTTATTATATAAAATTTTATTATGTGAGTAAATTCTTGTTTGTTCTACTTATGTGATCTGATGTGAATATTTTTTTCATGGATGATTATGTGGTTACTAGAGAACATTTCATGTTGTACTTGGAACTGTTTGAGAAATTGTTTGTTGATGCGGTCTTAGTTGATCAAATCAAATGTTGCCTTATTAGATTGGCACATAAATTATATTGAAACCTAAAGTAGGGTTATATTACTTTCAGGTCACGAAGTAGGATGGCTAGCAACAACGACTTAGCTGATGCTATTCGCCTCTGGGCGGAAAAATTGACTCAGGAAAGAGCTGAGCGTCCTGAGAGTGCTGGGGAAATGTTTGAAAGGCTAGCTAAGGTTAAGCCACCATACTATAAGGGACAAGCTAACCCTACCTTTCTAGAAAATTGGATTAGGGAATTTGAGAAACTTTTTGGGGCTGTGAACTGTCCTGAGAATTTGAGAGTGGGTCAGGCTTTGCTGTACCTTAAGGATGAGGCTGATTTATGATGGAGGGAGAATGGAGCTAGACTGAGTGATGTGGAAGGTTTCGATTGGGATGCTTTTGTGGTTGCCTTGAGAGGGAAGTTTTACCCTGCCTTTATGAGGAAACAGAAGGCCCAGGAATTCATTAACCTTTGGATGGGTAGTATGACCATCTCTGAGTACTACAGTAAATTCATAGCGTTATCGAGGTTTGCACATAAGGTTGTAGCCACTGAGGAGCTGAAGGCTCAGAGGTTTGAGCAAGGGTTGACTGATGAGATACAAATGGGGTTAGGAGGTGAGACCTTTACATCCCTAGATATTGTGTATGGGAGGGCTGCCCACATTTATGGACTCCAGTCGAGGAGGGATAAAAAGAATATTGTGGTAGGTGAGAAAAGAAAGGACTTTAATGCTGGGGGAAACCAAGGGAATTTCAAGAAAAACATAAATTGTAACACCCCAGAATTTCAAAGCGGAAAAGAAAGAAATAATAATAGTATTAATAGGACGATGGCGGAAACATTGTCTTCTGGGAATGTCACTACTATAAGAATAGTGTTTAAATAATTAAGTGATAAAAACAAACATAAGTAAGTACTATAAGTAAATTAAATACTTAGATTTAAAATCGAAATGAGAAAACTATCTCAAACTAAAGAGAAGTCTAGAACTAAAACCCCTAATAGATTATTTCTTGCATCTCAACCCGAGCCCAAAATCAAAGAAAATCCCCATCAACAAAACCTGCAAAATATACAACAAATATCCACAATCAGTGGGGAGTAACTAGCAGTTCTCCCAGAACAAAAGAAATCAAAGCATGATTCAGACATAGATTAATAAGAAAGGAAAGCATAAAGTCAAGTCAACTACAATATGCATCCACTTCCATATAACTCACAAATAACGCAAATGAATAATAAATAGCAAGTGAGTTGGATAAAAATATATAAATCAGCTCAAGAGTACTTTTATAAAAATAAAATATAGGTAAAACAAGTTATTAAGTCAGAAACCGAACGCTAGTGAATCGCAATTCACTTCCTAAGGTTTGTCAGATCGCAATCTCCAGGTCAATCTATGGGCTTACGTTCCCCACTGCCTGTGTCTAAGAATGGCCAAACTTCTGATGCAGGGTAGAACACGTAGAACTCCCTGACCTCTTGGACAACAACAATTAACCCAGGTGTACCCCTAGTTCGCAAACGAGGTGGTTGGCATGTTCTTCACCGGGGACTACATCTATCCCACCGGATGTTCTTATCTCAAAATAAAATTATAAATATCATCAAAGTATCATTCATCTCAAAGATATTCGTCAAAAGGGATGCCACCCGGCCTTATACCCATAATTCATCAAAAGTAATTTTTTTCAAAAATCTTCAAAGTAGTAACTTACAAATTTACAATAAATATCTCCAACCACAATACTTTAAACATCACTAAGCATCAACAATGATAGTGAAATAGTTTTTACAGCACTAACAACATCAATCAAAAATGTATCACCAATTAACTCCAAGGCTTATTAAATAAATGAATAGTACACAATTAATCATTTTTACATAAATCAAACATAAACATAATGATACCAATAATACTTACAGCAACCTACTAAACACCAGCATCCAAGAACATAAAATATCACAAATTATTTCTGATTAACAAGCTCTCAAATAATTTAAAAGAGTATCCTCAATTTCACAACAAAAACCCAATAATAATTATTAAACTAATAAGTTCGAGCAATAAAATCATAAAAAAATTATCATATGACCCTAATGGCTCTACTGACATGGTACAATTTTTATTTATAATTTTAGGACTCCAAAAGTAATTTTAAAAGTTAATGTACAGATTACTCAATAAAGCCAATATAATAACTAAAAATATAAATAAACGCCCAAAAATTACCACCAATTTACACAACATGTATAAACTCACGGAAATACATATTATACAAAGAAATGAATTTTTCGGCCTCTAGAAATAATTTCCATGATTTATATACTGACAGAAATGAAATTGCAAAAACAGATATATCAACTAAATAAACAAGTACACAGTAGGAAAAAATTATTCTAAGGCATGGAATCCATATTACGCATATAACATGATCTAATAAAATTAATTTCAGAAATTTTAACTTTCGTTTAATAATTATTATGCAATTTAGCCAAAAATGCACAAAACACCAATTAAATCAACTAAATACAAAAAATCATACGAAAATTGTTTTTCTCTTTACAGTACTCACACAGCATGCATCAAGTATATTCATGTCAAATTTCGTCAATAATTTCATTTAAAAAGTATTTTAAATAATTCCTAGCGTAATAATCTAATACCGAATAATACCCTAATCACTATGGTTCTAAGATAACTACTAGTTACCTGGAACGTCGGGAGGAGAGCTGAGTCTAAAGAGATAGTTAAGAGCTACGCATACAATCCAATTCCTATTCTAACCCCAAGGCACAACGAACGAGAATTGAAGCAACCAGTCACTAGGCATTTTCTTCTTGAACGTTGATAAATCTCATGTCACACTGCTCTGTTCCGACCATAATTCCTGGTGATCAAAATCTCAGATTCTAAATCGCTCCGGTCAGAGTGTAGAACAAGATGTTATAAACGTTGTGTCCAAATTTAAAGACGATCCAACGGTTAGATCTCTGGCTACGGTTATTTTCGTGAAGGTGTGACAGGAAAAACCGGGTTGAAACTTTCTATTCTTTTCCTCTTCCTTTTTCTCTCTTTCTTTTCTTGAAAACGGTGAGGGTTAAATGCAAATGATGCTGAACCTCTTTTAATAAAAATCATAATTTTATGGCAAGGAAAAAATGAAGGGTTTAGGAGAATGATTAGGGGGGTTATGGGGGTTACAATCTACCAAGAGTCACCAATTAAAAGAAATGAAATAAAAGAGGAGAAACATCTTCCTTCTCCCTCCCCATAGCCGGCTGTCCAAGCCCAAGTACACCAAGAAGATTTCGGCCCAAGTCATCAAGGATCCATGCTTCAAAAGTCCGCCACGCGATAAATCGATAAATTCCTAAATTGCGCCTAAACTTTGAAAATACTTAATAATGAAAATAACTCTAATAAATTATGTTATAAATATAAATATAATAAACACATTAGCACGCCACATGCGATGCAACATTTCATCACCCAAGTCGGTCCAACAACGTTACAAAAACGCTACGCGACAAAACAGCATCCTAAAAGCCTAAACAAATAACGAAATTAATATAACCTTTAAAATAAATAACTAACTTAAAATAAATATATATATAAATATATCACAACATATAAATATATATACACATTTTCACAACACGTTCCAAAATAATCTAAATAATAAATTATTTATTTTTACGAAAAATATCATTTTAATGTAAACAAACACCAATAATAAGGGTGAAAATTACGGGGTGTTACAGAAATGGTAATGGAAATGTCCAAGGAAACAACAACCAGAATAACCGCAATAGGCGTCGAGCTGAAAGAGTGTATCACTGCAAGAAGTGTAGCAACAACCACTCTGGTAGAGACTGTAAGGGAGACCAAGTGACTTGTAACTACTGTCAGAACAAGGGTCATAGGGAGTATGAGTGCTTTGCTAAGCAAAATGGTAACGGGGGTAGTAACCACGTGAGGTCTGGATTTAACTAGTTAGGAAATCAGGGTTCGAAATCTGCAGGGGCCCAGAACAATCAAGGGAGCTATAACAAGCCTGCTGGTGAGAGAAACCAGAACAAGGCTCCGGGCAAACTGTTCGTGATGAGTCGCAATGAAGCTGAACGATCTGCCGACGTAGTGTCTGGTACTTTTTCTATCAACACCGTGCTAGTTAAAGCATTATTTGATTCGGGGGCGACTTATTCTTTTGTTTCGTCGTCTGTTATTAAAAGTATGGGGTTAGTAGATTTTGAGGTAATTGATTTGCCTGTTAGTATACCTACTGATAGACCATAAGGTGTACTAAGTTGTGTAGAAACTTGCCTCTGAAGATAGAAGACTGTGTTTTTCCTTCTGACTTGATAGAGTTTAATCTGGGAGACCTAGATGTAATTCTGGGATGGATTGGCTAAGTTTATACAAGGCCAAGATAGATTGTGAAGTTCATAGAGTAGTTTTAAGGAATCTTTTGGGTAAGCTGACTTCATATAGACGTTTTGTGAAATTCAAGAACTTTGGGGTTATCTCCGCAATGCAAGTAAAGAAGTTGATGAAGAAGGGGTGTGAGTTATATATTTCTGTAGTGTGCAAGATGTGAGTAAAGAGGTTGGAGTAAAAATATTGAAGATGTTCCAATTGTGAATGAGATTATGGATGTGTTTCCGAGTGAGATTTCGGGTATGCCGCCTGTTAGAGCTGTTGAGTTCACCATAGACTTAGTCCCTGGAACTGCACCTATATCTAAAGCACCCTATAGAATGGCACCTCTGGAGATGAGTGAGTTGAAGACACAGTTGCAAGAATTGTTTGATAAGGGTTATATTAGACCTAGTGCATCACCTTGGGGAGCTCCTGTGTTGTTTGTTAAGAAGAAAGATGGGAGTATGAGGTTGTGTATCGATTATAGGGAATTGAATAACGTAACCATAAAAAACAAGTATCCTTTGCCTAGGATAGATGACCTATTCGATCAATTGAATGGAGAAAGCGTGTTCTCGAAGATTGATTTGCGTTCGGGGTATCACCAGTTGAGAGTAGCTGATAAGGATATACCTAAGACTGCATTTAGGACTCGTTATGGTCATTATGAGTTCATTGTAATGCCTTTTGGGTTAACCAATGCAGCTACCATATTTATGGACTTAATGAATAGGATTTTTCATGAGTTCTTAGATAAGTTTGTGGTTGTATTCATTGATGATATTCTGATCTATTCGAAGAATGAAAAAGAGCATGATGAGCACTTGAGGATCATATTGGAGATGCTTAGGAAGAATCAATTGTATGCCAAGTTCTCTAAGTGTGAGTTTCGTTTGGAGAAAGTAGCATTTTTGGGTCACTATGTGTCTAAGGAAGGAGTCTCTGTAGATCCTGCTAAGATTCAAGCTGTGAGTGAATGGCCAACTCCGAAGAATGTGTCTGATATTCGAAGTTTCCTAGGTCTAGTGGTTATTATAGAAGATTTGTGAGAGATTTCTCGAAGATAGCGAGACCTATGACCAACTTGATGAAAAAGGAGTCAAAATTCGAGTGGAGTGAGAAGTGTGAGGAAGCTTTTCAAATTTTAAAAGAACGTTTGACCTCCGCGCCTGTTTTGACCCTGCCTGATGGGAATGAGGGATTTGAGGTATATAGTGATGCTTAGAAGAATGGTTTGGGATGTGTGTTGCAACAGAATGGGAAGGTGATTGCGTATGCTTCGCGTCAGTTGAAACCTTATGAGGCCAATTACTCTGCTCATGATCTAGAGTTAGCTGCTATTGTGTTCGCTTTGAAGATTTGGAGACACTACCTGTATGGGGTAACCTGTAAGATCTTTACCGACCATAAGAGTTTGAAGTACATCTTTACCCAGAAAGACCTCAATATGAGGCAGAGGAGATGGCTAGAGTTGATAAAGGATTATGAGTTTGACATCCAATATCATGAGGGGAAGGCAAATGTAGTCGCTGATGTGTTGAGTAGAAAGTCGAGTCATAGCATGAACGCCTTGATAGTTCTTGAGGAGTTGTGTCGAGATATGCAAAGACTTAGCCTAGAAATCCTAAATCCTGGGGAGATCGAGGCAAGATTGAGTGCTTTGTCATTGGGATTGTCAATTTTCGACCAGATCAAAGAGGGTAAGCTGGGGATGAGCACCTAGAGAAGATTAAGGAGAAGATGGGCCAAGGTAAGGAAGGTGATTTTAAGATCCATGATGATGGTAGTCTGAGGTTTAAGGGAAGGTTGTGTGTACCACAAAAATGTGATGAGCTTAAGAGACGTCTGATGGATGAGGGCCATAATACACTGTACTCGGTGCACCCTGGGGGCGACAAACTGTATAAGGACCTTAAGCAGATCTATTGGTGGCCAAACATGAAGCGTGAGGTTGCCAAGTTCGTGTCCAAGTGTCTAACCTGTCAGAAAGTCAAAATAGATCATAAGCGACCCATGGGGAAAGTTCAATCCTTAGAGGTTCCGGGATGGAAGTGGGACTCCATATCGATGGACTTTGTGACTGCTTTGCCTAGAACAAGGAATGGCAATGATATTATTTGGGTTATTGTGGACTGTCTGACGAAGTCAGCAGTTTTCATACCAATCAAAGAGACATGGAAGAAGAAGCAACTTGCGAAGACGTATGTTAAGCATGTAGTGAGATTGCATGGGGTTCCAACTGATATTATTTCAGACTGTGATTCGAGGTTCCTCTCGAAATTTTGGCAAAAGGTCCAGTTAAATCTTGGGACAACGTTAAAAATGAGTACTGCCTTTCACCCTGTGACAGATGGTCAGACTGAGAGGACTAACCAGACTATGGAAGATATGTTGAGAGCCTGTGCTATTGATTTTCAGGGTAGTTGGGAAGACCAATTAGATTTGATTGAGTTTTCATACAACAATAGCTATCATGCGTGTATTAAGATGGCACCTTTTGAGGCATTATATGGAAGGAAATGTAGAAGTCCCATTTGCTGGAATGATTTTAGTGAGAACATAGTATTGGGGACAGAGTTCATTGAGGAGACTGACAAGAGTGTGAAGCTGATTCAGGCTGGAATTCAAGTTGCTCAAGATAGGCAAAAGAGTTATGCCGATTTGAAGCGAAGGGAAGATGAGTTCGAAATGGGTGAGAAAGTGTTTCTAAAAGAATCACCAATCAAGGGTGTGATGAGATTTGGGAAAAGGGCAAATTGAGTGTCAAATATGTAGGTCCATATGAGATTCTACAAAGAATTGGGAAGGTAGCTTATAGATTGGCCTTGCCAATTGAGTTCGAGAAGATGCACGACGTATTTCATAATTCCCAACTCCAGCGTTATATCCCTAATGAGCTTCATGTCTTGGAGCCTGAGAGGATCCAGATTGACAGTAGCTTCACGTATGAGGAAAGGCCTGTGAAAATTCTTGCTAAGAAAGTGCGTAGTACACGCAATAAGGATGTCAGTATCGTGAAAGTGCTTTGGTCGAACCATGAGTCCGAAGAGGCAACGTGGGAAGCTGAAGCTGACATAAAGAAGAAGTATCCAAATTTATTCCTTGAGGTGAGTTACGAGGGCGTAACTCGTTTTCTTTAAGGGGGGTAGAATGCGATATAATTTCGCGCTTTTTACCTATTTTGATAGTATTTTTATGCTTTTTTATGCTTAGTTTGGCGATTTGCACATGTTGGTGCAAAATAAATAGATTCTCCGCATAAGAAAAAGTGTTCATTAGTAACGCAAGTAATTTTAAGTTGGCAAAAGAGTGCACATGAGTGGCACAAGTATGTCTCCAATAGGAGTTTAGTTGAAAAACTTTTGAAAAGGGGGGAGTTTTTGTGTCAAGTTTCGGGACGAAACTTCTTTTAAGAGGGGGTAGACTATAATCCCCAGTATTTTTATGAATTTTATAAATATATTCCAATATATAGTTATTTATATTTTAATATATAGTAGCATTTTAATGATTTGATATTTCAAAGGTTGACCATTTTGAAAGTCAAAGAAATTATTTTAAGAATTTAAGGAGGCTAAAATGTTTTGTTAGGCATGCTTTGAAAAATGTTTGAAATACTAATTGGATTTGGAAAAGAAGTTTAAATGGGCTTGAGGAACCCAAATTCTTAGTGGATTAGGAAAAAGGATTTCTATTGATGTTAGGAGTTCTAATTCATCAATCCTATTCATCATCAAACTCTATTCAAACTCAAGCTCCTTTTCCTAATCCCAAAAGAAAAACCTACGTATAAATACTTAAACCCAATTATTTTACCACACAATAATTTTTCTCTCTCATCACAACTCCCAAGAGCCGACACTTCATTCACTCTCTCCTCACGGTTTTTGTGTTTTTCTCCCAAACTTTTCTTTCTTCTTCTTCAAGTAGCGCTTTCTTCTTCGCCAAGAAACGTCACAAACACCAAAAC
Source organism: Beta lomatogona (assembly GCA_947646795.1). Taxonomy (NCBI): domain Eukaryota; kingdom Viridiplantae; phylum Streptophyta; class Magnoliopsida; order Caryophyllales; family Amaranthaceae; genus Beta; species Beta lomatogona. The sequence continues at coordinate 342,349 of CANSNZ010000973.1, forward strand.
CGCCTTCTTGTTGTCGCCTACTTGCTGCCGCCGGTGCTGCTGTTGGTTTCCAGCGCCTTGCTCTTCTTGTTTCTTCGATTCGTTGGTTTAATTCTTTTCTTTCTCCTCAAGTTTCAATTAAAGATCCTATTTTTATGCTTTATTTTGGTACTAATCATGATTAATAACTTTAATTTACTGTTTTAATGATTAATTATGGATATTATATATTGTGTCTTAAAAGAATAAAATTTCTGATTTGGATATTATGTTTAGATTGAGTTTTTAATTATCAAAGCATGAATTTTTAGGGTGTTAAATATTGGAAAATCATAGTAGCATGTTATAAATTATGAAATCGATTTAATTTATGATTTTAAGCATGTTTAAGTATGTATAAAGAGGGTTTTTATAAATTATATGCTGCTGGAATTTTTTGAAAAGATTTATTAAGGGAGTTTATTGGATTTTAATGACTAGTATAGTAATACTATGCTAGGGAGTATTAGTATCTGAAGTTTTAATGTTAAAAACAACTTTTAAATATTTTTAAAGAAGATTTAAAGTATTTTAAAGTTGCTGGAATTTAATTAGAGTATTGACTTTAAATTATATTGATTGTTTTAGGCGGAGATTTTCCAGGAGGCGATTATTAACGTGATTAAAGGTGGCCTATCAGTTTGTTTATACAAGGTGCGTACATACCTATGTGTTATGTGATTAGTATCATGATTTTAGGAAGGAAAAGTTGTAGTATCATGTATAGGAACTTGTAAGTTCATATATGATTTTCATTATGATTGGATTCTACATGTTTTATGCCTGTGTGCAAACATGTTGTTTATAAGATTTGATTATGAGTTGAATATCATGTTTGTATGGAATATTGATGCAAGCATGTTAATTGGATTGGGGACTTCATTTATTAATTCGCATGGGGAAATTAATATATTTATGGAATTGGATCATGTTTAAATCATGTGTTCCCTTATATTATTATTTTCACTACTCTATAAGGACTGTGGGCCTTATTTGGTAAGTTGATAATTTATACCTTTGTAAGGTAAGTTGATTGTTGGCTAGGTTCAACAAATAAGTAGAATTGGAATAAAATGAGATTGATCTTGGATTGTAAGTTTATGATCACTTGTTTTAATCCTAAGATAAAAGAAGTTCAGTTGTGAATGTCTGATTTGAGATTTCTGTAATACTTTTGTGTTATAATAAGTAATAAATTGTAAATCGCGTAAAGTGTCACTTGGGTAGTAATAAACTTTGGACTGGTGCACGTCTAAAGTTGGATAATCAGGAGTTGGGGTACATGGTGAGCGTGCCATGGCTTTTTCTGGGAAATGGATTGATCACCGTTCCTCTTTTTATTCAAAGGTTCCTCGATATCGCAAGTCATTAAGGAATACGGAGTCGCGCCCGTATTTCGTCTTCTTAGGGAAGGCTGGTTTTTAGTTAGACAACTCGGTCCAATAACTATTCCATTTAAAGTATTAAAAGATGATTAAAGCTAGTTCAGTAGAAGTTATCTGCAGAATGTTATATTGTTGTATTATTATTTATCCCTGTTTATTATTCCTTAGTATCATGTTAGGAGTGTTTATGTATTGTTATGTAGTACTCAGCTTTGCTGGTTACGTGCTTTGTTTGTATGTGTTGATCATGGCTTTGCCTTATTGATCCTGTGATGACCCATTTTGGTGAGCAGATTCTTTAGAGCATTGACATCTACAGGTGTGCAGATGTTGCATCATTGGGAATCTGGGATGTGGAGAGCTTGTATAACAAGTTGTTTTATCTATTGCTTTAGTAGGATTTTATTATGTTAAGTTTGGTTTGGGAAGTAGACAGTTATAGTGTTTGGTTTTAAGTACTTTGTTGTTTATTATATTTGAAGAATGAAGTTTAGTTATATTTATATTTTCCGCTGCAAAATTCTGAATAAGCCGATAATGCTTTGATGAGTCTCCATGTTTTATATTACAAAAGGTATTTTAGAAAAGGGAGAATTATCGGGGTGTTACATCTTTTATCTTCCATACTAGCTATTTTCTTTCTAAGATAGAGATTCTCTATCTCTTGAGAAGAGAGTTTCTGTTTCATGCTATAGAAAATCTCTTTAGATGCGTTATCTACACTTTCACCTTAGGAGTACTAACCACCCATTTACCACCAATGTGGAGTAGCATTCTTTTGTTTGCTAATGCTAATGCAACGCTGACCTTCCTTTGCGTTTATATACTGAAAGTTTTTTAATATTCACTCTGAAATTGGAAACATATTCCCGCTCTAGTTAGTTTTCAAGACATTCCACTTAAGGCTCAATAAAGCCATAGAGGCTATCTATGTCCATACCGCCCAAATTAGAAGCCCACACTGGCTTACCACTAGGCATTGGATATTCCTTCATGATAAAAGGATAGAGAGAGTTCACACCATAGTAGTACAGGTTTGTCCCTTTTGGGATATTAGCATCGGCATGACCACCGTAATAGCCCCTTCGAATGAAGGTATCTTCATTCCGATTTAGGATATGAATATGAAAACCCATATCGTTGAAGAAATTCATACGAAATATACTAAGCGCCTGTGAGGCTACTGTGATCCAATCTATGAGGTGTACCTCGAAGAGATTCCAATATATATCTTGGGCTTTTTGCATGACATCTCCAAGGAGTCGAATGTCTTGCTTCATATATTCGATCACTACATCTATCTTTTTCTTAACTTCCTCTAAGTTCATTGAACTATGGTCAAAGGACCCTATATTTCCTAACTCGGGGCATAAATTACTTGATAAGTAGTCGAGACTACCCGGAAGTAGATTTAAGGAGTCGCGGAACCTGAATAACATACGCTTTTTAAAATAGACTACCACTCATAAGAGTTCTTATTTCATATTCATCATTATGCAGCAAGAGGTGCCTCAGAATGAGAATTCTATCGAAACGAGAAAAGTTGTGGAAGTCGACAATCTGAATCTCAGGATTAATCTTAATAATTGAGATTTTTCGGTGAATAAAGTCCGACAGTAACTTTATACTTCTTTCCATATGGGTTGGGAAGATCTTATCAGGATAATCAGAACTGTAGTAGTAATCGATATTACTCTCATTTACAGGCACATAGAGACGAACAATCATAATGCGTATAGCAAAAGGTGAATGAACTTCTACTTTTTTTATCTTTGTCAAAGGGAGTTGGATCTAATCCCATGAAAAACTTATCCTGAGAAATAGGATCTAAATCCATCCCATCGTAGAGGATTGTCTCTGTATCAGCAACTAAGAACGGAGTCATACCTTTCGCACTGTTTTTTAGAGAATTGATACGTGTTGGATATGATAAATTTCGTATCCCTACAGGGCAATGATTTATATGCTCCATATATTTAAAGAAAAGAGGGAAGCATAATTCTTTATTTCCAGAATGCATTTATTTCATCCTATCTTCTAATGACAGAGACGACACATTTTGGACTTTCCCCTCAATAAAGATTTTGAGGGTGACAACTGTCACTCTGAAGTTTTCATATTTATCAGCATGGGAGAGTACCAAACTCTAAATGCTTGAATATACATTGCCCTTAGGAATGAGACTTCCATATTCTAGAGTCAAAACAATTGCACTTCCAAGAGAAAATCCAATATCATTTTTATCTGAGACCTTCATACTCACAATGATTATGAATTTAGCGTATGAATCTTTTCCCAAGCGTGGATAAGCATACTCTAAAAGAAGGTCCATAACACAAGTTATGAGAAAGTCAATGGAAGAAAAAGAAGGGAAAGGTTCACGATAGGTTTGTGAACGGACAATTAATCCAGGATGAGGATCTATAACTATAGATTTCTCTATCCTAGTCATAAACAAAGAAGCTAATTGCCTCTGTTGAAGCCCATAGGTATAATATACATCATTTAATGATGCAAACAATACTGGCCATTGAGCCGGCTAGAAAACTTCTCCCATTTGATCACATGATCATTCCATTTCATATCCTTTGAGCCACTGCTAGGATCCTCACAGCATAGAAAGCGGGTATACCCGAAGCAGAACGTTTTAAAACGATTGATGTTGGCTCTCCACACTTTAAGCTTCTCCTTGTCCATTTTTATGGTTTTTGGTAAAATACAAGCAAATAACTGGACTATCAAGTCTTCTGTAAGAACAATCTCAGTGAATCTCTTTATTAGCACCACGATCTTTAGCAAATCTAACTAGATTTTCATAGATAAAAGAATTAATGAATCAATGGGGTGGGCCCAACTCTCTCAATACTTCCAGGTAGATGTACGGTAAGTGCACGCTTACTGAGGGATTACTAATGAAATTCTCATGTACGGTGTGTAGACACATAATCGTGTCTCCCCATTTAATGATCCGATGATGAAACATACCATGGTCTTAATTGGTCCGATCCAAGGGCAGAGCAGTATGAAAAGCCATTCAAAACCATTTTGAAAAGTGTTAAAGTCCTATTTTAGAGCCCAATTAATTTTTCATGATAATTAATTGTATTTTGAGCCCAATTCTTTGAAAACCCCAATTATTTGATAATTAATTCATTTATTTTAATAAATAAATATTTTCAAAGATAATTTTTATAGTTAAAATCAGATTTTATCCAGTAAAATCAGATTCCAGAATTAAAGGATAAAAGAAAATCTTTTAAAACGCGTTTTAAAAAAAGGCTGGCAAAAGCGTGTTAAAAGCCAGACTGGTGCGCCAGGCGCACAACATTGCGCTTGGCGCACCTTGCTGCATCAGGCGCATCTTTTCCTGACACGTGGCACTGTGCCTCACACTGTGCCACACACTGTGTCGTGCGCCTAACGCACAGCTCTGCGCAAAGCGCAAGTTTCTTTCTTATCTTTTTCAAAGCGCGTACCACGTGTATGCTTTTACTGGTCATGGTGCGTCATGCGCTTGACACGTCTGCTGCGCCAGGCGCAGCTGGCCCGTGAGGCGCAGTTCCGTTTTCCCTATAAATAGGCTTGATTTCCGAACAGAAAAAGGAACAGATTTTTCACATAACACTCGACAAATACTTTACGAATCTCTCTACAAAATACGAAACTTCCCTACACAAATACATACTTTCAGACATTCAGATTTTCAAGCTTCACGATTTCTCGTCCCGAAGGTTATCAATCTCGCAGACCCAAGCCACGGTATAATCCTGAGGTTCTTTAAATAAATTATTTTTACATTTAATTTACTAATAATTTTCTTTCCTGATGTAGATCTTTAATGTAAAATGGCTCTACTGTATATTCTAACCCTTTTTCTATACTTTCTTTTATTTTATTTTATTATTATTCATGCCTTTGTATATTACATGCTTACTTGATCACTCTGTTCAGATTATATGATTTTCCCTGCATTATTGCTTTTATCACCCACATGTTACTTTTGCTAATCAAAGACCTAAAGAACTGTTCTAACATTAATCAGATTAATTTCAACAACCTGCTAGGTCCCCTGTAATATTGATTGCCTAATAACATATTACTAAAATTAGTCTTTTTGTGTTTCCTGAACACACCTAGACTAAGTATTTGTTAGGGTGCTTAAGACATTATTTGATTATTCTTTGGCATAAAATCTGTAATGAATCGGTATTTAGTAGAGGCCAGCAATGGGTAATATAGTTCCTGACTATATTGTACCCTCACCCCCGAACTCAGTCTTTGGTTCATTTTGACCATCTATGGAGTTAGGACGGGGAAATCTACATTGGATAATTTGTCTCTACGGTTTTTCCATATCCAATTATGTTTATGATTCTTCCTAAAAAGAATTGTAGGCAACTTCTTTCAAAACAATTTTCAATAAAATCTTAACAGTAAGGTAGTCAAATATATTACGCGCTCACACCGCATAGGCGAAATAAAAACACGCCTACAATTTGGCGACTCCATTGGGGAGGATTTTAAAAAATTAAATTTTTTAAATGAGTGGGTGAAACTTGAAAATTACGATACATTCTTATTTTCATGCCTTAGAATAATATACAGTTTTGCATATGCATGGCTACTGTTCAACCACCATAAGGACAATCTACCTCGCCTTATTAGCACATGCTCTATGTGTGAGGTGACCCCCGGGGGGTTTGCGCTTTATCCTTCCAAAAAGCTTCCTGAGCGATAGTGTTGGATCTTAGTCATAAGCAAACCTACCCAACCATGGCATTGTTCTCTTGTTCCTGACTTGAGACTGGAGTGCGTCTTACATGTGGCCACCTCTTTAAGTAGGGGTACGAAGCGTAGGATAAATCTCTTAGTCATGGACCCTTTTCAGACTGAACTTAAACCTGACCAATAGTTTCCAACATAGAATTGAATTTAAGGTGGCAACTTTTGCATCCATGTTATATGACATTTGCGTGTGATTGCAATTTTTGCCTGCTATTATTTTGTCAAATTGTCATTATTATGCGTCGTTCCTAAAATCGCGTCTAACGAACAAGAAAATAAATTTGTCAATCGGCAACTTCGTCGCCTTAATCCCCGACAAACGTGTCAGGGAGCAGTGCGTCAAGCGCGTTAAGTTGCGGCTAGCGCTCTACTCCCGCGCCAGACGCACGGCTGCACGGCACGCAGTCTGTGCATAGCACGCTTTTCGTTAATTTAGCCGTCGTAATTGTCGATCCTATGTTCAGTCCTATGTGCGTCTATCCGTCTGCATTCGCGTAATTTGGTCACCTAGGCTTATCACCTAATTCAACAAAAAAAAATCAGTTTTTTCAGGCAAAGTCGAGTCTGTCCTAAGAAGTGCATCTAGAAAAAAATGGTCATTATAGAGTTCGAGTTGTAATGCATGTCTACCTCTTCCCATTTCCAATCTGATGTTCAACTGCTCTTCCCTGTCAATCCTACCTTTCCATATTCATCAATTTTAAAACCTTACATCTTTTTCAAAATCAATCCTACACCCATTTCTATTCTACTCTTTTTCAAAAGCATTTACTAAACATCATAATACCACGACATTTCAAAAAAAAATATTTTTCAAATCAATCCATCATCTTTTCCTAACAAAAGATAAAACAAGGGGTTCCTATCAAAAATGAATTTGGAAAATTCTAAGCCCACACCTTCAATCCAATCGACCCAATTCACTTGCATTCATCCTAGGCCAATATGCATTAGAGTCTATTTTGCATTCATGTAGGGTCCATCTAATTCGAGTTCATGCATTCATACTAGGCCCGCTAGCATTAGAGTCCATCTTAGGCCCATATAAGTCTAGCTCCTGCCAAAACCTAGGCCCATTTGCATATTTATGTGAACCCTAGTCTATGTCAATCCCAGTCCAAGTCTAATCCAACTCTATTCCAAACCAATGTCAAGCCCATGTGCATTTTCAAGTCTAACTTCAAACCAATATAAGACTAAGTCCAAAATTAGGTCCACATAAGGCCCAACTCATTTCCAAAGTTAATCCAGTCCGATTCCAAACTCATATAGGACGAAGTTCAAACCATTAAGTCTAGCGAAGCTAGCATCCCTGTAAGAGCATAACGACACCCCTTTGACCTAACTAAGCTAGCCATCCCAGTAAGACCATAAAGGCACCCCTTTAACCTAGATGTGCTAGTCATCCCTGTATGGCCATAGCGGCAGCCCTTTGACCTAGCTAAGCTAGTCATCCCTGTAAGACCATAAAGGCACCCCTTTGACCTAGCTAATCTAGTCATCCCTGTAAGACCATAAAGGCACCCCTTTGATGTCATCACCGTAAGACCATAACGACACCCATTGATTTATTAAAGCTAGTCACCCCTGAGACCTTAATGGAACCCTTCAAGTTTAGCGAAGCTACTCCTATCTTACATCTATAGCAATACCAAATCATCAAGTCTAGTGAAGCCAATTCCTTCCTTAGTGTAATAGTCTGAAATTTTAAGCAGGTTCTTTGGTCCTTTAAGTAGTTAGAATTCTCTCTAACGGCATACTAGGACAAAGAGGAGATAAGAACCATCATTATTAATTGTTAAGAAAGCAAGTGGATAAGCTCTAACATTCTTAGTAGTTAAGAAAGCTTGTGGATAAGCACTATCATTCTTAAAGGTTAAGAAAGGTCAAAGAGGATAAGCACTATCATTCTTAGTAGTTAAGAAAGCCGTGAGAACCAATAGATAAGCTAAAAAGCCTTGGAGAGCCTTATTCCTTAAGATTATAAAAATCGCATAGAGACCGTTTTATCGGGTAACAATGAACCTCCAGTTAAAGAGCCTTTTAGGGTTAAATCTGAGCTCGAAACCTAATCAAACTTAATATATGTTATGTTTGGGATGTCTTAAGGTTAAAATGGTCATTTGTTCCCAAAATATACGTGGCTTAATATAGTAGATTCCTTACATAGTAAAATCTGGTCAGCTAAAATATCAGTTCGTACCTATCGTAAAAGAAAGCTCCTAAGCAGCTACTTAAGTGTCGATCTCCCAAAGCTATTTTCATGCATGAAAGCCAACACATTAAGCTAACACCTCCAATAAGAATCACCCAGAAACTCCAAGAAACCGACCTCACCCAGAAACTCCAAGAAACCGACATCACCCAGAAGAGGTTTCCCTCCCCCATGGGTACCGCCAGAACAGGCCCTATAAAAGGGTGTCATGGTTTTTCATCCTTTTCTCCTAAATCTTCTTCTTCAACACCTACTTATCTTTACATACAACTATTCTAGACATAATTCCCTAGTATTTCAATCTTTTGGTAGAGTTTTCAAGCTTTGAGAAATTGTAGAAAACTCCATAGAAACATCAAGCAAACTGCTGTAAGCACAGCTTTGCATCTCTCTTGTACTTAGCTTAGTTATTTATATTCTAAAACTTTTGTAAACTAATCCCTAGCACTTTACATATTCAAGGGAAGCTGTAGGAAGGATAAACCACTTGGAATAAGGAGTTTAAGTTATATTAAGCACCCGAAGTGAAGGTACACGCTTAGTTTGGATTGTAACCTAGAGATTTTCCTACCTATGGTTAAATGATTGTTTCTTTCTATTTTGAAGCATGATTATGAAATGAAATCTCTTATGATATGCATAATAGTATGTGTACTTTGAGTATATGACATGGATTTGGCATGATGTGGTTCACTTGAGATGTTTTACTTATCCTAAGCTGGGCTTAAACACTAAATTGCCATGTTTATGCTTCTAAATGGAATTTGTTAAGTATATGGAATTGTATGGTAATGAAACACTAAATATATTGGTTTTAATCACGGAAGCGAGGCGTGAGCATACACCCGGGTTAGGGAGGGTATTCCCTAACTGTTACCCAACCAAGAGGGGGAAATCTTGGCGGAAGTAGGACATATCCGGGTTAAGTCTTGCAAGCAGAACAGTAAAAGGTGGGGTGACGACCCTCAATAGTTTGCTACACTCGCGGTCATATCAAAAGAATGAGCTTATGAAATCTCTAAGTAATGGAAGTGATTATGACTATTTGAGATTATGACTATGTGTTATCATTTAGTTTTCAAAATACACCTAAACTTGTATTTTCTATTATACAGTGTGTACTCAGCTTTGCTGATAGTGTTGTCATTTCTGTGGCCTGTCACTTGGTGGGTGGCAGAGTCAAACTTTGTTGCAGGATTGTGTTGGAAGCCAGAATCGAGTTGAGAGCAAAGTTATGATTCAAATTGTATATTGTAGGTTAAAGTCTGAGATTTAAGTTTGTAGATAAAGGAGTTTATTTAGAATTACTTACAATATAGATTATTCTTTTGCCATGGAATTTGATATTGAATGATTATGTAATTGAAGTCTTATATAAAGGATATTGTTTTGTGGGCCCATAACCCACAGGTTCAGGATCGTCTATTTCAGGTTGTTTCCGTTGCGAATGTTATCTAATTCATAAGTGATTAGTATTATTTTGGTGCTAATTGAGCTTTGTGATTGCTAAGCGAGTTAAACTAGCAGCTCGGTAATCAGCTTGTTAAACTTAGCCTAGCGAAGCTAGGATAGGCAATCCTTTTGAGCCTAGTCTATTTTCCAAGTCTAGTCCAGTCTGCTTGCATAGTCCAGTCCAGTCCAATCGAGTCATTTGCATCTGCATATAGTTATGCCCATGTCACCATCATAACCATAATCATACCCATCTAATCAGTTCCCGTTTCCATTTCATTTTCCATTTTTTCATCCCATTTCCATTTTCATCTTCATTTCTCATCTCCATTTCTCCATCCCTCATATCCATTTTTCATTTCGAAAGCATCATTTCTAAAAATTTACGAGGTCCATTCGATTTCTGTTCAGGACGGATCGTGAGATTATAACTTGGGAGCGCCCGACAGAGTGGAAACAAGGTCAACCTACTCCTAGACTCGTTACACGCATTCTTACTTTTCAGATGAATCCTCCGACTCTTCTGAATCATCATTTGAAATGGGGGGTGAACAGCTCAGTGCCATTATGGCCCAACTTCAACTGATGAACTCACGTCTTGAGGACCAAGACAAAGAAATTAAGGCACTGAGGGAGAAGCTAACTGAAGAGGACGATCAAGGCGACACCCCATCACCAATCAAGACCAACATAAATTTGAGGTTTGCAAAAAATCGAGCAATTGATCCAGTCAATTCCTGCGCTCAAGGGTCAGGCTCATGGCCATGACATTATTGATCATGAACTGAGGGAAAAACTCCCTAAAAAGGTGATAAGTTGTGGTGTGGTTATCAAATGTTATTTTATTTAAAAAGTAGATGTGATAGGAGTTAGTGAGATATTTTTTATTAGAGGAGAGAGAAATTTGGGTAACTTTTAATTGATAAAAGGTAGAGTGTGGGCCAAAGATGTGTAAAAGAAATAATATAATAATGGTGGGACCATGCTAAAAATGGAAGTGTTCAAACTAATTTGGGACAAACATAAAAGGAAAGTGTTCAGACTATTCTGGGACGGAGGTAGTATTATATTAATGGTGGGACCATGCCAAGAATGGAAGTGTTCAAACTAATTTGGGACAAACATAAAAGGAAAGTGTTCAGACTATTCTGGGACGGAGGTAGTAATTTGAATAATGACTTGGATCATTTATAATAGACAAAATTGGACTCAAAACTGCCTACCTAATTAAGGTAAGAGTTACCACCTTAATAAAGCCTAGCGAAGCCGACTGACTCAAAGATAAACTGACCTGACTTATTAAAGATAGGTTTGACAAACAAAAAAAAAGCAAACTGAAACAAAAAATGCCTAGCCTAAATTATAACCAATGAATTACAAAAGCATAAAGCTAAGAGGTCCTTCTGGTGAGCTGCTTGCTGTAGGATCACATGCATGCTGCCACCTAGCTGCTGGTGTGTCCACTTGCTACTTTATCTCCAAGGCCATCATTGCAGGATGCTGCAATGGCTGCTGTAGCTGCTATTGGGCTGCTGCCTTTTTCAGAAAAGTAGCTCTGGATCGCTTAACTAAAGGAACCATGCTTAACCAGGTGTCTTTAGTCTGATTCACACTTAATTAGTCATAGTTAGTCTTAGTTAATCCTTATTAGCCACTTAATCAAAGTTGACTTCTTAGCTCACTGATCAGGCCTTAATGCAAGCACTAAGCAAGTCAACTACCTTATGCTTCTAATAAGCTTTAGCGATTACATTCCTATCTGGTAAGTAAAGAAGTCGCTCCACCGATCTATCGAATTTTCGTATGCAAGAAGGCAACTGTCACTCAGAGAAGACGGGAATGGAATGAACAAGTCAATTGGCAGAGCAGGTAATCTTGCTTCCGACAACTCAAAGACAGAGGAAAAGTGATCGAATCGATCTTGGACCAAGAACTCATCGCTAAACTGAGTTATAGGCCTCTATAGAAGTAATTGGTTCAATGTTATTATTTATCTAATCTAGTAATATTATCTAATCCTTTCTATCAGTCTTAGGTATCAGGTTTCTTCTCGTTTTCTTATTATTCTCTTCTAATGTATGGTTAGTTCCCTCTATTTCTTGTTCCCTATCTAGCATCGTTCTTTCTTCAGTTTGCACCAAATCTTGACTTCTTTTGTAATCCCCCGTATTTTGATGAATTTTATAGATATATTCTAATATATAGTTATTTATATTTTAATATATAGTAGCATTTTAATGATTTGATATTTCAAAGCTTGACCATTTTGAAAGTCAAAAAAATTATTTTAAGGATTTAAGGAAGTTAAAATGTTTTGTTAGGCATGCTTTGAAAAATGTTTGAAATACTAATTGGATTTGGAAAAGAAGTTTAAATGGGCTTGAGGAACAAAATTCTAAGTGGATTAGGAAAAAGGATTTCTATTGATGTTAGGAGTTCTAATTCATCAATCCTATTCATCATCAACCTCTATTCAAACTCAATCTGCTTTTCCTAAGCCCAAAAGAAAAACCTACGTATAAATACTTAAACCTAATTATTTTACCACACAAGAATTTTTCTCTCATCACAACTCCCAAAAGCCGGCACTTCATTCTCTTTCTCCTCACGGTTTTTGTGTTTTTCTCCCAAACTTTTCTTTCTTCTTCTTCAAGTAACGCTTTCTTCTTCGCCAAGAAACGTCACAAACACCAAAACCGCCTTCTTGCTGTCGGCTACTTGCTACCGCCGGTGCTGCTGTTGCTTTCCGGTGCCTTGTTCCCCTTGTTTCTTCGACTCGTTGGTTTAATTCTTTTCTTCCTCCTCAAGTTTCAATTAAAGATCATATTTTTACGCTTTATTTTGGTACTAATCATGATTAATAACTTTAATTTACTGTTTTATTGATTAATTATGGACATTATATATTTTGTATTCAGATTTGATTATTATGTTTAGATTGAGTTTTAATTATCAAAGCACGAATTTTTAGGGTGTTAAATATTGGAGAATCATAGTAGCATGTTATAAATTATGAAATCGATTTAAATTATGATTTTAAGCATGTTTAAGTATGTATAAAGAGGGTTTTAATGAATTATATGCTGCTGGAATTTTTAGAAAAGATTTATTAAGGGAGTTTATTGGATTTTAATGACTATTATAATAATACTATGCTAGGGAGTATTAGTATTTGAAGTTTTAATGTTAAAAAAAACTTTTAAATATTTTTAAAGAAGATTTAAAGTATTTTAAAGTTGCTGGAATTTAATTAGATTATTGACTTTAAATTATATTGATTGTTTTAGGCGGAGAATTTCCAGTAGACGATTTTTAACGTGATTAAAGGTGGCCTATCAGTTTGTTTATACAAGGTGCGTACATACCTATGTGTTATGTGATTAGTATCATGATTTTAGGAAGGAAAAGATGTAGTATCATGTATAGGAACTTGTAAGTTCATATATGATTTTTATTATGATTGGATTTTACATGTTTTATGCCTGTGTGCAAACATGTTGTTTATAAGATTTGATTATGAGTTGAATATCATGTTTGTATGGAATATTGATGCAAGCATGTTAATTGGATTGGGAACTTCATTTATTAATTCGCATGGGGAAATTAATATATTTATGGAATTGGATCATGTTTAAATCATGTGTTCCCTTATATTATTATCTTCACTACTCTATAAGGACTATGGGCCTTATTTGGTAAGTTGATAATTTATACCTTTGTAAGGTAAGTTAATTGTTGGCTAGGTTCAACAAATAAGTAGAATTGGAATAAAATGAGATTGATCTTGGATTGTATGTTTATGATCACTTGTTTTAATCTTAAGATAAAAGAAGTTCAGTTGTGAATGTCTGATTTGAGATTTCTGTAATACTTGTGTGTCATAATAAGTAATAAATTGTAAATCACGTAAAGTGTAACTTGGGTACTAATAAACTTTGGACTGGTGCATGTCTGAAGTTGGATAATCAGGAGTTGGGGTACATGGTGAGCGTGCCATGGCTTTTTCTGGGAAATGGATTGATCACCGTTCCTCTTTTTATTCAAAGGTTCCTCGATATCGCAGGTCATTATGAAATATGGAGTCGCGCCCGTATTTCGTCTTCCTAGGGAAGACTGGTTTTTAGTTAGACAACTCGGTCCAATAACTATTCCATTTAAAGTATTAAAAGATGATTAAAGCTAGTTCAGTAGAAGTTATCTGCAAAATGTTATATTGTTGTATTATTATTTATCCCTGTTTATTATTTCTTAGTATCATGTTAGGGGTGTTTATGTATTGTTATGTAGTACTCAGCTTTGCTGGTTACGTGCTTTGTTTGTATGTGTTGATCATGGCTTTGCCTTATTGATCCTGTGATGACCCATTTTGGTGAGCAGATTCTTTAGAGCATTGACATCTACAGGTGTGCAGATGTTGCATCATTGGGAATCTGGGATGTGGAGAGCTTGTATAACAAGTTATTTTATCTATTGCTTTAGTAGGATTTTATTATGTTAAGTTTCGTTTTGGAAGTGGACAGTTATAGTGTTTGGTTTTAAGTACTTTGTTGTTTATTATATTTGAAGAATGAAGTTTAGTTATATTTATATTTTCCGCTGCAAAATTCTGAATAAGCCGATAATGCTTTGATGATTCTCCATGTTTTATATTACAAAAGGTATTTTAGAAAAGGGAAAATTATCGGTGTGTTACATCTTTTATCTTCCATACTAGCTATTTTCTATCTAAGATAGAGATTCTCTATCTCTTGGGAAGAGAGTTTATGTTTCATGCTATAGAAAATCTCTTTAGATGCGTTATCTACACTTTCACCTTAGGAGTACAACCCATCCATTTACCACCAATGTGGAGTAGCATTCTTTTATTTGCTAATGCTAATGCAACGGTGACCTTTCCTTTACGTTTATATACTTAAAGTTTTTTAATATTCACTCTGAAATCGGAAACATATTCCTGCTCTAGTTAGTTTTCAGGACATTCCACGTGAGCCTCAATAAAGCCATAGAGGCTATCTAAGTCCATACCTCCCAAATTAGAAGCCCACACTGGCTTACCACTAGGCATTGGATATTCCTTCATGATAAAAGGATAGAGAGAGTTCACATCATAGTAGTACAGGTTTGTCCCTTTTTGGATATTAGCATCGGCATGACCACCGTAATAGCCCCTTCGAATGAAGGTATCTTCATTCCAATTTAGGATATGAATATGAAAATCCATATCGTTGAAGAAATTCATACGAAAGATACTAAGCGCCTGTGAGGCTACAGTGATCCAATCCAGGAGATGTACCTTGAAGAGATTCCAATATATATCTTGGGCTTTTTGCATGACACCTCCAAGGAGTCGAATGTCTTGCTTCATATATTCGATCAATACATCTATCTTTTTCTTAACTTTCTCTAAGTTCATTGAACTATGGTCAAAGGACCCTTTATTTCCTAACTCGGGGCATAGATTACTTGATAAGTAGTCGAGACTACCCGGAAGTAGATTTAAGGAGTCGCGGAACCTGAATAACATACGCTTTTTAAAATAGACTACCACCTCATATAACCTACCGTTTCTCATAAGAGTTCTTATTTCATATTCATCATTATGCAGCAAGAGGTGCCTTAGAATGAGAATTCTATCGAAACGAGAAAAGTTGTGGAAGTAGACAGTCTGAATCTCAGGATTAATCTTAATAATAGAGATTATTCGGTGAATAAAGCCCGACAGTAACTTTGTACTTCTTTCCATATGGGTTGGGAAGATCTTATCAAGATAATCAGAACTGTAATAGTAATCGATATTACTCTCATTTACAGGCACATACGGACGAACAATCATAATGCCTATAGCAAAAGGTGAATGAACTTCTACTTTTTTTATCTTTGTCAAAGGGAGTTGGATCTAATCCCATGAAAAACTTATCCTGAGAAATAGGATCTAAATCCATCCCATCGTAGAGGATTGTCTCTGTATCAGCAACCAAGAACGGAGTCATACCTTTCGCACTGTTTTTTAGAGAATTGATACGTGTTGGACATGATAAATTTCGTATCCCTACAAGGCAATGATTTATATGCTCGATATCTTTAAAGAAAAGAGGGAAGTATAATTCTTTATTTCCAGAATGCATTTATTTCACCCTATCTTCTAATGACAGAGAGGACACATTTTGGACTTTCCCCTCAATAAAGATTTTGAGGGTGACAGCAGTCACTCTGAAGTTTTCATACTTATCAGCATGGGGAGAACCAAACTCTAAATGCTTGAATATACATTTCCCTTAGGAATAGGACTTCCATATTCTAGAGTCAAAACAATTGCACTTCCAAGAGAAAATCCAATATCATTTTTATCTGAGACCTTCATACTCACAATGATTATGAATTTAGCGTATGAATCTTTTCCCAAGCGTGGATAAGCATACTCTAAAAGAAGGTCCATAACACAAATTATGAGAAAGTCAATGGAAGGAAAAGAAGGGAAAGGTTCACGATAGGTTTGTGAACAGACAATTAATCCAGGATTAGGTTCTATAACTATAGATTTCTCTATCCTAGTCATCAACAAAGAAGCTAATTGCCTCTGTTGCAGCCCATAGGTATAATATACTTCATTTAATGATACAAACAATACTGGCCGTTGAGCCGGCTAGAAAACTTCTCCCATTTAATCACATGATCATTCCATTTCATATCCTTTGAGCCACTGCTAGGATCCTCACAGCATAGAAAGCGGGTATACCTGAAGCAGAACGTTTTAAAACGATTGATGTTGGCTCTCCACATTTTAAGCTTCTCCTTGTCCATTTTTATGGTTTTTGGTAAAATACAAGCAAATAACTGGACTATCAAGTCTTCTGTAAGAACAATCTCAGTGAATCTCTTTATTAGCACCACGATCTTTAGCAAATCTAACTAGATTTTCATAGATAAAAGAATTAATGAATCAAAGGGGTGGGCCCAACTCTTTCAATACTTCGAGGTAGATGTACGGTAAGTGCACGCTTACTGAGGGATTACTAATGAAATTCTCATGTACGGTGTGTAGACACATAATCGTGTCTCCCCATTTAATGATCCAATGATGAAACATACCATGGTCTTAATTGGTCCGATCCAAGGGCAGAGCAGTATGAAAAGCCATTCAAAACCATTTCGAAAAGTGTTAAAGTCCTATTTTAGAGCCCAATTAATTTTTCATGATAATTAATTGAATTTTGAGCCCAATTCTTTGAAAACCCCAAGTATTTGATAATTAATTCATTTATTTTAATAAATAAATATTTTCAAAGATAATTTTTATAGTTAAAATTAGATTTTATCCCGTAAAATCAGATTCCAGAATTAAAGGATAAAAGAAAATCTTTTAAAACGCGTTTTAAAAAAAGGCTGGCAAAAGCGTGTTAAAAGCCAGACTGGTGCGCCAGGCGTACAACATTGCGCTTGGCGCACCTTGCTGCATCAGGCGCAACTTTTCCAGGCACGTGGCACTGTGCCTCACACTGTGTCGTGCGCCTAGCGCACAACTCTGCGCAAAGCGCAAGTTTCTTTCTTATCTTTTTCAAAGCGCGTACCACGTGTATGCTTTTACTGGTCATGCCGCGTCATGCGCTTGACACGTCTGCTGCGCCAGGTGCAGCTGGCACGTTCGGCGCAGTTCCATTTTCCCTATAAATAGGCTTGATTTACGAACAGAAAAAAGAACGGATTTTTCACATAACACTCGACGAATACTTTACGAATCTCTCTACAAAATACGAAACTTCCCTACACAAATACATACTTTCAGACATTCAGATTTTCAGGCTTCACGATTTCTCATCCCGAAGGTTATCAATCTTGCAGACCCAAGCCACGGTGTAATCCTGAGGGTCTTTAAATAAATTATTTTTATATTGAATTTACTAACAGTTTTCTTTCCTGATGTAGATCTTTAATGTAAAATCGCTCTACTGTATATTCTAACCCTTTTTCTATACTTTATTTTATTTTATTTTATTATTATTCATGCCTTTGTATATTACATGCTTGCTTGATCACTTTGTTCAGATTATATGATTTTCACTGCATTATTGCTTTTATCACCCACATGTTACTTTTGCTAATCAAAGACCTAAAGAACTGTTCTAACATTAATCAGATTAATTTCAACAACCTGCTAGGTCTCCTGTAATATTGATTGCCTAATAACATATCACTAAAATTAGTCTTTTCATGTGTTTCCTGAACACACCTAGACTATGTATTTTTAGGGTGCTTAAAACATTATTTGATTATTCTTTGGCATAAAATCTGTAATGAATCGGTATTTAGTAGAGGCCAGCAATGGGTAATATAGTTCCTGACTATATTGTACCCTCACCCCCGAACTCAGTCTTTTGTTCATTTTGACCATCCATGGAGTTAGGACGGGGAAATCTACATTGGATAATTTGTCTCTACGGTTTTCCCATATCCAATTATGTTTATGATTATTCCTAAAAAGAATTGTCGGCGACTTCTTTCAAGACAATTTTCAATAAAATCTTAACAGTAAGGTAGTCAAATATATTACGCGCTCACACCGCATAGGCGAAATAAAAACACGCCTACAATTTGGCGACTCCACTGGGGAGGATTTTAAAAAATTAAATTTTTTAAATGAGTGGGTGAAACTTAAAAAATACGATACATTCTTATTTTCATGCCTTAGAATAATATACAGTTTTGCATTTGCATGGCTATTGTACAACCACCATAAGGACAATCTACCTCGCCTTATTAGCACATGCTCTATGTGTGAGGTGACCCCCGGGGGGTTTGCGCTTTATCCTTCCAAAAATGCTTCCTGAGCGATAGTGTTGGATCTTAGTCATAAGCAAATCTACCCAACCATGGCATTGTTCTCTTGTTCCTGACTTGAGACTGGAGTGCGTCTTACATGTGGCCACCTCTTTAAGCAGGGGTACGAAGCGTGGGATCAATCTCTTAGTCATGGACCCTTTTCAGACTGAACTTAAACTTGACCAATAGTTTCCAACATAGAACTGAATTTAAGGTGGGAACTTTTGCATCCATGTTATATGACATTTGCGTGTGATTGCAATTTTTGCCTGCTATTATTTTGTCAAATTGTCATTATTATGCGCCGTTCCTAAAATCGCGTCTAACGAACAAGAAAATAAATTTGTCAATAGACAACTTCGTCGCCTAAATCCCCGACAAACGTCGGGGAGCAGTGCGTCAAGCGCGTTAAGTTGCGCCTAGCGCACCACTCCCGCGCCAGACGCACGGCTGCGCGGCATGCAGTCTGTGCATAGCACGCTTTTCGTTAATTTAGCCGTCAGTCCTATGTGCGTCTATCCGTCTGCATTCACGTAATTTGGTCACCTAGGCTTATCACCTAATTCAACATATAAAAATCAGTTTTTTCAGGCAAAGTCGAGTATGTCCTAAAAAGTGCATCTAGAAAAAAATGGTCATTATAGAGTTCGAGTTGTAATGCATGTCTACCTTTTCCCATTTCCAATCTGATGTTCAACTGATCTTCCCTGTCAATCCTACCTTTCCATATTTATCAATTTCAAAACCTTACATCTTTTTCAAAATCAATCCTACACCCATTTCTATTCTACTCTTTTTCAAAAGCATTTACTAAACTTCATACTACCACGACATTTCAAAAAAAAAAAAAAATTTCAAATCAATCCGTCATCTTTTCCTAACAAAAGATAAAACAAGGGGTTCCTTTCAAAAATGAATTTCGAAAATTCTAAGCCAACACCTTCAATCCAATTCAATCCAATCGAGCCAATTCACATGCATTCATCCTAGGCCAATATGCATTAGAGTCTATTTTGCATTCATGTAGGGTCCATCTAATTCGAGTTCATGCATTCATACTAGGCCCGCTAGCATTAGAGTCCATCTTAGGCCCATATAAGTCTACCAAAACCTAGTCCCATTTGCATATTTATGTGAACCCTAGTCTATGTCAATCCCAGTCCAAGTCTAATCCAACTCTATTCCAATCCAATTTCAAGCCCATGTGCATTTTCAAGTCTAACTTCAAACCAATATAAGACTAAGTCCAGGATTAGGTCCACATAAGGCCCTACTCATTTCCAAAGTCAATCCAGTCCGATTCCAAACCCATATAGGACGAAGTCCAAACCATTAAGTCTAGCGAAGCTAGCATCCCTGTAAGAGCATAACGGCACCTCTTTGACCTAGCTAAGCTAGCCATCCCAGTAAGACCATAAAGGCACCCCTTTGACCTAGCTAAGCTAGTCATCCCTGTAAGACCATAGCGGCACCCCTTTGACCTAGCTAAGCTAGTCATCCCTGTAAGACCATAAAGGCACCCCTTTGACCTAGCTAAGCTAGTCATCCCTGTAAGACCATAAAAGCACCCCTTTGACCTAGCTAATCTAGTCATCCCTGTAAAACCATAAAGGCACCCCTTTGACGTCATCACCGTAAGACCATAACAACACCCATTGATTTATTAAAGGTAGTCACCCCTGAGACCTTAAAGGAACCCTTGAAGTTTAGCGAAGCTACTCCTATCTTAAATCTATAGCAATACCAAATCATCAAGTCTGGTGAAGCCAATTCCTTCCTTAGCCTAGCGCATCTAGGATAGGCAATCCTTTTGTGCCTAGTCTATTTTCCAAGTCTAGTCCAGTCTGCTTGCATAGTCCAGTCCAGTCCAATCGAGTCATTTGCATCTGCATATAGTTATGCCCATGTCACCATCATAACCATAATCATACCCATCTCTAATCAGTTCCCGTTTCCATTTCATCTTCCATTTTTTCATCCCATTTCCATTTTCATCTTCATTTCTCATCTCCATTTCTCCATCCCTCATTTCCATTTTTCATTTCGAAAGCATCATTTCTAAAAATTTACGAGGTCCATTCGATTTCTGTTCAGGACGGATCGTGAGATTATAACTTGGGAGCGCCCGACAGAGTGGATACAAGGTCAACCTACTCCTAGACTCGTTACACGCATTCTTACTTTTCAGATGAATCCTCCGACTCTTTTGAATCATCATCTGAAATGGGGGACACTAATGAACAGCTCAGTGCCATTATGGCCCAACTTCAACTGATGAACTCACGTCTTGAGGACAAAGACAAATAGATTAAGGCACTGAGGGAGAAGCTAACTGAAGAGGACGATCAAGGCGACACCCCATCACCAATCAAGAGCAACACAAATTTGAGGTTGGAAAAAATCGAGCAATTGATCCAGTCAATTCCTGCGCTCAAGGGTCAGGCTCATGGCCATGACATTATTGATCCCGAACTGAGGGAAAAACTCCCTAAAAAGGTAACATTGGGTGACCTCCAAACATTCAAGGGGGTTGAAGACCCAGATGACCACTTGAGAGCTTTCTCCATCTCTATGGCTATCAAGGGCATGAGCAAGGACCTGTTTGCTTATGTCTTTCCTTTAACCTTTGATGCACATCCATCCAAGTGGTTCAGTTCACTAAATAAAGCCAAGCTGAATGACTGGGAATATATTAGAGAAGAATTTCACAAACAATACATCTACAACACTCAGCTTCCCATTGGCCTTCGTGAGTTGGAATTAACTAAGCATAATTCCACCGAAGATTTTATCACTTTCCTTAACAGATGGAGGGAAAAGACTGCACAAATGACTAACATGCCATCCCAAGAGGATCAAGTCCGATTGGTGATCCGTAACCTGCAGCCCAAGTATGGGGATCATATTAAGTTCCAACCCATACTGTCTTTCACGAAGCCCTATAAGGTAGGCCTGCTGATTGAAGAAGAGGTATCGGCTAACAAGAATAAGGGTTCTAACAACAACAACTCTTTCAAGAAGAGTAATAATAACCTTTCTAGCTCTAAAAGCAGTGACATAAATGCCCTAACCACTGACAAGAGAGGTTATCAAGGACCTCATAGGACATTCACTCCTTTAGGCATGTCTCTAGAAGAAGCCTTCACTAGGCTTCATGGAAAGGGAGCACTTCAACCTCTTGGCCCGACTCCAGACCCTCATCTGGAGAAGAGATCCAGTAGATGGAATCCTAATTCCTACTGCAAGTACCATCAAGGGAATGGGCATCTGACATCACAATGTTAAAGATGGTAGATTGCCAATCCCGCCTGCATCAAAAGTCAGCAATAGTGGCAACCCCTTGGAAAATGCCTAAATAATGCAGGGGGCTTAGTCATTTAGCGTTGGTTTTCTAGGTTGAGTCGGAGAATCCCTCCCCTAGCTCCTTTATTTCCTTTCCAATCGAGTCTATGTCATTTAGGTTTTTATTTCTAATAGGCCTTGTTTCATTCATTTTCAATTAATAAAATAATTGCATTTTCTTTTCATTTTTATTGGCCTTCCATCATTTTGGGGCAGTCAACAAGCTTGTTGCTTCTGTCTGGTTCCCCCTTAGGGGGTCAAGGGGGGAAGGCCGAAAAAGGGGGGTCACAGGGGGGGATTTTATTTATGCTTCTAATTCAATGATGAAACTTAAATCACCAAAATGACTTGACTAATAATAATAAAAAAGATCTGAAAAAAATGATAATAAAAAAAAGAGGACATACTTTGGATCAAGAGTTATTCCCCTCCCCCTTCCATTACCTTTCATAAGCCATCCTCATACAACTAAGGAAAAACCAAAAACCTTTAAACCATCATCTCCATTAGCCAAACAATCCCTCCATCAACAAAGCTTCACAAATAGCCTTCAAGCCTTCCAAAACCCTAAACCAAACTGGTGTGCAAGCCCTACTACATAAAAAATAAAAATAAAAATCAATGCCAGGCAAAAACAAAATAGTGAAAAAAAAATTCAAAGTGCGGAAAAAATGAAAAAAGCAAAAGAAAACACACAAGGCAAAAAGAAAGACCAAAGGCAAAAAGAAATAAAAGTCAAGCTAGGGGGCTTGCACACAAGTTCTACCCCTCATTCAAATTATTCAATCCATCAAAACCATAACCATATAATCCTAATCCATTAAACCTTCGTAAACCTCAAACCTCCAACTTTTCAACCTTTAATATTCGACCTTAACTCCTTTTTTTAAGCCCGCTAGGTTGAAAACCCTAGAGGGCGGCCTAGGTAAAAGTTAGGGCACAAAAAAAAAATCAGATCCGGAACTACGATTGGTCTGATTCCGCAAGCATACGTAGGAATCCTCATCTTGAATAAAAATAAATTAGTCATGGTCTAATGATTTAACTTTCTAGAATTTAGGAGCATACTCTTTCTAGACTCCGACATAGACTCGATTCTGCACCTAGCCTTGTCAACGCCTTTTCCCACCTACATTCATTTGAGTCACAAATTTCAACCATTTTTTTTTTCAATCCAAACTCTCCTTGTCCCTGAAGGACTCTCCGACAATTCCATGGTTTCTGGCGATATTTGACTTTGCCTATATCAACATCCCAAAGAAGAATCCCTAGTACATTCCCCAGTGAAAAGTTTCAATGTTCAAGACATAGCAACTACATTCCAATATCTGATGAAGTACATTTCGATTAAGGGTCATGCCTAATTCAAGGCAAGCTCACCCAATGTGGGGGCTTCCTACCTGTGGTGGTTCCTCCAATTCAAATCAAGCTCACGAAGAGTTGTAATCCACGGACCTCGTTTGTGGACCCCAATCATTTACTAAAACGATTTTCGAAAATCATTCAATCTATTTCTAATCATTGTGATCATTCTATCATACTATACATCTTCTAGCCTTGCAAAATCCTGACCTTGCATTGCAGCCTTGCAAAACCCTGACCTTGCATTTCATTTCATACATTCTAATCTTGCACAACCCTGACCTTGCATGACGTATCATCCTTTAGCTTTGCATAACCTTAATCCTTGCATTGCATCTCATGCATCCTTAGAGAGTCTAAGTTTGTATTATTGCATCCCTATGTGCTTATGTGAGTTGTTTGCACTTATCTGCTAACATCTTTCCCTGCAGGTAATCAGATTGCTTGTAGTTATTGTCCTGCATACTAGCTTTGTTTTGCAGAGACCGACTGTTATAGATCAGTTCTAAACTGCATAGCGTTTAGAATCGTTCTCCGTCCCGAAACCATATACTTTGACTATCGGTTTCCTGAACCTCAGTCAAAGTGGGGGCTTCTGTAGACACGTAATCACGTCTCCCCATTTAAGGATCCGATGATGAAACATACTGCGGTCTTAATTGGTCCGATCCAAAGGTAGAGCAGTTTGAAAAGCCATTCAAAACCATTTCGAAAAGTGTTAAAGTCCTATTTTAAAGCCCAATTAATTATTCATGATCTATTCTATATGCGTTAGTGTTTATGTGCTATATTAAAAGTTGAAGTTATGGCTGACACTCATATTTTTTCTATATTATCTATGTCCTGCATCTATTAAATTATTACCCTCTACTTTCTTAAAGTATCGTTCGGTTATTTTCCATGTTAAAACTATGTTAACATTTGTTACTCATACAAATTATTGGGATACAATTTCAATAATAGACTTAGCTACAATAATCAATTGAACATTAAAGATATAAAATTCATATATTACAATAATAAATCTAGAAATTAAAGTATAATGACAAATACTTTCTTTGTCTTTTTCTACTGCAACAATGGGTTTGGGCATGGCTTTTAAGAAAATAAATGAAAATGGGTAATTTAGCATAGAGGGGTTAACTAGAGTAGGAGATAGGTAAATACTTAATAAAATAAACGTAACTTCATGAGGCAATTTGAGTAATTAATGATGATTTTATTAACATAAAGTAAAGGCGATGTTGTCAACTATAACTTTTTTTTTTACTAAAAGTGGAATGGTCCTAATAGCTGAAATTACCCAAAGTACGGTAATTGTTACAATAGAAAAAGAATGGAGGATGTATATAAATACAATAGTGTTGAAAAATCTCATTTTCACAACAATAAAAAATCAACAATGTTAATAAAAATTTGCAAAAAAATAAAATAAACAACAACTCGTGCAACACACGAGCTTCAAAACTACTTTTATTAATAAAACTAATCAGTTTTAATTAATTAATTCCATTAATTAAATTGGGCTACAAAAGGGGTTTTACAAAATTGGGCTTTCATTAAACTATTTTTAAAAGGTTTTCGAAAACGGATTAATAAAACGAGTTAGAAAATGAATTTGGGCTTAGAACATTTTATTTTAGATTCGTTCTTTATTCTTTCCTCAATCTGGACCAATTGGAGCGGGGTATTAGTCATCATAGGGTAGTAATTGGGGAGACACGATTATGTGTCTACAGAATTGCCCACTTTTACTGAGGTTTGTAAAAGCGAAAGCCAAAGTATACGTATCGGGACAGAGAATGATTCTAGATGCTCTGCAATCTAAAATCACTCTTTTACGCCGGTACCTGCAAAATAAGCAAAAGCTTCAGGAACAGACATGTGAAACATATTTACAAAATAATTGTAAATTTGCAAAAATGAAATGATAGATGAAAAAAAAGTTTCATGAGCTATTCTGGTCAGGCTCATGTCGGGGTAGAGATATTATGGTCCGGCTCATGTCGGTGTAGAGCTATTATGGTCCCGCTCCAGGGTATATGTAGCAAAAGAAATCATGAGCTATTTTAGTCCTGCTCATGTCGGGGTAGAGCTATTATGGTCCCGCTCCATGGTATATGTGGAAAAAGGGATCATGAGCTATTCAGGTTCGGCTCATGTTGGGGTAGAGCTATTATGGTCCGGCTCATGTCGGGATTGATCTATTTTGGTCCCGCTCCAGGGTATTGCTGATGGTCCGCAGACCCAGCGCTGGATTTACCCGCTGTTTTGCTTTGTACTGGTCCGCAGACCCAGCGCTGGATTTGCCCGCTGTTTTGCCTTGTACTGGTCAGCAGACCCAACGCTGGTTTTGCCCGCGGTCTTGGTTTGTACTGGTCCGCGGATGCATCGCTGGATTTGCCCGCCGTCTTGATTTATACTAGTCTGCAGACCTAGCGCTGGATTTACCAGCCGTTTCGATTTTTAATGGTCCGCAGACCTCACGCTTGTCTCTTGGCTATGAAGCCCCCAAGCACGTTGTAGAGTCTGGTGCGCAGGACGTAGAAACCTGCGCTTGGCGTATTATGTTGCGCGGCACGCAGTGTGCTACGTGTGCCACAGCCTTGTCGGTGCGCTGGACACACCATGTATAGAGTTGTTCAATGTTGGGTATGTAAATACAAAGAATACACAGATATACCGACAAACAATTTGGGGACATGCATGTGTCTCATGATGTAGGTGCTAGTGTATGGATAGGAAAAGACTTGACCTATAAAGAGTGACCTCAAATATACTTGTAACAGCCCGATTCCCAAGCTGCTAGCTTAACTCGCTTAGCAATCACAAATCTCAATTAACACTAAAATAATACTAATCACTTATGAATCATATAACATTCGCAGCGGAAAAACAACCTGAAATATACGATCCTGGACCTATGGGTTATGGGCCCACAAAACAAAATCCTTAAATACACCAATAATTAAACTAAATTCCAAAAAAATATACAATGAAATAACCTTGACAACTATTCTTAAATCAACTATCTCAAATACAAACTCAATCCTTAACCCACAAGACATCTTTATCTTGCTCCACTTCTAATTCCGAGCTCACAACACCAAACCTGTAAATTCAGAGAAGAAATACGAAACAACAAAATTCCAAAATGAGTGGAAAACTCGTAACCTTTACTTCAGCCCGTTATAAACATTTTATTTGTCAAATTATTTCTTTCCGTTACAACGCTGGCATAGCTTATTCTCTTAAACAAATCAGTGGCAAGTACGGGATTTGGACAAACGCTGCCTCCAAAGTTCGTTATGGAGCCCAGCAATACTACCCCCAAGGTTCATAGTCCATGGAGCGTAGCCGACCATATCAGGTCAAAGAGTAACAGTCCTCCACCCATACCTTGACCACTTTCTATTTTCAGTTCATAAACTAAGCCAGTAAAACAACTGTGTATTCATATTATCAAATGATATTTACAAAATCAACTCACAATATCACATTCATAACTATGGCCATAGTACGAACTTATATATCAATACAGAACAAAGAGATCCACACATGAAGGCATAAGTAATACATTTTACTGAACATAAAAGTTACCTGAACCGCAATCCAGATTCCAACAATACAACCTCCTTCATTTTGATCTCCAAATGAGACTCAACTCCATAATCATTCTCCAATAATAGCCTCACAACAATAACGATAATTAATAACCAATCTTAAACTATACTAAACTAAAAAACATAAACAGAACCAGTTCCCAATTTAAAAATCCTCCACTTAACATCCGAATTCATTTAATCCTCAATTCACAACAAACTATAAATTCAATAACACTAGCTACACCATAAGACTAGCATCCTCAATTCAGAATCATAATTCTAAATTATCAAACTAAACTAACTGAACTTAGCTAACAAACTTAACTAAACAAATGAGAGACTTGTTAAAAACATTCCTCCTTTTGAGAATAACAACAACACTATAACCAACAACATCACAACAATAACCACTACAACAATTCAATAACCCATTAACAACAAACGACCACAACTCCTCTCAATTAGACTAATACTCCGTAATCAATTTGCTAACCATATTCAAAGCTTGATATGAAATAAAATCCAATTCTAAGCAAACTCATTAAACTATGACAACTGTAACAATAACAACAACTGCCCACTAATAGCAACAACACAACAACAAAACGCGGAAGCAAGGACAGGGTAACGTGAAACAAATTAGCTAGAGTTTAGGCTTTGGTACCTCACCAACCACCAACATGGCCACCACCAAAGGTGGCAGCACAACTAACAAATCAACAGGGGAGAAAGTGGACAGCACGAACCCAACGGCGACAGCAACACCGAACTAAGAAGGGAGAAACAGGGGAAACTCGGACGGAGGAGCTCCGGCAGCTTCAGAGCCACGACAACAGAAGTAGCGCCGGCAACAACATCCCGGGAATGGTGGAACCACCACCGAACAGAATAACGGGTGCAGCAACACCGCCAAAACAAACAATAACGGCGGCAGCAGAGCAGGGACAACAACGTCGAAAAGACGAGATGAAGCTCCGGCGAGCAGCAAGGGGTGGGGGAAACTCCGACACAGGTCAGGAGGAAGGTATGAGGAGGAGAGAGACACGGGGAGGAGAACAGAGACAAAGAGGAGTGAGGGTTTGACGGGAGTGAGAGAAACCAAGGGAGAGCAGAGGCTTTTATTATCCTAATAGGACCGACAAGGGAGCTATTTGGGTTTATCTTCGAAAAATAACCGACAAATAAACATAAAAATGGATCAAACTTTGGTTTTCTAATTGGATAAATACTACTTAACTAAAATTTAAATAACTAAAACCCAAAATATATAATTATAATAATAACCTCATAAAATTAAATAAATAAAAATATTACATCACGACAAATAAAAATCATACTCCACAACTCAAATAAAATAAGAATTTTGGGAACATAATTAGTTTAATAAATATAATCAGCATTTAATAAACGCTCTTAAAGAATAAGGCTCTCAAAGGCTTTCTAACTTATCTATTGGTTCTCAAGGCTTTCTTAACCACTAAGAATGATAGTGCTTATCCTCTTTGACCTTTCTTAACCATTAAGAATGATAGTGCTTATCCACAAGCTTTCTTAACCACTAAGAATGTTAGTGCTTATCCTCATTGACCTTTCTTAAACATTAAGAATGTTAGTGCTTATCCACACTTGTCCTAGTATGATGTTGGAGAGAATTCTAACTAGTTAAAGGACCAAAGCCTGATGAAGACTTAATATAGCTAACAAAATAATTGAACCTGCTTAAAAATTCAGGCTATTACAATACTCTATACTTAAAGGTGCTATCGTGTGTGCATACGTGTGTGTGTGTGTGATCCGATGATTGATGCTAGAAACCTATAGCTAAGGACGAAGGATGCAATGCTTGACACAATGCTTGGATGATGCAGATATGTAATGCAAATACAGATGTATGACACTAATGTAGAGGTATGACACTAATGCAGATGATATAACACTAATGTTGTAATACCCCACATGATTGCTTTAAAGGGATTTAGCAGGCTACTCATTCTAAAAAGATGCATCTTTCTTTTAGGGAGCTCATTTCCTTAGTTACTCTACTGTTAAGCGTACTTGGCTGGGAGTAGTCAAGGGATGGGTGACCTCATGGGAAGTTTCTCGGGGTGCGCATGAGTGAGGACAAAATGCACCGGAAGAACTTGTGTTGGTTATTAAGGACAATTGTTGGCCCTAGATGCACATTGGTGACGATATATTCGACTCTGTATGGGTCGGGTGTTAAGAATGGTATAAGAGCAACCCTGCTACAACATGCTGATCGTGTGGATAATTAATCCAAGGTTAGCCGCCTAGTGGGGGAGGATTCTAGGGCTATATCACCGGCTGCGTGTCGAATATGTGATTAGTTTCCAGGCAGGGGCGACCCACAGGCATTATGCCGAATATGTAGAGTACTTAGGCGCAACGAGGGCGTTGCTGTTCTCAAGTGGGGGTGTATGTAATACCCCTCATGATTGCTTTAAAGGGATTTAACAGGCTACTCATACCAACAAGATGCATCTTTCTTTTAGGGAGCTTATTTCTTTAGTTACCCCACAGTTAAGCGTGCGTGGCTGGGAGAAGTCCAGGGATGGGTGACCTCCTGGGAAGTTTCTCAAGGTGCGCATGAGTGAGGACAAAATGTGCTAGAAGAACTATTGTAGAGATATGACACTAATGCTTTGTTGTTGTTCCTTTAAGCTCGATTTTTCGTTTAGAAAATTGTTTTTGAAAGAGGACAAATGGGAAGCTCCCAAGGATGATCCACATAGGTTATGTTTAATTCCAAGTGTGTCGTAGTTGTTACGGGCCTAAGTGAGCCCATAAAACAGTTAGGATTTCATATGGGTCTGGAGCCCACAATCTTTTGTATCGACTCGTAATGAAGTCCTTATCAAGGTATACATGGAGCCTATGAAAGAGGAGCAATGGGAAGCCTCCAAGGATGACCTGTTGGATTCAAAATACGTTGTAGTCCTCGTAATGGTTGAGTTGTATATGCTACAAGTTTTGTATGCGAAGGGCCTAAGTGAGCCCATAAAGTAGGTTTGATCTTGTATCAATGTGGGTTTTTAAACCCAAGATGTCATGTATGGACTCAATGAAAACCATATATCAATAGGTTTGGACTTATAGCCAATGATTTTCTGGGTGGACCAGTTATGAAGCCCCCAATAAGTTGGAGTTGATGAAGTATCCAGCTTGATTGCTTGACTTTGAAGATATCTCGTCACGCTTAGTGGATATTTTGACAAAAGATTCCATATAGGGTTCCTAAGGTGACAAGACAAGAAAGGCCAAAGAAAGGAACACTCAATAGATGAAGCGTTGTCATAGCGTTGAGTGTTGAAAGGTTATCCTAAGGCTGGCTTAGAAACTATAATGTAGTTGAGAAAACGGCAAGGGATCAGAAGAGGAAAAAGGCGGAGTCGTAATGAATTGACTCACGCATGAGGTAGGCTAATGATGCATGTTCAAATCCCATTCTAATCCTAAGGTTAGGGATGAGCATTGAAAATTCATGACTTAGGCGATCGCGCTTTTATCATGGGTCTAGGCGGGCCTTAAAAAATAAGTGTCTTTTGAAATAAAATGGTCGGGCCTCAAAAGAGGCTGCCTATGTATCCATGATAGAATTAGGCCAGTCGTAGCTCTTAGCAATTTAGTTGGTGGCTGAGCATTTTGCTTTGGAGCCATTTACAATGAATTAGGGATTGATTTGGAAGAGGTGTTTGGCAAGGGTAGATAATGATGCAGGTTTGGTTTGGTTTAAAGCGATCGGACCTCAAGGTCAGGTTTCCTACGTATCTTTAGCAGAATCAGACCATTCGTAGTTCAGGCTGATGAATAAGAATATGCCTTGACTTTTGCCTAAGTCGCCCTTTTGGGTTCCCGACCTACCGGGCTTTGGTTTGTCTTTTTAGGGCTTATTGGGATGCGATATGGTTATTCGTTGTTTATAAGAAGGTTTATCAAAGGTATGATTTGGCTTGTAATGAAGGTTAAAGGTTTTAAAACAAGTACATTTGGCAAAGCTATTGATGGGCATATTGGCAACACTTATTCTTCTTTTTTTTTTTTTTGCACTTTTTTATTTCATCATTTTTGCTTTTGCTTTTTTTTTTTTTTTTTTTTTTTTTTTTTTTGCTTTGTTTGTTTTGATGTTGCTATCTTTTTTTCTTTTACTTGCCCTTTACATTAAATTGTTGTCAAGTGTACTTTCCATGAGGTAGGTTAAAGGGGGATGGATGTTATGAATGATAAGGATTGAAGAAATCATTACGGGAAAAGGGAGGAATGCCTCTTTTATAAATACCACTTGTTCGTTGCCTTTATTAGAATAGTCATGCACTAGTAGAATAAATGCTTATTGCTGCGGTCATTAAGTGGCCTATTGCGGCGGTTTTGGCCGTGCAGCAATTAACGGTGCAGCAATAGGTAATTAAACTATTGGTGTGGTTTGAAACCGCAGCAATATTGCAACGTATTGTTGCGGTTTATGGGAAGAAATGCTGCAATATATATAGTTTATATTACATAAATACAGTATATTGCTGCGGTTTCTGGGAAAAACAGGAGCAATATACTGTATTTTTGTAATAAAAAATATATATATTGATGCGGTTATATATTTTTTATAATTAAAATACAGTATATTGCTCCGGTTTTTCCGAGAATCCGGAGCAATATACTGTTTTTTTTTTTTTAAATATTTTTATGCACGTATGCTCCATCCAACCTCCTTATGCAAGAAGCAGGATGCAACAGCTGCAACAATATTTTTTGCATAAATTTCGGTAGAGCTCAGTTTGTAAATTGGATAAACCCATAACTGGGAATTAACCTGTACAATATTATATGCAACAACCAACATCCATCATCCAAAATTAATCCAACAACCAATATCTAATCCAAAATTTATACAACCAACAACCAACAACCAACATCCATCCTCATATAAGAACCAATTTTCCTCCAACTTCCACAATCCAAATTCCAAGTTAAACAAGAAAAGAAATACGATCCAATCCAACATAGATATCATGCGAATCCAACATATATATATATATATATATATATATATATATATATATATATATATATATATATATATATATACATCATGAAATCCAAGTCAATACAATAATGTTGGTTGGTACAAGTTGCACTAAATTATATTCGTTGTAAGGATAAGATAAACAAAGAAAATTAACATTAACTAACCTACGCAGTGCAATTATCAATAAAGTATATTGCCCACTTATTTTTCACCTCATTGATTTTATCTTCTGTATAATTCTCCATAGTTAGCCTCAAATAGTTAAATTTATAAAATATGAAATAAATAATAAGTGAACAAAAACTTACTTCATCGAAATCCTCCGAACCAAAATATAAATTGAGTACGTCAAAAATGTTACGCATGACAAAATAACCGCACTCCGTGCCTCCTTGTTGTTGTGGGCACTTTCTCAAAAGTTTTAAGAAAATGAGGAAATTTATCGTATAATGAGAATGACATAGGCTTTTAATTGAATAAAATAAGTCTATTATACCTTAACACGCTTCCAAAGAAGGTTGTCCCGACGAATTTGGTTGCCGCTCAACTGAAACCTCCTAAAAGCACTACATAACACAATATCAAATGATTTACACTTTATTTGTTCTATATTATAATTTCAATTCATTTAAAATATATCAAACCGATCAACTTACGCAATCATAGGCGGTCTAATCTTTAACATCCGCTCCTTGTGTAAGCTAGCGGAATCAAAGACATAAATTATCCCGAGTATGGGACATATGACAAGGAGCATCCAATGACGGCTATTGCAAGATTGAATAACAATAATTACTTAAAAAATTCACATGTCCTGCAATAATCAATATTTGTAAAATTATTAAGATAGTATATTCCCCTTGAAAGATTGGCGCGAAGGTGATACTAGCACCAACAACGACAGATCCAGTCAAAGCACAATGAATGTAAGTCGTTACATTCTCCAATGCATTCACATATGCGGTACTCTCCGGACACATCCAACAAATACGAACAACATCCCCAAATCCATCCAAGTCAGACTATGTTGCCCTAAAAAAAATAGACAAATGTAAATTTTATGTGGAAAATACAACTATCATACAATCAAATGTAAAAAAAATCATAACTTTGATTATTGTTACCTCATGTACACTTGGATAATAGAAATATTAAGCATCTCCATTTTCAGGAACTGAGCAATATCCTCCTTGGTCAGATAAGCGGTGGCATCTCTTGAATAATGGAACAAGGAGCACGGCAAGGTAACACCAACGGTATCATCGTCTGCGACGGCAAGGGCAAGCGCATATGCTAACTCCCTACAGTGTTCAGCGAGGGATTCCAAGAACAATACATCATCGACAACTGGATATAACCAGTAGCCGAACCGGCTGAAAGTTGCTGGCTAGGACATCTAACAGCCTCCCCTGAAATCCCCTTTTGTTTTTTAGGTGTCAGTGTAACCTAACAATTCTCCCTCCGTCCCAGAATACTCTTTACACTTTCCTTTTTCATCTATCCCATAATACTCTTTACACTTCTATTTTCGGATATGACCCACTATTATTTTAACCCTTCTACCTCTTAACCATTGGCCCACACTCTCTCTCTCCTCCAAATAAAATAATACCACTCCTACTACCTACCAACTATAACCATGGCCCATGTTCTCTCTCCTTAAAATAAAATAATACTACTTTACTAACTACTAACTCCTATCACATCTACTTTTCAATAAAATAACAATTGATAACCAACACAACAACTTATCATCTAAAACTACGTCTCTTGATAAGTGTCAAGAGTATTTTGGGACGGAGGGAGTAATTTTTGAGAACGCGCATAAGATTATTTAATTTTTAAATTTAATGCTATTATTTTTACAAAAATAGATAAAATTTGAACAATTACCTCATCACCTAATACTTGCACTAAAAGTGTCGATTTGATATGTAGGGACGGGAATAGGTAGTGGCAAATGATCATACTTCTCTATAAAACGATGAATTTTCACTCGAAGGTGATCATTCATCATTCTAGACCCATGAACTGTAGTGGTCTCATCAAAAGCATAAGAATGTGCATCTGCCACTAGACAAGTTTTTCCACTAGTTGGATCTATCAAATACAATCCACATGGAGTCTCGTCCTAACAATAACGTAAAGTTCTAATTATGTCAGATAATTATCTATAGAAAGCACATGTATATATGCTAATTATTTGTATAAAGCACATGTATATATGATAATTATATGGACCTTCAACTCAAGAGAATGAGTGTCGGAAAATCCAGATATTGGAGTATGTAGCTGAGTGGGCTGTGAAGTAGATGGCCCAGTAGATGGTGAAGCAGCTGATGGAACAAATAGTGAAGCAGATGATGGAACAAATGGCGGAACAGGTAGCTGAGTGGGCTGAAAAGTAGCTGGCCCATTAGATGGTGAAGCAGATGATGGAACAAATGGTGCAACAAATGGTGGAGTAGGTACTTGAGTTGGTTGTGAAAGCGCCAAATTCTGCATATATGTTGCAATGTCCTTTCTCCACCTTTCAGTCATTTTATGCATGAATGCTTCCTCTTGTTCCTGACTCGAGCTCCAATAGTTCCTAGGAGATGGACGACCAAAAGCCTTCCAATAGCCAACATTGTAGCCTCCAAAACCATAACAACGACCCGAATGATCTGGCTTATCTGCAAGAGCCATAAAAAGGGCGTCTTTGTTACGTACCGGAGTGAACTCACCCTTGGCTTGCTTCTCCTTGTACTCCAACTGTCCAAAAACAAGTTACAAATAATAATGTATTTAATAAAGAAAAAACATATATATGTCAAACTAAAAGTTAAAGTGCTATACATACGTATTTGTCAGCTGCAATCTTTGTTTCCTCAACTGGAATAAATCGTTGTTTAGTGACTTGATTTTTCTTATGCATCGCGCACCACCAGTCTTCACCCCGATTAACATGAGAGGACACCGAGGAGGATGGTGTACTAGATGACGATCCAAAATCAAAACTAGGTTGACAGAAGTTCTCCTGCTTCCACAACTCTTTAGCATCCCCATAGTTCCTTTGACCTAAGTGGTGATGATGTGTAATCTTTTTCTGCACTCTCGAGCGCCTTTTCTCGCTTTTTCTGCAATAAAAAACACATTAAGTTAGTAGAATATAATTAAAGTTAATAAAACCAAGTTAATTTGATTATAAACTTACTACAACCTAATTTGACATCATAGCCTTTTGAAGGTAAGCCAATCCTCCATATTGATGTGCTTGTATACATCTGACGGAGTATCACCTAGCTTCTCTTTCTTTAATCTAACTGTGTTTATTGTGATCCAACCAGATACCAATTTGCTTTTAAAATCCCTCCATCTAGAGTTCACAGCAGTCAAGTAGTCCTATAGCTTATCTCATTCAGAAGGTGAAACATATTCTGTTTTCCATCATAAACAAATAAATAAGCACGTCAGGTCATCATTAGTACAATAAATCCCAAAATTATAAATGAAACATATCTTACCATAGTGTCTATCCACATCAAATCCAACAGGGCGGGAGAAATGTTTTTCCATTTCCAATTGATGTTAAGTCTGCGTATAGAAAGACCGACCCAAATACCATACTTGGCTCTCCACGGACCTAATAGAAAAAACAATTAGAAATCCAAACATTAAATCATAAGCATGATAAATGATAACTATCTTACAATCAATAATTACCTGTTGGTCTCCCTAATTCATCAAACTGTAAGTACATATCTTCTGTGTTGTGGAGATTCATCGTGGGACATCTTTTACTCTTGCTAGATGCCTTTGTCTTCCCACCTGAGTTCTCCCCCCTCCCTTGTGCACCATAATATGCACTGGTTTGAAGTGGATCTAAGAATCAAAATAAGGAAACTAAATTAGAGAACTAACAAATAAATGACATATTCAATATTACAATAATCAAATAAGCGCGAACCTGAGGGGGGTGGCTGACGTGGATCAGATGTCATCTCAATGCCAAGTAAAGCATTCCTATCAACTTCCAGTTCCATTGTTTCCATCCAAGCATCAAACACATCTGCAGCACGATCACTGTCCTCCCCTGGTCAGCCTCCTTTTCTGGGTGAAATGGTGCGTCGGAATCCGATGACTGAGCGCTCGAACCGTCACTAGCCATATATGTAGCATATACATAGAAACAGCAAAAAGACACTACTACAATTTTGGGCAAAGATAACACCCTTAATTTAACGTTTAATTTAGCAAGCGTTATGTAAAGTATAAAATTTACGTTTTGATGGAAAAACTGTTATCCAAATGGAAAAAAATGGTCAAACAAATAAAGTAAGTTACACTTGACAAAATACCTGTTATCTTTACTGAGATTATATCACTTAACACTTGTTTCAATTTGTGTTATGTTTGCTATGAAATTAATGTGATGTTTAAAAAAACTAAAAAATAAATAAAATAGTGCATGCGT
Organism: Beta lomatogona; assembly: GCA_947646795.1. Lineage (NCBI taxonomy): Eukaryota > Viridiplantae > Streptophyta > Magnoliopsida > Caryophyllales > Amaranthaceae > Beta > Beta lomatogona. The sequence continues at coordinate 378,827 of CANSNZ010000973.1, forward strand.
GGGTTTAGGGAATTAGCTAGCTAGTAGGAATCTAACTTTTAAAAAAAAGAGAAAGTGAAGGAGATTAAGATTTAAGAATACCGAATCCACCCACGTTCTCCTTAAGTAATAGAAATAGAATTAAAATTAAAATTAAAACCCTTCTTCTTCAATTGGAAGTTGCAGTTCTACTTCAACTATTGAAGCTTACTGTAGCTGCCCCTCAAAACAAATTTCAAGAACTGTAGCACTGTCAATGGTAAAGATATTTTCCGACCTCCGGCTCCTATCTCCGACGACTTTTCGTCCCTCACACTCTCAATTTCACTCCAGGAGATCACAACATATCACAACATAGTCATTAAAACTTCGAAATTCAGAACGGTATTCTACCCAATACCCAGCGACAATCATACTCCGAAAAACCAACTATCAAAAACGCCATTGTTACCGGCAATTTACAGGTAATTCTTATTTTTCAAACCCTTATGTATTCCTAATTATATAAAAAGAACTGATTTTCGTGACTTTAATGTTCAAATTATGTTACTATGATCAATGTCTAGTTTCTTGGATTGGTAATTTACTATATTAATTTTCTGAATTTTCCAAAATTGGTTGTGTAATGAGTTATGAACTGTAGCATAGCATGCGGCTGCCGCCATGGCGCCATATACTTGTTGATTTCGTAGGGCTGATTTGGTTTTTTTAATTTAATTGAGCTATGATGTTTTTTTTTTTTGGTGCAAATGATTGTTGGACTTTGCATTGGAATAAATTATTGTCCAGTATATTGGATGTTTACAAGAATCATTTTTCATTTGATATATATGCACAAAAAAGCTATACTTGCACAAAACAGTTATATATATTTATTGTTTGTCTTATTAAGGGTCACTTTAGTCAGATTGTTCATATTAAATGCATACACTTTGGCTTTATTATACTAGAGAATGCTTTAGTTGGAAAGTGTTCTCTAAAGTTGGAAAATATTACATAATCAAGTAGTGGATTTCTGCATTCATATATATGCTCCTTAGCATGACAATTTGCTCCTTTGCATGACAATTTGTTAACTGATTACAAAAGGGAATAAAAAGGAGAATCACCTTTATATACTATTTATATTTGTTTGGTTTAGAGGTCACTCTTATTTTCTCCTTTTATATAAAATAATAGCACATAAATAATAAAAACTGATTTGCTTTAGAACCTTTATTGTATGTAAAAAAAATTATAAGCGCACCCTATACATGTTCAATACATCAACACTCATCACTTGAAGCAATATCTGATATCATAATCTAATCAATGATTAACTATAACATTAACCTTGTGATGACGACTTAGTACCTCTTTAAACAAGTAAGTGTTCTTTAATATCTTTTTGAATTTGTTGGTTTGTAGAAATGGATCGAAGTTGGATATGGATGTCTAAGCTCGGGGATGAACAATATAATGTTGGAATTAGAGAATTTATTACTTTTGCTGTTATGAATAGTGGAGGTCAGTATAAGTTACGATGTCCTTGCTATATGTGCCATAATCTTATGCATCAGATAGTTGATCAAATACTCAATCATTTAGAGAAATGGGCATTTGATAGAACATATACGCGTTGGATTTGGCATGGAGAATCTAGGGAAGAAACTTTAGCTAGTACTTCTAAAGATATGGAGTATCAAAGTGAGGATAAATTTAATGAGGGCAATGGGTTAGAGGACATGTGGCATGTAAATGAGGATGATTACAATGGGGATCATATTGCATTTGAGAGATTGGTAAGTGATTCTGAGCAACCATTATACCCAGGTTGTAAATATACAAGATTATCGGGTGTGCTTAAGTTGTACAATTTGAAGGCTAGTGGTGGTTGGAGTGATGTAAGTTTTAGCTCTCTACTTGAATTGATGAAAGACATGTTTCCGGAGGAAAATGTTCTTCCAAGTAGTACTTATGATGCAAAAAAGGTATTGAGCTCAATGGGCTTGCCCTATGAGAAAATTCATGCTTGCCCTAATGATTGCATGTTATACCATAATGAAAGTGAAGCGTTAGGGAGTTGTCCCATTTACAATGCCTCACGGTACAAGGAAAAAGAAGGAGTGCCAGCTAAAGTTCTATGGTATTTTCCAATAATACCAAGGTTTAGACAATTATTTACAGATCCAAGTACCGCTCAGCATTTGACATGGCACCATTATGGACGAAAAAAAGACGGAAAACTTAGGCACCCGGCTGACTCACCCTAGTGGAGTTTTATAGATGGTAAATTCCCCGAGTTCTGTAAAGAAGAACGAAACCTACGTCTTGCATTGTCTACTGATGGCATGAATCCATTTGGTTCCCTTAGTAGTACCCACAGTACTTGGCCTGTGATTTTGGTGACATACAACTTGCCTCCTAATTTGTGTATGAAAAGAAAGTACATGATGCTTACTCTATTGATTTCTGGGCCAAGACAACCAGGAAATGATATCGATGTGTACTTAGAACCTCTTATTGATGATTTGAACATTCTATGGGTAAAAGGTGTGCAAGTGTTCGACTCTTATCGAAAGGAAATGTTCACTTTAAGAGCAATGTTATTTTGCACCATACAAGATTATCCGGCTTATGGTAATCTTTCGGGATATACAGTGAAAGGAAAGGCTGCATGTCCTATATGTCAGGACGGTTTGGAAGGAATGTGGTTAACGGCATCTGGAAAGAATATTTTCAATGACAATCGTCAATTTCTACCTTGTAATCATCGTTATCGTAAGTTGAAAAAAGCATTCAATGGTAAGCAATGTTTTGTGGAACGTCCTAAAGTCATGAGCGGTGAGGAGGTGCTTCGAAAGATTAAGGATATTGAGATTACATTTGGCAAGACAAAAAATAAAAAGTCTCTTCCAAAACAGGGATACAAGAAGTGCCCATATTTTTGGCGCCTACCTTATTGGAGATTCCTCTTTGTTCGACATTCGTTAGATGTGATGCATATCGAGAAGAATGTTTGTGATAGTTTGATTAGTACATTATTGAATGTCCCTGGGAAGACAAAAGACGGTGTTAAAGCTAGAGATGATTTGAAGGAAATGGGGATTAGAAGGGAATTACATGTTGTTGAGGATGGAACTCGGAAATACTTGCCTCCTGCAGCTTATACATTGTCAAGAAAAGAGAAGAAGGAGTTTTGTGAGTGTTTGGCAGGTGTTAAAGTGCCAGAGGGTTATTCATCCAATATTCGGAAGCTGGTGTCAATGGAAATGTTGAATCTTATGGGGCTTAAGTCTCATGATTGTCATATTTTAATGCAGCATTCGTTACCTGTAGCTATTCGTTCAATTTTGCCTAAAAACGTTAGATGTGCCATTATTAGATTGTGTCATATCTTCAATGCGATATATAGTAAAGTTATTGACCCTGAAGAATTGACAACTTTGGAGAATGATATTGTTGTCGTGCTCTGCCAACTGGAGATGTACTTTCCTCCTTCATTTTTTGAGGTTATGGTTCATTTAATGATTCACTTGGTGAGAGAGGTGAGATTTTGTGGTCCGATGTATTTGAGAAATCAATATCCCTTTGAAAGGCAAATGAAAACATATAAGGGGTATGTGAAGAATCACCATCGTCCAAAAGGTTGTATCGCTGAGCGGATCTTTTACGAGAATGTTATAGAGTTTAGTGGTCATTTTGTGGGATTGACAAAGATGATAGGGCTCCCTACATCTCAACATAGTGGAAGATTGGAGGGAAAGGGGACCATAGGTCATAAACAACGTGACATGTCCTATGATTCGTGGGTCATGGCACACACTTATATTCTTCATAATGAGTCTGAAGTTGTACCATATGTCAAACGACACATGTCTTATTTGAAGGAACAACTCCCTAGAGTTAACGCAAAATCGTTAGCGAGTGAACATTGCAAATTATTCAGTAGGTGGTTCAAAGATCAAGTAACGAGTGAGCTTGAGGAATCTTCAAATGTGGTTTCTGACCGACTCAAGAGTTTAGCTTATGGGCCAAATTTCAATGCCTCTTTTTACTCTGGATATGTCATCAATGGTTACACATTCTACACATGGGAACAAGATCAAAATTGTACAATGCAAAATAGTGGAGTAAGCTTAGAAGCCGAAGCTCTACATTTTGCAAGTGCTAAAGACAAATGCCCCATATATGATTCAATGCACTACTATGGAGTCAAATCTTTGAGTTGCATTACTCTTGTTTCTCAATACCTATTTTCAAGTGCAAATGGGTTGACAATAACACTGGAGTTGAGAACGATAATCTAGGGTTCACTTTAGTCAACCTTGAAAAGCTCGATCACAAGGAAGATCCATACATCTTAGCAAACCAAGCGAAACAAGTGTTTTATGTAACTGATCCGGCTGATAAGAGAAAATCAATAGTTCTAACACCGAGGTCTCGCTATGACATTGACAACTATGATGATGGTGATGAGTTGGAGGAAAGTTCATCTAGGAAGGTACATATAGAAGATGATAGTTCAGATGATTCATCCGTGTATATACGAGATGACCATAATGAAGGTGAGTGGATCCAAGAAAGTAAGAAAAAAAAGGTATCTCGAAAGCGGCGCCGGAAAGCTTGATGTCGAAAAAGTTGAGGTAGAATATTCAATAATTAATTATGTTACTTATTAGTAAGAAAATTATAATGTGAATAGAATTGTCATTTTGCTTTAAAGTTTTTACATAATAGAAGATTTGAGTTGAGAACTGATTCATCTTTTTGTGTTATATTGTTTTATTTTGATGTTTGGTAATGAAAAGTGATAAATTCTATATTTATGAGTTGGTGGAAACTTCTATTAGTCTTCACTTGTTAGTCTACAAATTTTTAGTAATACAATTTACAAGTAGCTAATTACGAATTTTTTTCATGGAATAATTCAGGATAGAATCCCTGCATTTTCATGTAAGAAAGTTAGTTGTTGCCGAGCTTGGAGCCCCTGATGACATTCTGCCAACCTTGGAGCCCCTGTGGACATTCTGCCGAAGCACAGGTACTTTTCTAAATCTGTTTTGCTTTGCTAGCTTGTGCAAAAATCTCTTGAATCATCTTTAACTTTGTGCGAGTCATAACTGAAATCATAACTTTTTTTTTTTTTGGGGAAGCATTTCTTTTGATTTTTTTTATAAAAGGGACAGAGAAATCATCTTTGCAATACAGCCACAGTGACAACAAAAACTGTAGATTGACACACAGTGTAATAGGTTCAATCAATAGTAAAGTCTCACAAATTACTCCTCCATTGCATGATTTCTTCTCGTGGCTGTGAATTCTTGAGTTTGATCTTTGGTAAAGTGAGAGAAGGATCTTCTTTTTGGGCCAAAGAAGCCAGCAGTCAAGGTTAGCCATGTTTTTTCTTGCTTGTTTCTAGTTGCTACATCAAGGTTAAATTTTATTTTATAAAGATATACTTATATGCACGAACATTCTTTTACCTTCACATCAATAATTGATAGTACAAATAAGGGAGCAAATTGTTGACTAGTAATTCTACATACAACTTTCACCTTGGAAAATCATACACTACTACTCATGCCTGCACTAACAAATAATATGGAATCATGCTTTGGTTTGGCTTTAGTCATGTCACGTCAGCATATTTCTCCAAAAAATTTGTTATTTTTATAAGATAGTTCTTATTTCTACACATTTTTTTTTGGTTTTTTTTTTTTTTTTTTTTTTTTGATAAGCAAGGAAAGTATATATTGCATCAAAAGAACATTACAAAAGCAAGAGCAGGAGACAAGCCTCCTGAACTATCAATCCACCAGGCTAACAAATGCCAAAATAGCCCTACCTCATTAAGAGGCTAGAAAACCAAAACTGATCATCCCTACTTATGTGTATAGGCAAAAAACTATTTACCCTATGATATACATTTTGTTGTATAGTTCTAACAACTTTATCTATACATGTTATCTTTCTATTCCACAAAGAATTATTTTGTTCTAACCAAATGTAATAAATTGTGCACTGGATAGTGGTATGTAACACACTCCTTCTGAATTTATTGATCTTCCTTCTGTAAGACCATTTGATCTTATTGTGAACAGTACTTTGCTGTCTAGTAAAACCCAGCCATGAAAGGAGTTGATGCATGCATCTCTTGCTAAACTGACAGTAAAAAACAGATGATTGTGGGACTCTGTAGTAACTCCACACAGAAAACACACATTATCATTTGCTATTCCCATCTGCAACAAACGATTCTTTGTGTTCAACCTGCCTAGCATGGTCAATCAGGTTATAAACCTGTGTTTTGGTTGACCAAGCCTACACCAAATAGCTTTGTCCCAATGAATATCATTATTATCAGGAACTAAGCATTTATAGCATTGCTTAATGGAGTACTTCGGCATATTAATCAACTGTGATTCAGTAATTACCAATTTCATCTGCTCCTTAACTTGACAAATAGCTCTCCAATACCAATTGTCTCCCTTTTTAGGATTATAATCCCACCATCTTTGCTCTTTCACAAAAATGGGCCGCAGATTTAGTAGTAGCGGGTACCCGATACCCGGTTGGAGTTTGGATTTTGCAGTTTTCTAACTGGCCCACAGGCCACAACAACAATACAACACACTACACAGCCCATTAGGAACTTAGGAAAAAAAAATCACAATACTGTGAAGTGAGAAGCTGAGAACCCTAGTACCTAACATCTCTGCCATTCACATTTGCACTTCAGTCTTTCTCTCTGCCATTCGCACTCGATAGTCTCACATTCCACCGCACCCTCACGACCGGCGACCACCGTATGCCATGTTTTCGACTTTGTTTTTTAGTTTGTAGTTGAATAATTGATTATTTAAGAACTAATCTTTTCTGTTAATTTTGCTGCTGTACCCTTTTCTTTTATTGGGAATTCGGATCATTGATTATTTGATTTTGGTGACCAACTTTGAATAACTTGCTGTTGTACCACTAGTATGTTGTGTAACCGTAATGTGCATTTGGGTAGTATGTCACTGTCATAATGTTGTATTGTTGTGTAATTTCTTTTCTGTTAATATTTTCGACTTTGTTTACTTATAGAGTTATAGTAGTATGTTGTTTGTATTTTCTTAGATAAATGAAGTGAAGTTGTTCATATAAGAAGTTGTTGTATTTTCGACTTTGACTTTGTTTACTTAGTATTTTCGACTTTGACTTTGTTTACTTAGTATTTTCCATTTGTCAATTGTGATTTGGAAAAGTTGGCAGTGGGCATAGTGGCCTAGAAGTTTTGGGATTTATTTAAGCATTTTTGGCCTAGAACTCTAGAAGGCAGTGGCAGCATTGGTAACATTTTAAAAAAAAATGAACCGGGTACCCTATGACCCGACTGGGGAAAATCGGGTACCCGATTATCGGGTACCCGGTTTTCATGGGTCGGGTCATAGGCCATCTTTTCAAGTACCCGGATATGCGGGTACCCGAAAAGTCGGGTACCCGGTTATGAACACCCCTAATTGACTACACCCCTACATTTTCAAAGAGGTCCACGAACTACTTAAAGTATATTCAGGTCACTACTAAAATAGAGTTGGATCTAGATAATTTTTTCATGTCGATTTTGGCTCCAAATCCAACTCCATGCTACTGGTATTTTTTTTTCAAACAAAAAACCAAGTTTTTAAATGAGTAAGATACATATACTTCTATAATACTCCATTTTTTAATTCTTGTATTGTAGAAAGTTTTTTGATTGTAGACTTCTATAAAAAAAGCCTTTTGCTAGACAGAAACCAAAACTAAGAGTAATAGCAAGAGAAAGACTAAGATCAGGTAATTCCAAATTATAATAGACATTGATTTGTTCATAATCCTTATACAATTTTATAAACACAATATTTCATTCATTTATTTTTTTGCTCTAACATTATTTTATTTGTGTGATTTTATTTTTATTAAACAGGGAGAAGCAAAAAAAAAAGTAAAAAGGCAGTCATCAGGTATTTATTAGTTTATAAATAGTTTGTTGACATTGATTTAATTTAGTTTGTTTGTGACAGTGTAATATTCATTTGCAAATAGATATATTCTTATAATAAAGTGGATGAGAGTTCACTCCATTACTGTTAAGTATTGAATTCAAGTCGATCAAGTGTACAGTGCATTGTGCACATGACAAATCACATAATACATTCCCCATCTGCATTTACTTTGGTATTAGGAGAGATGTCAATGGTTCCTTAATGCCTCTTACACTAAAACCCCCTCCCCTACGAACTTAAAATAGACACAACAAAGATCCACAATTTATTGAAACACCTCTACCTCCATCTCACCTTCATATGCACTTATTAAACTTAGATAGTGACTTCGCACGCATATATACCGTGCATATAAGACTAGTAAGATTTAATTTAATCATCGTTTTAGGTTAATGGCTAAAGGGAGAAAGGGTCGGAGGGCAATTCAAGAGAATGCAACCTCTGATACCGAGCATGAGGATGATGGTGATAATGTTGAACGTGAGGATTGTAGAGGTCGTACAATATGCGCAATAGTAGGGAAGGCAATTCAGGAGGGTAGAAAAATTCCACTCGAATGGAATAGAAGAAAGGTTCCATGTGGGGATCATCGAAACACATTCTCTACTTATATTGGTGTAGGTGATGTCCCTAAAGAGCTTAAGAATGAAGTTTACGAGTTAATAACAGTAAGTAGATGTTTTGCTGTTAGTATTTCATTAATTAGTACATCAAACTTATACATGTGAGATAATGTTCTGCCAATTAATACTAATGATCCTTGAATTATGCAGAAAGGTTTTACGATATTAGAAGGTCGTAAACATTATATCTTATCGCGAGCTTCTATTGCATTCCAAATTTTTAAAGCTAGATTGAGAAAGGAGTTCATGTACACTCGCAAAGGACAATTGGTGAAGAAGAAACCAGGGATATATCCATGGATACTACAGGAAGATTGGGATCAATTCCTTAAAACATCAACTGATCCCAAGTTTAAGGTTCAAATTTCTACATGAATTACTTATAACTGGATATATTGGAGTGTTATTAAAGTTGAATTACATCATTTATGCAGGAAATGAGCGAAAAAAATTAAAGTAGAGTGAAGGATAATAGAAAATCAAGCTATCGTGGAGGACGACCTGGGTATCAACATTTCGACGAAGAGATTGTAAGCTTTAATCAAGCTTGTGCAATTAACTTCGAACTTTAATTTTTGTAACTATAAAACTATTTTTTCTTATGTATTTGTGACTTTTTAGGCAAATGAACTTGAGAAGAAAGGGATAAATGCTCCTACAGTTCCTCGACATTTGACATGGCTTAGAGCTCATTCTCATGTCAAAGAGGGTGCGATGATATTTAAGAATCCTAATGATTTGAAAATTGCTGAAACTATTGTAAGAAATTTTACACACATTTTCCAAGTTTGAAAACTACGATTTTAATCATATAAATTATTCTAACTTTAATATACAAATTGTTTTTGGTGCTAGAAAACTTTGGAGGCTCAACAAAGTAGAGGAGAAATTGTTGCAGAAGGTCAAGATGATATACTATCAAAAGCAATTGAGAAACCAGAGCATGGTGGTATTGTCAGGGGGGTTGGATTAGGTGTGACAAACACATATTATTTTGGATTTAACCAGCCACAACCACCTAGCCAAATGAAGGCCGAGATAAAGAGTTTAAGATCGGAGTTGGCAAAAATAAAAAACACTCAAAATTTTGTTATGTCCTTCCTTACAACATGTTGCCAAATTAACCCAGAGCAGATGAGTGAACAATTGAGTCAGTTCAAGGCGGGTTGGAATGCCAGTAATTGCAGTGGTCAATTGGGTCGTTCTCATGGGCATGGGGGTAGTGGTAGCCAAATTGGTGGTTCTAATAACGAAGAGTCTAGTGGTGCTCAATTAGGTACTCCTAGTTTGGTTGGCCTAGGTGTTCAAGAATTTCACCTACATCTAGAGTCGGACACCAATGTTTCTTCAAAAGACCATGATCGTGTTCATGAGTCCAAGACATCACATGTTGTCGCCAATCACAATCCAATGCAGCACGAACTTCAACCTCATAATGAACAAGAGCATGATATTGAGCCCTACCATGTGCCGTGGCCAGAGACAAGTAAGGTGCATCATATTTCTTCTCCAACAATCCCTCAACCTCATACAACGGGCGTAGATGATCACTCCTTTCCGGAGGTATTGAATACTATCTTGTAACAGCACTTCAAATATATGCTCTTTTTTTTAGAAGCCTAGTGCAACGCTGTTACTACTGCTTGTCAGCTCAACTGCACATTAATGGCTAAACACACAAATAAGATAGGAAGGAGGGTTGATTTGATTTCAGTAATAATATGAGCTTTCCCTCTATAATACTACTCCCTCTGTCCCAGAATACACTTTACACTTTCCTATTTCATCTGTCCCAGAATACTCTTTACACTTCTATTTTTGAATATGACCCACTATTATTTTAACCTTTCTACATTTTAAGCATTGGCCCACACTCTCTCTCCTCCAAATAAAATAATACCACTCCTGTTACCCACCAACTCTAACCATGGCCCACACACTCTCTCCTTAAAATAAAATAATACTACTTTTACTAACTACTAACTCCTATCACATCTACTTTTCAATAAAATAACAATTGATAACCAAACAACAACTTATCATCTAAAACTACGTGCATTGATAAGTGTCAAGAGTATTCTGGGACGGAGGGAGTACTACATTAATTTTCTGGATACTTCTCCCAGTACTACTCCCTCCCCGCTTTTAATTTTCTGATTACCAGATCAAACTTGTGTAAATTGAAGACACCCTTCATGAAATGCGAATTATATGACAATATGTAGGCCTTGTATGCCTTTTTAGCTTACTTGTTCAAGTAATAATTATTTGCCACCAACAAAAATCCACTGCCTACTTAAGGTGCTACCTGATTGGGAAGGTAGATTCACTACTAGATGAGACTACACATTTGCATGCTTCTTTGTATCGAACTCATACATTTTCACAAGAACCTTTAGCACCTTTTCCACGATCTGTTCGACCAACCCTATGAATATATTCCTAAAGGACACTGTAAATTCAGTCCGTATATTGACTAAGATAGAGCTATTTAGGAGGGGGGGATCAAACTGCAAACCTTTGGATCATTTGGAGGAGGGGGATTTTTAAAGTTATATATTTTACACTAATGGGTATTATTTCTTAAAGTTGTATTCCTTAATTTTATTATAAAAAACAGGGTGAGAGTGAATGTTACTTGGCGATTGAATGTGACAATGAGCTCAAGGTTGTTGCTAAGGGTAAAGTGTACATACCAAGCGCAACAGAGGTTTTACTTGTTCATCATAGCACCCCTAAGGATAATCATCGTCGTGTTGCCATCATTGAAGCTATTGAGCCTCGTGCACTTTTACCATGCCCTACTGAGGAATTTCAGTATGTATTCCAAGCTAAGGAGGCTTATATTCTTTGGCCAGCTCATTTGATTCTTCCACCGAAGAAGGTATGAACAAAAACAAGATTTTTTTTTCTATCGCACAAATCTTATTCATAACATTTTTGAATATATAAACAAGTATTATATTTTTCTTGTGTGGATCTTATCAAGAATGATACACAGGCACAGCTTGCCACACGACCCACACCATCTCCAGGAACAGCATCATCACAATCATCATCCATTAAAAAGTACTCAATCACTGCAGAAGATAAAGAGAAGTTGACCACTAGTTTGGTGCGAGCTTTTAAGATTCAAGCTCTACGGATGAAAAAGAGGCAAGAAACTATTTCCATTAAAATTCCGGCTAACGTATTTTTTAATGAGCAAGATGTTGCTATAGATTACGAGGATATGCTTGATTGGTGCTTCCAAAAGGAGATTGGATCAACTCACATGTCCATATTCATGGAGTGAGTGAATCTTTTTCCTTTTTCTGTATTAGTGATTATATAATATTATGTTTCAGGATAATTTGATATTTTCTAAAACAACGCCTACGAGATTTAATAGGTACTTGCGTGAGGTTTGTATTAGAGAAGGGATTTCAGGGGTATATGGATTTTGTGATACCAACATTCTAAGTCCTTTGACACCAACAGCAATGGAAGAAGGAGATCCTCGATCAGATTATTTAGCTTGCGTCTTTGCATGTAATGATGCTAAAAATATTAATCAACTTTTTTTTGCACCATATAATGAGAAGTAAGTGTTGTGTTTTTCATTTATATAAAATATTGATTTGACTACAAAATTTATGGTGTGATTTAAATTGAGGATGATTTTGTTTTCTTCTTCATTGCTTATTTAATTGTACAGCAACCATTGGATGTTAGCTGTTATCAGTCCTTGGAACGGATTAGTATATTGGTTAGATCCAGCAGGAGCAGAAAATGAAGTTCGACCGTTTGCTAAAAAGATCATTAACGAGTATGAACTGAAGCACTACATTTAATATATATTTATTGCTATGACTACTTATGATGATACTATTATTTTATTTTTTGATCATATAGGGGGATTATAAAATTTAGCATGTATTATCGAAAAGATATCAAGAAGATTAAAAAGAATCCGGAAATTAGATGGAATCAAGTGTAGGTATCTGACTCTTATACTATATTATCTTATTTGGCAAAAATATTTTTCATTTTCCTTAATCAAGCTATTTGTGATTTCTTGTTTATAGTGCCCTCGCCAACCGCTTGGTACTTTAGATTGTGGATATTATGTGTGTCGCTACATGCTTGAGACTATAGAGTTCAGACGACTAGTAATTCCACATAAGGTACTTTATTAATTACAATTATTCCTTTTGTGTTTTATTATTACCAAACTTTGGGCAATATAATGATCGTTAACATTAATTATTTCTTCAGCAATTGTTTATTATACTATTATGTTTATGACTTTTCCACTTGGTGTAATTTTTAGTTATGACACTTAAATCTTGAGCATTATGCTTTAACCCTGCATTTGTAGTGTGCAAATGTTTAACTTTGATCATCTTCTTATTTGTTTTCCTTTAAAATTCAACCATGCGTGATTATTGTATTTAATTACTTTTCAATTTTTAATGGAGACTTGTCTTATCTTTATTGTAGTACTATCATGGCATCCCTCCAACCTATTCTCAGGATAAAATTGATGAACTCAGAGACTTGTGGATTACATATGTCGAGGATCACGAAGAACAAGGCATGAATGATGATGAATTACATATGTCGAGGATTATATATATATATATATATATTTATTTATTTATTTATTTTATTCGGGTATGAATATTGATGTGGTCGGGATAAATTTGATCTTTAGCTTTTTTATATTTAGATAGATATTTATATGAGTGTTAGTTGAATTATTGTGTATATATACAGAATTTTGGAGGTTTGGAATACCATCTTTAATTTGTTGATTTTGAGATATGGGTTGTATATTATACACATGGTGCTTTATTGTAAACTGAATTTGCCGGCGCTGTAGCAATTTGGAAGCTGGTGTCAATGAAACGTTGAAGAATGTGGCAATTTGTTTTTTTTATAAAAAAAAAAAATAATATCAAAGATTATAGTTATGGAAAAAACCTGTTATAACTATTATAAGAAAACATAACACTTGAGCAAAGAAGAGTTGTGTTTGCTTGTAACAAAGATAACAATTATTTAAGATAGTATTTAAATATTCCTTCGGTCAAACTGGCTTAAATTTAGCAAACTTAACGGTTATTTGGCAACTATGTTATCTAGTTGTATAACGTGTATTATAAATGACTGTTATGTTTTCTCTCCCAAACATAACACTTCCATTAGGTGTTATCTTTACTTTACATTACATTGACTTGGAAAACGCCTCAAAAGTGTTATGTAAAGCCTTATATAACAGTTATCTTTGGCCTTTTCTATAGTAGTGAGAGTTAACAAAATTTATAACAATATATATCAACACATTATTGTAAGGAAATCTATTATAAGTACATCAATTTATAATTCAAATTACTCATATATAACATTTTTTACCTTTAATTTTGGTCAATAGGTTGCTCGATGACCGTTACACCTTCTTGGTGATCCATTCGCATGTAACTATTTTAAGTATCAGACACATCCATCATATCATCACTTGGGATTTAGAAAGGGGGGATATCATCAAACTTATCATATTCTTCTTCGTCGTCAACATCACCTACTCCTAAAATTCGCCTTTCACCATTAACAACAATGCACCACTGAGTGTCTACGGGATCAGATACATAAAACACTTGTTTTGCTTGTGATGCGAGGATAAAAGGTTCTTCAGTGTCACATAGACGATTCATATCAACTAGAGTAAAACCACACTCATCCATTTGCAAACCACGTCTATTATCCGCCCACTTGCATTGAAAAACAGGCATAGTGAAGTCACAATAATCGAGCTCCCATATTTCCTGAATGATCACATAATATGATTGTTTAGCATCAATCGGAGTTTTAATCTTTGCACTCGCATACTCCCTAGATGATCTTGTCCTGACATTTAGTGTAAAAGGTATATCCATTGATTCATACCCCTCATACGATTTAAAACTGTCACGTGGACCGTATGCCAACCACTTAATTGTATCGGGTACATGATGGTTGTTTGCAGACAATTCACCAATTACTTTATTGTGGAACCAATCAATGAAAGTCCTATTATGCTCATTCATCAATGCCCTCTCCCCTTTTGACGGGTTTTTGTGGCGCAATTCACGCATATGTCTCTCTAAGTATGGATTAACTTCAGTAACATGGTGCAACACGAAAATATGAGCTTTATTCAACTCACTCAATGAAGGCGAAATATGTCGCATTCCGAACCCACCCTTGCCTTCTAACCTTCCCTCGTGTCTGGACTTTGGAAGACCTATCGTCACAGCCTTTGCAAAATGAGAAGAACAATATCGTCCAACCTCTTCGGCAATTGTTCCTTGAATAATACTCACCTCTGGTCTTGTTGGGTTCCTCACTTTCTTTTTCAAAGAACCCATATGTCTCTCAAAAGGGTATGCCCATCTTAAAACACAGAGCCATACAGTTTAATCTCTCTTACCAAATGAAGGACTAAGTGAACCATAATGTCAAAAAAAAAAGGTGGAAAATACATTTCAAATTGACAAAGTGTGATCACCACCTCACTTTGGCAAAGCATCCAACTCATAAGGGTCAAGTACCTTATTGCAAATGGTTTTGAAAAATGAACACAACCTCGTGATGGCAAGCCTGACATGTTTTGGAAGAATCCCGCGTATTGCAATCGGCAAAAACACTTGCATCAACACATGACAGTCATGGGACTTCAGCCCAATTAATTTCAGATCAGTCATAGAAACAAGTCTTCTCATGTTAGATGAGTATCCAATAGGAACCTTAATACCGTATAACAAGCTGGAGGCAAATAGGTTGTTGTTCCCTTTCCTTTTTTAGCTTTATCCTTAACCTTTCGTCATAGATTAGGTCGAATCTTCAATTTATCCATATCTCTATGAACCTTCAGACCATCCTTAGTCTTTCCCAGCATATTCAACAGAGTACCAATAATTGCATCACAAATATTTTTTTCAATATGCATTACGTGGAGACAATGCCTAACTGGTAAGTATTTCCAATAAGGAAGTCTCCAGATAATAGACTCTTTTTTCCAAATGACACCATCGTCTTCCGAAGGTTTAACTCCCTTACTAAATATTGTGCCCATCCCCTTAACACGATTATAAACTTCTTTTCTGGTCAACGATCTAGGAGCTGAAGCATTTTCAACTAACCCGTTAAATGGTGATTTTTTTCTTATGTAGGAATTGCCTATTAATGATATAGACATGTTTCCCACAATGTGGCAAATGTGTAGCCTCCATTCCATTCTCACAAATGGGACATGCCTTTTTTCCTTTGACCTTATACCCCGACAAATTGCCATAAGCAGGATAATCATTTATAGTACATAATATCATAGCACGAAGCCGGAAATCTTCATTAGAACACGCATCAAACACCATAACACCTTCGTCCCACTTCTTTTTGAGATCTTCGATGAGAGGTGCAAGATAGATGTCTATATCATTTCCCGGCTGCTTAGGCCCAGAAATTAAGAGAGACAACATAATATACTTTCGCTTCATGCACAACCATGGAGGAAGATTGTATATCACTAAAAGAACATGCCAAGTACTATGTTGACTACTCAAAGCACCGTAAGGGTTCATTCCGTCCGTACACAATGCAAGTCTCAAGTTCCTAGCTTCCTGACCAAATTTCCTATATCTGGAATCTATAGCCTTCCATTAAGGAGAATCTGCTGGATGCCTAAGCATCCCATCTTTCTTTCTCCTATCAGCATGCCATCTTAGGTTCTTTACATCTTCTTTGATAGAAAAGAGCCTCTTGAACCTTGGCACAATTGGAAGATACCACAACACTTTCGCGGAAGGACCCGTATTGCCCAGCCCAGGCTCAATTCCATCCGGCAATTTATAGTGGGACTTACCACACCTTGGGCATTCATAAAGGTCCACATACTCATTTCGGTACAACAAGCAATCATTCGGACATGCACCAATCCGCTCATATTCTAAACCCAAAGGACACATTAATTTTTTGGCATAATAGGTGGATTTTGGCAATAAATTACCCTCAAGAAACATATTTTGTAAAGCTTCTAAGAGTTATGTGAATCCTACATCAGTCAAATTATGTTTCGCTTTGATGTTGAAAAGGGTTAAAACCCCACTCAATTAAGTGTATTTTGTACACCCTGGATAAAGGGGTTTCCCAGCAGCTTCAGATAAACTATCAAACACATGTGGTCGCTCATTAAAATGGTCACGGACCCCTTCCAACATCTCATAATCAATCATCACCAAACTCTTCATCCTCAGTGTCACTATTATCTCCGTGGTCATTTTCATCACCTTCAATTCTGACATGATCTTCAATCACAACTTCATTCTCAACCCCAACATTCGACATATCAATCTCAAATGAGTTACTAGTGCCAACATCAACAATAACCCTATTATGAGTATATTTTCCCTTCTCAATATGCCATAACCAAATAAAATACTTAGTCCTAAATCTACGACGAATAATATGATCCCTTATGGTCCTAATATAAAAAATCGTATTCACATTGTAGCAATCAACACATGGACAATAAATCTCATCCTCGTAAGTAAGTTGTTGATGCTCTACAGCACGTTTACAAAACTCATTCACACCTTGTACCAACTCCAGCGTATTCCGCTTTCCATACATCCAACTTCGATCCATTTCTAAAAACCCCCACACATACATACATCCATAAAAAAAATATGATCAATTAAAAAATTCACATAAATATAACACAACAAGCTAATATTCAATGCATGTATGCTTCCATTGGGTCCTTATCACTCCAACCTAACCCATCCTTAAACGTCCAATCCCACTAGTGAATGCATGTATCATCTTTGATTCTAAGTAAAATTCGGCAGCATTTCCCTTCAGTTCTCTAAGTAGACGATGAAGATAATTGCTTATCTTATATGTACCCGGAGAACAAATTAGGGAAATGACTAACCGTATTTCACTTAGAATCAAAGAATCAACACACATTCACTACCTAAGTGAGATGTGACGTTTAAGAACAGTCCCAAAATGGGGACTATTCAATACTTACTCCTAATGAGTAAGTCTTGAATGGGTATCTAGGCATTATGATGTACACAAAAACAATCGCATTCAAGCGATTCCAAGTCGTCACCAAACAACAATTGCATTCAAGCGATTTCAAGTTATCACCAAACAACAAGTACCAAACCATTCTCTAGATTTTCCTTCCCCTCCCATTAGTGAGTCTATCAATACGAAGGCATTGCATATCACTTGACATAAAGTATTGCAAAAACATCACAAGAACTTAAGCAAAAACAATCCCGTATAACATTTTAGGGCATACAAAAACTTGTACAAAATCATCACAAATCAGTTTTTAATCATCAAATCTTATAACTAATCATATATATGCTTTATACAAAACATTTTTAACTACTAATTAAGCCAAATTTTCCATTAAAACACTATTAATTGAGAAAACTATAAAATTAAAAAATTTATTAAAAACTGACCTAATATGACAAGGAGAGGGTGGCACCGGTGGTGAAGTACGAAAGTGGCGGAGGAGAAGGTGACGTCGGCGGTGAAAACCCGAACCCACCGAACCAAAAACACGAAAACCCACCGAACCAAAATGTGAAGAGAAAATGAAAAACCCGATAACAAACCCAGATCTGGTGAAAAACGCGAACCCTTATCGCCGAAAACCGAAATTTTTTCGTCGGAATTGTCCTTTTCACCGGAAAGTGTAAGAGAGTGAGAGAGTGAGAGAGTGCGAGAGTAGAGAGAGAGAGTGTGTGTGAGAGTAGAGAGAGAGAGAGAGTCGAGAGATAAACAGTGAAGGCAAAAAAAAAAAACCGTGTTTTTTTTTTAGTTCTGGCGCAGAAACCGCAGCAATATGTTAAAATAATAATTTTTTTAATATTATTTTAATATATTGCTGCGGTTCTTGCCAGAAACCGCAGCAATATATCTGGTCAAATAGTCAAACTTTCTAAAATAAGTTTCCGTTGAAACAATATTGCTGCGGTTTTCATACGAAACCGCAACAATATGGTTATTTTATAATTTGCCTTTTCTTTTTACGTGATATATTGCTGCGTATGAGTAAAATCGCAGCAATACTACCGCAGCAATAAGCATTTATTCTACAAGTGATGAGGATTAGACGCTCATTTCTTTTAAGGCGACAATCGTGATTTTCATTGATGCTCATTAGTGCAAGGTTAGAAAATAGATAAATACTCATTTATTAATTGAAAATTATGAGTACATGCAATAAGAGGGAAAATCCTATATTAGACTAGTCACAATAAGAGAGATGAAATAGAAACCGAAAATGAAATCTTAAGTCTAGACTCCTACGTCACGTGACGAGACAACTTCGTTGCTTCGATCTTCATAAGGTCACTAGTAGAAAACGGGCCTATTAAAGTGCCTTGCTAGAGGCGCTATATCATATTAGTGCTGAAAAATTCATAATCCGTATAATATTGAAGCGCAAATAAGTAGCGCACCAAGATAGCGCTACTAGATGACAAAAAATAAGGCGCCACTTCTATTTTTTTATTGTGCCAAATGTTTCAAAACTCCCACTACTTCTTTTCTCAAAAATAAAAAAAACTCCCATCACTCCACTCCCTCGCCGCTCAGTTCACCTTTTCAACATCATCTCGCTGCTTTCTTCAAGCCCTAAATCTATACGACTCATTATCAGGTACGATTTCTCTGAATTTTTTTTGTTTGTTAAGATACGTATTTATTTTGCTAAAATTTCCTAGATTTCATCTCAAAAATCAATTCTATATGTTAATTTTATTTAGACTGAATACCATATCTCTATGTGAATCATCATCTTCTAAATTTCGCCAACCACCAATTTGTTTTGCAAGATTTTTCCTTTTTTTTTTTTGGTTAATTATTTTGGATCAGATACACTTATTCTCTTTCTTGATTATGTCGGTCCCTATTTTCTATAATTGAATCTATAAATTTAATTTATTTTTCAATTTTTATTCAATTTTCAGTTGTCATTGAAGAGGAGAATTTTATCAAGTTTCACGAGAACTTTAATAAGGTAATTCTCATCCCTTTTTATTGCATGTATTGTGTTAGTCAGCTTTTCATTAGTGATTTAGATTTAATTTGCTGTCATCTTCTATTAGCTTTGTTGGTCTGTTTTCACTATCTTCAATGCTGATTGGGGAGGATAATGTTTACAGGGGTTCTTTGGTGTTCTATGGTATTGAAGTTTCAAAAGTGATTTAGAAGAATTTGTGCTTATCAATTTTGACTTGATATATGTGCTTCTGTCGTGGGTTGGAGATTGATCTCACCAGCAAATACTATTCTTTCACTGTCCCATTTATGTTTAAGAAATTGAATTGTGTTTAAGAATTGTTTGTGATGTGGTGTTGAAATCTGGAATAATCATAATTAACACATCCAAAGTGGGTTAGTCAGGCTTAAAGTATTGTTGTTTACTCGGTGCTACCAAATACTTGTAGGCATCTGTCAAGACAATAGATTATAGTTCGAGCAACAATGGCTCTAAGGGTTGTACTATGTATGTTGCACCTTGTTTTTATCTCGGAACTAGTGTTTATGTTTCATGGGTGTTTTTCTATTTTCCCCCTTGTTTGTATATTCCATACCACAACAAGTAATCATGTTTGAATAGTATGCTAGTTGTGGAAGTTCAGTGAAGTGTCTTCTTGTGTTATGCCATTTTCTCCAGTAATTAGATATTTACGCATACCGTTTCAACTCACTGTATTGGCTAATTCTTTGCAAATTTGATCAGATATTAGTATTGGGGTGAGGGTTGTAAAAACGATTAAGGGTCAATTGAAATAAGCTTATGTGTTTGTTCAATCCTTATTTGCTATGTTCCTCTATCTTTTTCTTTTTTCTCCTTGTTGACATACTCGGGTACACAGGAATCTGATCCAGTCACTTCATTTATTGAATATCTTTGCACAACAACTGGTATGTCTTGATCTTTCTCTCCTGCTTTATAGATCAGGCATTAGTTTAGTAGTTGGCCACTAGTCTAATCCTTTAGTACCCTCTGTTCATTTATATCTTATGTTGGCTAATGTATGACTTCCTGCATGTTTCTGATCTTTTTAAGTGGATGTGGATATTTTATCTAGTATCCCTCGTTGCTAGGTTGTACATTGAAAGTGATGAAAGAAGAAGATGACTTCATTTCATGTAGAGATAGAAAAAGAGCTCTTAGCTGTGTCACAAAATAAGGGTATTATTAGCTCACGTAATTACCATTTTAGAAATCCTACTTATGTTTTCTAACAAATTTTCACTAAGCTCCGAGAGGAGCTAATCATAATTCAGCTCGTTTGGCTTAAACTTCTGCGAGGTCAGCACTTTTAGTGTTTCAGTTGTGCTGGTGAAGTGGTTGGTATACAAGCAAGTCCTTGGTTCTGAACTTCAAATAATATTGTACCTACTAGGCTGGTAGAACTCCACAAGAGACCATGAGCTCAGTCTCACCTAATAATTTCTCTGATGGAAATCAACCTGTTCCGAAAAGTGACGTCATCTCTCAATGCCATAAAAGAAGAAGAGCCTTCCAGACTCTTCACCAATAAGACATAGGTGATAGGACAGACCTTAGGAGATAGGCACTGGTATTAGGTGTTCTTTTCTACAGATTATCAATAGTGTTGAGCCTATCCTAACTACAATAAAGTCTTAGTTTCCATAGGAACCTTGATTTTCTAAAAATACTAGTGTGGAAGTAGCAGATTAACTTGTTTGATCCTTCTTGCACATATTAACTTATTTGATCCTAGCCAAAATGTCTAAACTTTGTACTCCCTAAACTTTGTACTCACAACAATATTATCACTAAACAATATTAACTTGTTTGATCCTACTTGCACATATTCAATATTATCCTGATTTACTTCATTTAAGCTACTTTGATGTTTCATTATATGATAAATGTATCCACTACATGTTTAATATTCATTGCATTATTTGTATAAATAAAGTCATTGACTTTTTGTTTTCCACTTTAATTAGTTGATCATGGATCTGCGAATAATCAAGGAAAACTTAGCGTTTCCAATAAAAGCAGCTGAATATCGAATAGGGTTTGATGGCTTCTTGAGTTATGCTAACAGTAATCTAATAGCTGATGGTAGACTTAGATGTCCTTGTGTGAAGTGTGTTAATTACAAGCTTTTGAAACCTGATGATGTGAATTACCACTTGCTCCATTATGGAATAATGTCTAATTATTCAACATGGTCTTTTCATGGGGAAAATTTAGATCAAATTTCTACACCGAATTCTATGGAACCTACGGTAGAAAATGAGACTCATACGCATATGGATATGCGTCAGTTGGTACATGACATATACGATCATACAGACGATGATCCAAATGTTGGTGAGAACATGGATGAAGATGTACCATGTCCTAACAAAGAAGCTCAAAGCTTATATAGTTTGCTAAAAGATGCTGAGGAAGAATTATGGCCAGGGTGCAAATTGACAAAGTTGTATCTGTTAATGCTTTTATTTCATATAAAGAGCACTAATAAGTGGACTAATAAGTCCTTCAATGATTTATTACAGTTATTACTACTTGCAATTCCAAATGGTTCAAACTTGCCTAAGTCATTTAGGGAGGCAAAAAAGGTCATTGACAAGCTAGGCCTTGGTTACGTCAAAATTCACGCCTGCCCGAATCATTGTCAGTTGTTTTGGAAAGACAAGGTTAATGATGATACTTGCTCTGTATGTGGTGCTTCAAGGTGGAAAAGAGAAACGGAGAAAACAACTTCAACGGGAAGAAGGAAGAAGAAAGGAGTCCCTGCAAAAGTAATTCGCTATTTTCCATTGAAACCAAGACTTAAGAGGTTCTATATGTCTAAGCATACAGCTGCTTTGATGAGGTGGCATGATGAAGAACGTCCAAAGGACGATAGGGTGTTAAATCATCCCGCTGATTCCGAAGCTTGGAAAAGCTTTGATACTAGGTACCCGGTGTTTGGTGGTGAGAGTCGTAATGTTAGACTTGGACTTGCTAGTGATGGATTTAATCCATTTGGGATGATGAGCTCCACGTATAGTTGTTGGCCTGTTGTTTTGGTACCATATAATTTGCCACCATGGATGTGTCATAAACAGTCGTCTCTTATTCTTTCAACATTAATTCCTGGACCGAATAGTCCCGGGAATAATATTGATGTCTATTTACAACCCTTAATTGAAGAATTGATTGAGCTTTGGAATGATGGAACACAAACATATGATGCTTCTAAGAATGAAACTTTTAATATGCATGTTGGGTTGTTATGGACAATCAGTGACTTTCCGGGATATGGAATGCTTTCTGGTTGGAATGTGTACGGTGAGAATGCATGCCCCTGTTGCAATTTTAACACGGATTCCAAATGGCTAGATAATGGCCATAAATATTGTTATATGGGCGATCGTCGTTTTTTAGATGAAAACCACCTATTTCGTTGGAATAAAGATGCTTTCAATGGTGAAGAAGAATTTAGGGACGCACCCATGATGTTAACTGGAGCCGAAGAGTTACAACAAATAAGAGAGATGGAAGACTTTGATGGCTCCAACACATGGAAGAAAGAGAACATTTTCTGGTCATTGCCTTATTGGGAGTCTCACTTAATTAGACACAACCTAGATGTTATGCACATAGAAAGGAATGTGTGTGATGATGTGGTTGGCACATTGCTTAATTTGTAGGGGAAGTCTAAAGATAATTTGAAAGCTCTTTGGGATTTAAAAAAAGGGGGAATAAGGGAGGAACTACACCCGAAAGAGAAAATTTCAAAGAGTGGAACAAGAAGATATGAATTGCCACCTGCCCCCTACACAATGTCTAAGGATGAAAAGAGGACATTGTGTAGAACTCTGTATGACATCAAAGTTCCAAACGGCTATGCTTCAAATATTTCAAGATGTGTGAATTTGCAACAAGCCAAATTGCTTAGGCTTAAAAGCCATAATTGTCATATTTTAATGCAACAACTTCTCCCTGTTGCATTACGGGGGCTTCTTTCAAAGGATGTGTTGGCGGTTTTGTTTGACTTATGCAGTTATTTTAGAGATATCTCTAGTAAGAATCTAGATGTGGAGGTGCTTAAACGACTCGAAGCTCATATACCTATAATAATGTGTCACTTAGAGATGATATTTCCACCCAGTTTTTTCACTATGATGGCACATTTAGTTCTCCATCTAGCTACCCAAGCAAGGATTGCAGGGCCAGTACTGTTTAGATGGATGTATTTTCTCGAGAGGTACCTTGGTTCATTGAAATCACATGTTCGCAATAAAGCTCATCCTGAAGCATCTATTGCTGAAGCTGTCTCAGCGTTAGAATGTGTCGAATTTTGTTCGTGGTACCTTGAAGGATTCAACCTGATATTCAACACATTTTCAAGGATCACTAAGGATGATACATTGGCAGATACTTCTAATGTTCTAGAAGAGTTTGTCATGTTTTCTCAAATGGGGAAGCCTTTAGGAAAGCCTATTTCATGCACTATTATCCAAATGAACAAGATACAAGCACATCGTTATGTCCTATTCAATTGTTAGTGAGTCCACCAATTTTTACAGTAAGTATCTAATCTCATAATATCAAATTAATGTTTGCTATTTAACACACTAAATATCTCCACCTTTTTAAGAATGCATGTTGCAGAGCTTAAAAGACGTAGTCGTCCAAGGCGCTTATCATTGAAAGCCATTGAGCTTATTCAACATGAAACGTTTCATGATTGGTTTAGAAAACATGAAACATCTTAAGAATGTATTTGTTTGCTGAAAAACTAAATAATCAACTAATGTAAAATACTCTAAATAGGTAATCAAGTTGGAGGAAGCAAATGGCATAGACTCTTTAAAAGAAGAAATTCGAATGCTAGCACGGGGTCCACTTGAGGTTGTCACAAAATATAGAGGGTACACTGTCAATGGTTTTAGATTCAGATGCAAGCGTTATGACAAGTGTACTCAGAATAGTGGCGTTGTTGTAATCGCAAAGATATCAAGTTATGCGAGTTCAAGTGATAGGCATCCAGTGTTAGGAGATGTTGCATATTATGGACGAGTAGTAGACATTTTAAAATTGAAATACTTGGGAGGATATTCGGTTGTTTGTTCAAATGTGAGTGGTATGATTCTACAAGTGGCAGAGGTGTAAGGAAAGATGACTTATGTTACACACTAGTCAATACCTCTCGTTTGACACACAGGGGAAAGCATAGAGCACGAGCCATATATTTTTGCAACACAAGCCGAACAAGTTTTCTACATACAAGACCATATTGATCATCATTGGTCAGTTGCTATAAAGATGAAGCCTAAAGATGTATATGACTTAGGAGACGATGACATGAGGGAAGACAAGGAGGATGAACCATATCATGTCACTAATCTGAACAACATCCTGATCGATGAAAATGGAAATCACAGTTGGCTTAGGAGGGATGTGGAAGCAACGATGGTTGATGATATTGAATTATCTTAACTAATTTGTTAACTTTTCTTAGTGCAAACTGTTATTGGTTATTTTCATTTGATTCTTCTATTATTGTTGTTATTGTTGCTTCCATAAGCCCCTAAACCCACCATACCTCTCCATCCCCACCCCCTAGTGCTGCACTAGGTAATTTATTGTCTTCAGAATAAGTATTGTTTAAATTGATGTAGATCAGTAGATATTTGGAATAAGCCATCTCTATATGGATTAAATAGTTGTTATTGTCTTCAGAATAAGTATTGTTTAGATGTAGATCATTTGCTGGTTTTACTTGAGTTTCATTTTTTTGGTGTTCCTTTAATCCAAAGGGATATGGCGATCCGCAAGAATAAGAGATTGCGATTAGCTACTAATGCAAATGAACAGAATGGTAATTCTGAGCATCAAATAAACAACTCCATGAATGGGTCATGTGTTCAAAAATCTACAAATGAAAGGGAGCAAAGATGTCAACAAAGGCAACAAAGGAGTGGAAGAGAGGATCCAAATTCTTTAAACGAAAGGAGGAAGCAAACAGGACAAAGAGATCAAAATTCTTCTGAAAGGCACAACAATACATGTCAAGAAGCAGGTGCTTCTAGCCGCAATAGTGATGGACATACATATGAATACACTGTTGAAGGTGCTACGAATTCAATGTGCAATTTAGTTTTCAGTTTCATTTTTTATTTGCTTGAATTCTGATTTATAGTATAACATTTTCTTAATGTTACAGATACAAATGGAAACAGAAGACGAGGTAAAACCATTTTGGCAGATGTTTGGAATTTACCTGATGGGCACCGAATTGTGGTTGAGATTAACAAGGAGAATCAACCAATTGGAGAGGAAGGAGGGGTATTAGGCTATTATTGTGGAACAATCGCTAGAAATGGATCACTTTGCTCTCTTATTTACACAAGATGGGATCTTTTGAAGAAAGGGTGTAATGGAAACAACCAAAAAATGATTTTAGAAGAAGTCGAGGTAATGTGTTTGTGTTTATTTATAAGAAAATTGATAATTTGAAAAAATCACGAATATCTTGTAATGTTATAAATTCTTACTTTCTCATGTTCTGGAGACGATTTCTTTACCCAAAATCACTCCGGAAATGGATATTGGAATCAATTGGACAGAAATGGAGAGATTACAAATGCCTCTTAAAAGGAAAAGGCTATGATGATGATAAAAATGTTAACACTCTTTATGATAACTGTCCGGATTGTGATGTTGACTATGATCAATGGGTTAGCCTTGTTAATTTTTGGCGGTCAAAAGAAGGACAGGTAAGTTTTGTATATGAATTTACTTGATTTCAATGTAAATACTTTGAGCATCCTCTTAGAAGCTTTGCAATCTGTTAGAATGATCTGGTTACTCGTTGATTTCTTTCTTTCATGTTTATCCGTTACAACAAAAAAGCTGCAGAATGCTACAGTATAATACAGAATAATTTTGTTTTTTTTCTTTGACGGGAAAAGGGAAGATTTTATTTATTACTTTCAGAGATATCATTTATTACATAGCTTTGCAAATCTGGAGGCTCCTCCTCAATCCAAACTGTCATTTTTCAAGGCAATTTATTCCATCTAGCTAAATTATGCGCTAATTGATTACCCTGTCTCTTTACATGTGAGAAGCTAATGTGAGAGCATGAATCTGCTAGCACCAAGATATCATTAACAATTTTCCCAAAAGCACTACCTTCACCTTGGCCTCTCTTTAACTGATAGAATATGTGGTCCAGAGTCCAATGTGCTGGAAACCCCCCTCTGTGAATGAATTTAAACTGAACACTGATGCAGCAGTGTTTGATGATGGTAGCTATGGTTTGGTGGGGGTAGTTAGAGATGAAGTGGGAGATGTGATGTCAATTGGTGTTTAAGTGGGGGTTGTGAGGTAAATGTGGCGGAGGCTTTGGCGGCTAGACTTGCTTTGAAGGTAGGCATTGAAGCTAGGTTAGTGCACATCATCATGGAGACAAATAAATGAAGCTTTTCCATCAGAATAATTTCCTTACAACTAAACTTTTTTATTTTACAATTGTGTAATCCAATTTCTGTCTTCATAGAACAAATTAATGCCATAAATATTTTGTCGTGGCAGAAAAGAAGTAGGCGTAGTAAAGAATCACATGAAAAGGCTAAAGTGAAGCCAATTCATACCACCGGCACTAAGAGTCATGCTCGTGTTCGTGAAGAGATGGTACTCTTTTCCAACTCTAAAACAATATCCTTTTGAATTATTTTACGCACTATTTTTAGTTCCTTAATTTCCAATATGTAACACCCTTTTTATGCTTATCTTAGAAACAAAGATTGAATAAGAGCCCATCACGAACTCAAGTCTACTTACAATGTCACCAACAAGAAAGTGAAGCGGATATAACGGTGTATATTTTTAGTTGCTATTTTCAGAATTCTCTCATTTGAATAATCTACTTTTTTTTATGAGTATTTACTTTATTGTTTATGCTTTGTAGAATCAAATCAAGAATATTGCATCTGAACAAGGGGACCAAGAAGTTGTCTTGGATGACGATCTTGTTTCAAAGGTGTTGGGAAAAGATCAATATGGTCGTGTTCGTGGTTTAGGATTAGGTGTTAGGCCATCAAATGTAGGAGACCCTTCTTACCCTCGATATTGCAATGGTCTAACCATGTCCGCTGATGACGAAGAAGCAATTCTACACTATTTTCGCTTATTGAAGGGGCAAGTCCAAAGATTGAGACATTTTGTGAAAAAGCAAGGAATTACTATTACAAAGGTGAAAAAGAAGTTGCAAGAGCATAACATTTATGTCTCTGATGATGATGAATCTGAATCTGATGTGGATTCTTTTACATCTGAGTCTGATGACTCTGAATCAGATGAAGAATATGATAATATTGATATTAATCAGGTAAAAAAAATTACACTCTTTTAAACCATTCATTTCTTATGTGTTTGTGAAATAAACTTAAATTTGCTAAGGTGATAAAGGATCTGACATTTTTAATGCCCAATTTTGTAATTGCAGCAAGTCTTAGTGCATTGTTATCATTTGTTGGCTAACCATATGCTTTATATATAATTCGAGTATTTGATGTTGTGAAGTTGGTAATTTTTTTTTATTATTTATCTAGGGTGATGTTGCTGCTACTCAGTCTAACAATGACAATATGTGAGATATTTAATTGAAGGTAAGATTATTTGTTGTATGTTTCATATTTTGAAAAATTTACCCCTACTAATTCAATAACTTTTCTAACTCATATATATAATTTTTCAATTAACTGTAGGGATTGTTGAATACTTTTCATGAATCGATGCTAATTTTTTGTATTATTAATTGCAGGCTAAGAGGTGGCTACATCAAAGTTGGAACATGAAGGCATATTCATAAGCACCATGATGTTGTGCCCAATATTATTGAACTTCTATATGAATAGAATTTGTTTTAGACATGGAATTAGACATTTGAGCTATAGAACAATTTTTTTATGCACAGGTTTAGATGATAATTTGTTTGAATGATTTTAGGTACTCCAAAAAAAAAATCAAATTTCATTTATTCAACGATATTCGTGATTATAATATTATCATTATATATTTCTTTGTGTTGTTAATTGGATATTAGCGATGCTTAGAAGTGCTACATAGGCTATTGAGAAGTGCGCACACTTACCTCTTACAGTGCTTAAAAGTGGTATAACATGTTAAAGAAAAGTGCGCCATAATACCTATGGCAGTGCTTAAAAGTGCCTGAATAAGTCATTAAAAAATTGCGCCATGGTAGCTATCCCGGCGTTTTAAATGTCTGAATAGCATAATGAGTGGTGCGCCATAATATAAAATGGCGGCGCTTTTTAGTGCCTCTATTAATTGTTAAAAAGCGCGTCCATCATAGCAGCGCTATTTTTTATAGTATACCGATACTTGGAAATTGTGTCGACATAGGTCCTTGCGGTAGCAGCTTATGCGGCACTTTGGATAGCGTCGGTAAAGGTTGTAGCAGCGCTTTTAAGTGCCGCCATAGCCCTTTTTCTAGCGCCGCCATAGCCCTTCCATGTACTAGTGGGTCTTTCTAAATGAAAAGAGAAGAAGTGTATTTTTTCGTGTTGATTGGACCTAAGCGAGTCCAAATGATTTAATGAGCGATTGGGCTTATATGTCTATTTCTATGGCATTGAGGTCATTGTCTTTGGCATCTTTGCAGCAGTAGGGACTGTAAGCCTCCCATCGTCTATTATATCTTGGATAAGCTCTTTTAACTTGTAGCAGGAAGCAGTCTTATGTCCATTGCCTCTATGGTATTTGCAATAGGCATCCTTATCCCATTTTAGTCCTTTTTTATTTTCATGAGGGTCTAGAATGGGCCTAATAAGAGAGATTGCACCTTTAGCATGAAGGCGGTCAAAAGCAACCTCATAACTCATGTCTAATGATGTATACTTTTTTTGCGGCTTTCTCTTAGGCCTGATAAGAGTAAATGCAGGTCTTAGAAGGTATTTGTACTTGAGCACAAGTTTTCTTTATTTTCGTAGACGTTTGGATGTTGGGTGTATCATCAACAATTCTTTTGCCTCCTCTGCAAAGAGGCAAGCTTTCAGAGACTGATTCGCTGGAAGGGTTTATTGGTGGACTGATTTGTGTGATGTCATGAAGTTCCTCGATCCTTTGATGGTCAGTCGTTATTGCAGCAAAACTATCTGGTGCCTTGTAATTACAGTGTAGTGTGCCTCGAGTCTGACGACACGTGCTACAAGATCTATCAGTATACCCTTCAACACATCCACTTGTTCTTGAAGTGTGTTTGACATATTGTATATTTCCTGCAATGGATCATCCAACGGGAGATTAGAAATGGAGTGATGATGGAGAGAAAGGAATGGAATGGGAGAATGTATGTTTGTTTTTAAAAAGTTGACCTTCTAGGAACGAATCTGAATATCCTATATGCATGATGATTTTTTTTGTGGATGCACCTAGACCTAATACATGTATGTACGATTTTTTGGATGCACATGGACCTAATGAATGACTCAATCTAAGCGTTCGAACCTGTAAAGGCTGCCTACATATCCCGAAAGACGGAATCACATCGGTTGTAGTATGAATGCAGTCCTAATAGATATGTAATTCCAATGACTTCAGAATCCTAAACTTGATAGACTTCTAATGACGTTAGAACTTTAGATTTGACGAACTTTCAAGGATGCTAGACTCATAATATGCACGAGACCCTATCAGACCTAGACCTAAAATGAATGGAATTCAAACGGTTTTAAACTCCTAATATGGGCGGAACTCTAATGGATTCAAAACTCCTAAGATGAATTGAATTCTTATGGATTTAGACTTCTAAGATGACAAGAATTCTAACGACACTAGACTTCTTAGATGGGTGAACCTAGACAGGGTTAAGAACCCTAAATGGAGTGAACCTGGATGAACCTAGACATATAAGCTAGGTGGACTTCTAATGGAGTTAGAATTCCTAAGTGGATGAGACTTTTACAACAAAATGGACACTAAAAGGAATCCTAGATGATGTGCACATAAACGATGGATGATATACATGAAAAAATAGAATGTTGGATGATGGTTGAATGTTTGAGAAATGTGATAGGAAAAAAAGATGGAAATATTTATTTTTTTTTTTCAAAAAAGGTGGAGATAGAATTTGTGAAGTAGATAGGAGATTGAAGATGGGATAAAATTTAAAAAAAAAAAATAGGAGAATGATTTTTGAAAAAAAGATGGAACTTTATAAAGATTGGGGATTATTGGGATGATAATAAAAAATAATAGTTACCACGTGCAACACAACACAAAGGGACAAGATTCAAGAAACAAAAAGCACGAGCATGGCATACAGGATAACGTGCACAACAAGCATAACAAGGTGCGCTTGACGCGATAAGCGCGCTGAACGCAGAACACAACTGCACTGGGCGCATAAGATTACGCGCGACAATAAAAAACAACGCTTGACACATAAAGAAGCGCAAGACGCAATTTGGAGTTGTGCGGAGCGCAGATGATGTGGAGACACGATTTTTTGAATTTTTGCTCGTGGCGTAAATTCGCTCGATAATTTTGAACTCGAAACATCGCGTAATACTAAGCACTAAAAAGCAAGCACACGTAAAGATGCACAAAATAGGATAATATGCAAAGCTCCAACCTAAACTCAAGTTCTACGTTTCAACAATTGCTCAGGTTTAGGTTAAGGCTAAAAAGATCCATGATCCCACCCTTCGTACTCCTGCTTAACGAGGTGGCCACATGTAAGAAACACTCTAGTTCTCAAGTCGGGAACAAGAGAACAATGTCATAGTTGGGTAGGTTTGCTTATAACTAAGATCCAACACTATAGCTCAGGAAGCTTTTTGGAAGGATAAAGCGCAAACCCCCTGGGGTGACCTCACACATAGAACATGTGCTAATGAGGCAAGGTAGATTGTCCTTATGGTGGCTGAACAATAGCCATGCATATGCAAACCAATATATTATTCAAAGACATAAAAAGAGAATGAATCGTATTTTTCAAGTTTCACCCACTCATTTTAAACACATTAATTTTTTTAAAATCCTCCCCAGCGGAGTCGCCAAATTGTAGGCGTGGATTTTTACTTTTCGCCTACCGCGGTGTGAACTCGTATTTTTGACTACCACATTGTTTATGTTTTATTGAAAATACGTTTTTGAAGTCGCCAACAAGCCTTTAAAGGAACACTAGTAGAATAATTACTTATTGCGGCGGTTTCTAAGTGGTCTATTGCTGCGGCTTTCACGCCGTCGCAAATTAAGGTGCAGCAATAGGTGAAATCTAATGTTGCGGTTCTAGAACCGCATCAATAGGTTCTATTTATTGCTGCGGTTGTTGCCTAAAGCCGAAGCAATAGGTACTGGTACAGGTAAAAAAAATAATTTTTTTTTGCGTTTTGCCATCAAATGTAAAAGACAAAAATGTAGGACGAAAAAAAAAACAATACAAGCCCAAAGTAATGGAAAAGAATTGCTTATTCGACTAAAAAATTAAAATCCAACATATATAAAGAAACAAAGACGTAAAATCAAAATATGCAAAAAAAAAAAAAAAAATTGTAACACCACCCTAACATCAGATATGATAATTACAAAAGAAGAAAACAAATGAAACTCGTGATTTCTGCTGATAATTACATAAAAAAGAACCTAATATCATATCTTATAATTGTAGCACGATGCCCCATTCCAGATGCTTCACTGTCGCTTGTCGCCATCCCCCCATACCACGCCACTACTTCCATGATTTTCCCAGATCAGCCGCGAAACGATGAGGCTGGGTTCATGCGGTTTCTTCCATCTTCAAAATTACAAACATCAAGAGTAAATTACAACTCTTAATCTGATTTTTCTTTTCAAAACCCATGAACTAATATTTAGAATATCGATTTATACAAATAAAAAAACTAAATAAATCTGATGTTAATATACCTCCTCAACCCATAAGCTTCGGTTTCTTCTGAAACAACAATAGAGGAATAAATAATTGCAATGAGGAACAAAGAGCACAACAATATTATTACACATCAGCAATTAAACAGCAACAACAGAAACATAATATCACAAGATGGTACTTCGCCAACCACCGACAAACGGCCACCACAACGACGGTCAGCAACAACGATGAAGAAGAGCAACAAGAGAAGAGGAGAAAGAAGATGCGAAGAGGGCAGCAGCCACGAGGGCCACGACAACAACGCCAGCTTATGGGCGAAAAACACCAGCAGCACAACAACGATGAGGCTAGGTTATTCTTACCAGCTATTACTAGTGATTGGCGACGAGGCGAGAGAAGCTCAGGGACGAGAGAGGCAGATGAGAGAGGCGACATAAGAAGAGGGGACGAGAGAGGAGAGAGGAGAGAGAAGGACAAATGAGAAAGCAGCGTGCGTGAGTGATACAATTTTACATCTGGCTTGATGCTTATAAGTGCTGAGTGCAAAACCCTAAATAAACATTTAAATAATTTTTAATGATATTGCTTCTATTCCTTTTAGAAACCGTAGCAATAGGTCCTATTGCTGCAGTTTTATCTAGAAACCGCAGTAATAGGTTTCTTGTCACGCTTTTTTCAATGCTCTTGTTGCGTATGGGTAAAACCTTAGCAATTCAACCGCAACAATAAGCAATTATTCTACTAGTGGAAGACTCATAAACCTAATTGGATATTGAAACTGTAGGGACATCTTAGGGACTTATCCAATGTAGATTTCCCCGTCTGGACTCCATAGATGGTCAGAATGAACCAAAGATTGATTTCGGGGGTGAGGGTACAAACACAGTCAAGAACCATGTTGCCCATTGATGGCCTCTACTTAATATCGATTCATGTCAATTTTTATGCAGATGAATAACCATATAACGTTTTAAGCATCCTAAAAATAATTAGTCTACGTTGGTTTAGGAAACACATAAAAAGACTATTTTTAGTGACAAGTTATTAGACAATCAATGTTACTGGGTTCCCAGCAGGTTGTCCATATTATCTGATTTAGTTAGAAAAATTATTTAGGTCTTGATATGCTCATGAATAATAATATTGCAATCAGGTGAGGGTATAAATATTGCAATCAGGCGAAAAAAAATAATATGTTCATGAATAATATAAAAAGAAAATAAACTATTGCAGGGAGTTAGTATAATATATAGTACCTACAGTCGTAGGAATACGTTAACAATCTACATCACGAATAGAATGGTAGTAACTTTAATAAAATAGTAAAAATAAATAGAGAAATAAAATAAAGGTGATTAATTTAGTTGACCCTCATAAATTATACCACCGTCTGAGGTCGTTGATTAGTACGGATCTTGGAAAATTGAATTATTGAACGAGTCTTTAAAAAGAATTGTGTGTTGTGTTATGTATTGCGTCGAAATAGGGTCGAGTAGATGTGTTATTATTTGCAACAGTTTATAATAGCATTAGGATTTAGGCGTGAGATTGAAAATTAGTAGGATGATGATGTGGCGCAGGTTGGTGTGAATGTTTTTCGAGTAAAATGAAGGATTAAAGTTAGATGATGATGAGTGATGAAAATATCATCAGGTGGCCGGGGGAGTGGGTTTGATGTTGTATGGGGTAGGTGATGAACCGTGGATGGTGAATATAGGTGATGTAGTATTAGGCTAGGGGATTATTAGATGATGATAAATATTATGGATATATGATGAATGGCATGTATGATGGAGGGCAGAAGCTGTAGGTAATAGGTGATTGATGATGAATGATGTGATGATCTTGGTGAGTTGGCGGATCAGGGAATTTGAGCGAGAATTGGTTTTACGATTTTTTAACCAAATACCACCGAGTTTTCACGAAATTCATCGGGTACCCTCGCACTTTTGAAAATACACCTAGTACCCCTCAGTTTCAACATAATACACCCAAATGCCCTTAGTGACTAACGGCGTTAATCGCCATTAGTCTTAACCCTAATTAGCCTTAATTAACCTAACTAAACCCTAACTTTTAACACTACCCTAACCCTAACACCTAACCCATCCTAACACCACCCCTCCCCTCCTCCCCACCACCCCTAGCAGCCCCCCACCCTCCCCACCCCCGAAGCCCCTCCTCCCCCACCCTCAGTGCCCCCTCCCCACGCGGCTAATTCGCGACAACCCCCCTCCCTCACGCAACTAATTCGCGGCAGGCCCCCCTCCCCCCCCACGCAGCTAATCCACGGCAATTTCCCCGTTGATCAATTTCAACCCCCTCCCCACGTCGATCAATTTCCGCGAACAGTGACGAAAAAAGGGCTGTGGGGGGGGGGAGGGGTTGTTCCAAAATCAAAGAGAGGGGGCGCGAGGGGGGGGGGGGGTGAGGGGACTGTTGGGCTGCTATGGTTTAGGTGCGTGGGGGGAGGGGAGCCGCGGATTAGCTATGTGGGAGAGGGGGAGCCGCCGCGGATTAGGCTGCGTGGGGGAGGGGTTGTGGGGGTGGGCGTGTGGGGGGCTGCTGGGGTGGTGGGGAAGGTGGGGGCTGATGGGGTGGTGAGGAGGGTGGGGGGAGGGTGGTTAGGGTTTGGGTTTTGGGTAGGGTTAGGGTTAGTGGTTAATTACGGTTGAAAACGATAAAATAAGGGTTACTGACTAACTGCGGTTAACGGAGTTAACCGTCGTTAGTCACTAAGGGCATTTGAGTATATTGTTATGAACCTGAGGGGTACCAGGTGCATTTTCATAAATACGAGGTTACCCGGTTAATTTCGTGAAAGCTCGGAGGTATTTGGTAAAAAACCGTTGGTTTTATACGGTGGAGTATTATGTGCGTGAGTTTTGTTTGTGCTGAGAGATTTTGGAGTGTGTTATGTGCCGTGTGTTTGTGAATATGAGCATTGTGGTAAATTATGTTAAGGGGGTAATATAAACAGGTTTAGGTAGTTGGGTTGCAATAGGTTTTTGAAAGATAGTAGGTCTCTAAAAGATTTTTATTAATAAAGATTTTAGAAAAGAGTTAGATAAAATATATTTAAAAACACCATGGAGAATTGGATTATTTTTATAAAAATATTATTTTATTAATAAAACAAATCAATTTTAATTAATTAATTCCATAAATTAAATTGGGCTACAAAAGGGGTTTTAAAAAATTGGGCTTTCATAAAACTATTTTAAAAAGGTTTTGAAGATGCGCTTTTAAAAAAGTTATTTTAAAACGTTTTAGAAAGTGGGTGTTGTACCCTAACATCTACGGCTCCCTTAACGACACGTGGGCTCATCAGAGCCGTACACGTGTCACCCTAGTTAATATGGAAAGAAGGCTTAATCTCTGGGCTATACTCAGTTGGGTTAAAAGGTTGATTTTCTGGCCCAACTGTCAGAACCCAGCACTACAAGGTGGCTGTAGGCGAGTGGTTAATAAACCTTCACCAATCATGGCCTGCCACGTGTCATGATCTGATTCCCAGCCAATCAGAAGCCATTATTCTAGGGCAGATTTTAAGGATAGCTGTCAACTTGCTATCACTATAAATACCCCTGAAATCAGGAGAAAGAGCATTCAATGCAAACAGTGCAAAGTTACTCTGAAAAAATACTCTCTCACTTTCTCTCTCTATCTATACTTTCTCTTACAACTCCTGATATCTGACTTAAGCTTCGGAGGGGGAACCACCACCCAAACCTCCAAGGTGGGTCCCTTTTTGCAGGTTTGGGAACGAAGCTCAGGCTTGGATAAAAGAAGTTCAGACATTTGTTGCACAAGTCTCCAAAGAAGAACATCGAAGGGATACAAATTTACTTGCTCGACAAGGAAGCTAGGCCTGCAGCTTACTTGTTGGACAAGTGGATAAAACATTTGGCGCCGTCTGTGGGGAGACGCAACGATGACTGATTGTCAATCATCCAACATTGCCAAAAATCGAAGTTTTCAAGTTAATGTTGAAGATACGGTGGAACATGAAAGACCACCTAGAGGAAGAGATAGACCCCCGTCCATTGTCAATGTTCCTGGACCAAGTCAGCAACTCGTCATCCAGATGAATCTTGATCGACCAGTGACTGCCGCCCATCTAGAGAATGTTCTGAATGATTTTCAGACTAAGATGGCAGCGGTCGTCCAGAACAAATTAAAAGCAATATGCTGTTTTTTCATCATAATCCGGAGCCAGCCGCTAACAATCCACCTCCTCCTAGGGGACGTTCCCAAGTAGATCGTCCAGGTCCCAGTCGACCTGTTCATCAGGAACCCTCTAGGAGGACGACAAGAGGAAAGCAGCCAGAGGATGGTGATCAGCGAAGAAAGATGGACTGGAACCTAGTGGTGAGGACCCAGGACCATGTTCGTCCAAGCGGGCACCGAGTGGAAACAGATGCCAGAGAATATCTTGAAGCAAAGAAAGCTGCTGCATTACAACGATCAGCTACAGGATCTACACCATACCTGAGAGACCCTCCTTTGAGGTTGTCGTCCAGAGGGGAGGGACGAAGTTTAAGTCACTCTCTTGTTCATCCACGACAGGAGAAGACGGTGGCTCAGCCCATGGTCTATAGGCTTCCAACGCCTGCAAACACGTCGTCTGATCCGGTGTTAAGGGAATATCGTAAGGAGTACATACCCATTGAGGGAAAGATGGGAGCCCTCCGGATTATCTGGCCTACTCCATTCTCGGCCAGGATAATGGAGGCGCCCCCCCTCCCAAAGGTTAAACTCCCTACTATAGAACCTTTTGATGGAACAACAGATCCCGATGATCACTTATCTGCTTACAAACATCAGATGTACGTCCAAGGAGTAGACGATGCCACTTGGTGTAAGAATTTCCCGGCTACCTTGAAGGGTGTAGCTTAGAAGTGGTTCAATAATCTACCCCCAAATTATGTCAACAATTTCACCGAACTCAGTGTCTTATTTACTAGTCATTTCGTTGCAAATCGTCAAGAGCAAAAGACAAGCATGCACTTGGGCAAGGTCGTCCAAGGACCAAAAGAAGTTCTTAGGAGTTTTGTTAAGAGATTCAATCTGGAAGCCCATCAAGTTCAAGATCTCAATGCTAGTGTGGCTTTTGACGCCTTTATAAGGGGTCTGAGGCCAGGAAGTTTTAAGTTTGACCTTGTGAAGAAGAAGATCAATACTCTTGCTGAGGCTTTGAGGGAAGCTGAAGCGTTTATCCACGCTACCGAAGTGTGTGCTGAGGCAAAACATCCCGACTCTAAGAAGCCTGAAGAGGTTGCTCAGCTAAAGAAGAGCAACCCCAAGAAGGCCGAGACTTGGGCTATAACCTCCACCACCACTTCGCCCAGAAGGAGCAAGAGAAAAGAGGCTGAGCCATCCTCATCCAATCCTATCGAATTTAACAAGGACCAATACTCCATTCTCATGGAGATTAAGGATCAATATGAGTTGAAGGCCCCAACTGAGATGAAAACCCCTTATAGAAATAAGGATAAGAGGAAGTACTGCCACTTCCACAAGGATTGCGGTCACGAAACTAATGAATGTAAGCACCTTAAGAAGGCTTTGGAGGAACTAGCTCGAAAGGGAAAGATAAACTCCTATATGCCTCAAGGGGGAAGGAAGTTTCAGAGGAAAGATGATTGGCAGACTAAGAAGAAGGAGAGCGCAAGCACAGACGAAGATGTTGTCCTCGTAATTTCAGGAGGGTTTGCTGCCGGAGGACCAACCAATAGAGGACACAAAAACTACCTTAGGGAGCTTGGCCAAGTTCTGTTAGCTGATTAGACAAAGGCCGAGCCCTTTCCAAGGGTGGTAGTAAGTGAGCAAGATCGGGGCAGGTTGAGGACTCCCCATGATGATCCTTTGGTTGTAGAAATGAAAATAGCAAACTTGAGAGTAAGAAGGATTCTGGTCGACACTGGAAGCTCGACGGATATCATTAGCGCTGATTGCTTGTCCAGATTAAAATTTGATGAGAAAAACTTGGTTCCCGTTCACCATCCCATCATAAGGTTTGGGGGAGGAGTCATCCATCCAATGTGAACTGTTACGTTGCCCGTTCGAATGGGAGAAAAGGATACCGCTAGAACTCTGTTTATCAAGTTCTTGGTGGTCCGAGATTTGACAGCCTACAATGTCATTCTTGGACGACCAACTCTGAATCATGTCAAAGCAGTAATAGTAACTCACCTGATGTTGATGAAGTATGAGTGTGATGATGGCCAGATTGGCTCATTATATGGAGACCAGCAGGTGGCTAGGGAGTGTTATCTGACTACCCTCAAGCCGTCATCATGGAAGATATGCAATGAAGATCAGACGAAGGTTGCCGGTGAAAGGAAAACGTCTGAAAAAGAGAAAGACCAGACGAAGGTGGCTAGCGAGAGGAAAACGTCTGGGATAGTCAAGGACCAAGTGGCCTCATTGAAGATGGCCATTGAGAGCCCTCAGACGCCTCTCGCTCCTTTCAAGGAAGGCGTCTGAGCATCTTACCAGCAAGAAGAGAAAATATGAGATCATCAAGGAAGAGCCTCCCTTGCTTGAAGAAGTGATGGCCATCATGGGACTAGCAATAGAGCGTCCAGAACCAGTCGAGGCCCCAGAAGATGTCTGTCTAGATGAGGCTCGTCCAGAACGAACTTTGAAAATTGGTTCTTCGCTCTCTTTGGGTTTGAGGAGCCTCTTAATCAGCTTGCTGAAAGAATTTCAAGATGTGTTTGCCTATTGCGTTGAAGAGATGCCCGGAATTGATCCGGAGGTAGCCGTCCACCGATTGAATGTTGATCCCAATTTAAAACCTGTTCATCAGAAGAAAAGGCACTTAGGACCGACCAGAAATCAGGCGGTCGACGAAGAAGTTCAGAAGTTGTTGGAATCCAAATTCATCAAAGAAACCTATTATCCAGACTGGATAGCAAATGTGGTCATGGTGCCAAAGCCCAATGGCACCTGGAGGATGTGTGTGGACTACACTGACCTCAACAAGGCTTGTCCTAAGGACAGTTTCCCTTTGACTAAGTTGGATCGTCTGGTAGACTCTACAGCCGGCCATGCTTTACTAAGCTTCATGGACGCTTACTCAGGTTTCCATCAAATTCCCATGTGGCCAGAAGATCAGGACAAAACGTCCTTCATTACTGAAAAAGGACTGTATGTCTGGTTGAGAATGCCATTTGGTCTACGTAATGCTCCGACCACATTTCAAAGATTGATCAATGCTGTCTTTCAGCCGCAGTTGGGAAGGAACATGGAATCATATATTGACAATATGATAGTCAAGAGCCGCCAAGAAGAGAGTCATGTCGGTGATTTGAGAGAAACTTTTGAAACTCTCAGGAAATACAAGTTAAAGGTGAACCCCAGCAAATGTGTCTTTGGGGTCTTGTCGGGGAAGTTCTTAGGTTTCTTGGTAGACCAGAGGGGAATAGAAGCAAATCCCGAGAAGATCCGAGCTATTCTAGACATGAAATATCCGTCAAAGATAAAGGAAGTTCAGAGACTGACGGGTTGCTTGGCTGCCCTTGGACGTTTCTTGTCTAAGTCAGGCGACAAGTGCCATCACTTCTTCGCCACTGTTAAGAAGAGGGCTAAGTTTGAGTGGACAGAGGAGGCGGAGCAAGCACTGCAGCAGGTCAAGGACCACCTTCGGCAGCTGCCTAGGTTGGTCAGCCCAGCCGAGGGGGAAAAGCTGTTTGTATATTTGGCCGTGTCCAGTCAGGCTGTGAGTGCCGTTCTGCTGGCTGAAAGAGAATCCGTGCAAGTCCCAATATACTTTTTGAGTCACGTACTCAAAGACGCGGAAAATAGGTACACTCCAGTAGAGAAGTTTGGATTGGCCCTCGTCATGGCCAGCAGAAAGTTAAGGCCTTATTTCTTGGCGCACAGTATAATCGTCTACACTGATCAACCTTTGAAGCAAGTTCTGCAGAGGATGGAAGCCGCTGGGCGAATGCTAAAATAGGCGGTTGAGCTTAATATGTTTGATATATCATTTGAACCAAGGAAAGCCATCAAAGGGCAAGCCTTGGCAGATTTTATAGTTCAGCTTACTCGGCCAACCATAGAGCCAATATCTGATCCGAAAGGAAGGAAGCACTGGACGCTCATGGTTGATGGATCGTCCACAGTCAATGGATGTGGGGCAGGAATCATTTGTCAATCTCCCGAAGGGGACAAGTTTGAATATGCATTAAGATTCCAATTGAAAGCGTCCAATAACGAAGCTGAATATGAAGCACTCTTAGCTGGAATCAAAATGTGCAAGGCGGCTGGAGCTTTAGAAATTGAGGCCAAGTCAGACTCTCTCTTTGTCGTCAGTCTAGTCAATGGAGATTTTGAATGCAAAGAAGCATCAATGAGCAAATACATGCGCCTGATCAAGGATGAGATTGAGCCATTAAAACGATTTGTTCTCGACCAAGTGACAAGGTCAGAGAATCATCAAGCAGATGCTCTCTCTAAATTGGCCAGCTCGGCTAAAGGTGATGTGCCAAGAACACTTTTTGGGAAGTCAAACCAAAAAAGAGCATTGACCAAGAACATATTATGTTTCTTAGCCGAGGAGCAGTCGGGATGAAGCCTATCATAGAATACAAGAAGACGGGACGATTGCCTTCTGACCCTGTAGAGGCTAAGTATGTGAAGGCTAGAGACAAGTGGTTTGAACTATGGGATGAGACCCTTTACAAGAAGTCATTCAACCGCCCTCTCCTCAAGTGCATCACCAGAAAAGATGGTCTAGAGGTTCTGAAAGAACTCCATGAGGGAGCTTGTGCATCGCACATTGGGGGAAGAGCATTAGGAGAAAAGGCTTTAAGGACGGGGTACTACTGGCCTACCTTGAAGGAAGACGCTCTCGTCTATGCAAAAAAGTGCGATAGTTGCCAGAAGCATGGAAACCTGCATCAGAAGCCGTCCAATTACTTAAGCCCCATCTTGTTCCCCTGCCTTTTGCCAAATGGGGCATGGACATCTTAGGACCTTTCCCGGTGGCAGCTGGGGAAAAGAAGTTTGTGATAATAGCAGTGGACTATTTCACTAAATGGATAGAGGCTGAAGCCATGCGAGGAATAACAACAAACGACGTCAAGGGCTTCATCTGGAAAAACATTATAACTCGTTTTCGCATGCCTCAGTCCATCATCTTTGATAATGGTCCACAGTTCGAAATGCCTAAGTTGAAAGATTGGTTGTCAGAAAGAGAAATCAAAGCTCACTTCGCTGCAGTCACCCACCCACAAGCCAATGGGCAAGTCGAGTCCTTCAAAAAGATTCTATCAAATGGAATCAAGAGGAAGCTGGATAACGCCAAGGGACAATGGGTTGAAGAGCTGCAATTAGTGTTATGGTCCATCAGAACCACCGCCAAAAATTCTACAGGAGAGACGCCTTTCATGTTAGTCTATGACACTGAAGCCGTCTTGCCCATTGAGATTGAAGAACCCACCCTGCGAGTCATGTTGTACACAGAAGATGCCAACTGGGCTGCATTACGCACGGCTTTGGACCAAGTGCCAGAAGTCAGGGGCAATGCCTTGCTAAGAATGCAATTGTACAAGTTGAGAATGGCTCGGGAGTTTAACAAAAGAGTTGTTAGACGACCACTCAAGGTGGGGGATCTTGTTCTAAGAAAAATGTAGGCGGTTGGACGAGCTCAGGAGCTAGGGAAGCTAACACCAAACTGGGAAGGACCTTATCTGATTATCCAAGAGCTGCGCA
Organism: Beta lomatogona; assembly: GCA_947646795.1. Lineage (NCBI taxonomy): Eukaryota > Viridiplantae > Streptophyta > Magnoliopsida > Caryophyllales > Amaranthaceae > Beta > Beta lomatogona. The sequence goes on from CANSNZ010000973.1 coordinate 421,109, forward strand.
GTGGGACTTTTCGTCTCCAAGATCTAGATGGACTATCTATACAGCGTACTTGGAATTCAGATAATTTGAAGAAGTACCACGTCTAACTCAGTTCACTGTCAGATACCTATAAGGTAGTTTGTTGTTACTCCAAAGTGCCACGGCACATGTTAGGAAGAAGAATTGTTTACATGCATCTTGGCATTTAGTCAAGCAAAATCCATATAATACAATTCCTACTTTCTTATTTCTTTGTTTATTTTCACCAAGTTAATTCACTTTGGGGCATTAAATCAGTTACTCGTCTAAAAGTGACAATAACTTGGATAAAAATACAAACAATAATAGAACGTCAAAATTACTCACTTCTATGCCGAACATCACTCCCTCGAAGAGACCGGCCAAAAATATGACACATACATGGCCGTCAAACTGACCAAACCTCTAGTAAGAGTAACGTCAAAGTCTCTGTGAGAAAGCTGGCCTGAAATAAGACCTTAGTAAAGGATACTTACTTTCAAAAGCACGGACAGCTAAGTAGTCCAGACCCTAGTAAGGGATCACTACTTAATGACGAGTGTTGCTCCCTCAAGGAAGCCGGCTAAAACATGCTTTGAACATGTATCTCAAGCTCGTCCATCAATTTCAACAGGCTCGGCCAAGGATGACCGCTCTCCTTCTTGGACTTTGGCTCGCCCACCATGTACGGTTGAGCTAAGCCCAAGAAAGGGGGGATGATAGAAGCCTATAGGACGAGCTAAGGAGAAAAGGTCGTCCAAAAACCAGGAGGACCTAGGCAATAGATGCCCTTGTGATGGTTTGATACTGCAGGACGAGTGTTAGTAGCTCGAGTAAAACGGCTAGAACGTGGCTCGTCCACAGAAACAAACAGGTATTGGCCGCTTTCCCTCTTTGGGCGAGACTCGTCTGTATAAGCAGACTGTCCAAAAATCTAGGACGAATTCCACTAAATACTTGGATACTTTTATGGACGATTGGTAATCGTCCAAGGCCAAGGATGGCAATCTTCTCCTGCATATATTTTGTAAACCGCCCCAGACGAGTCTCTTTTGGCAAGTCTGTTTGTTTCATTCATATTATGCAGACCGTCCAAAAAATTCAGGACGAGTCTATTCTTGTACTTGGAGACAATTTTTACAGATTGAAAATCGTCTAAAGGCAAGCTAGCTGCTCTTTCCTTAAGCATCTGTGCTGGACGTCCAACAATCATGACGCCCAAGAAAGGGCGGATGATAGAAGCCTATAACAATCAAGAAAGCTAGGCTTCATCTTCAGCGTGAGTTTCTTGGTCGTCTTCAGTGTTCCCATCCTCTGCTGCAGCCTTGTCGTCGGACTCTAAAAACTCCGGAGGTTCCTCGGCGCATACCATAGCACGACGACTTGCATCTCGAAGGCCTTGACGGCCCAGTCCTTCGATGTTTCGACGACTTGCATCAACCCTTCCTTGGCATCGTTGAAGGCCTTGGCCGCCTCCCTCTCTAGACGGGCAGTTCTCGCCCTCAGGAGAATATTCTCCCTCCTCATCTGGACAGCGGCAAGAAGAGCAGCATCTCTTTCACCCTTTAGATCTGTAGAGACGGTATCTATGATCATCTTCAGACGGTCTTGCTCCGTGTACAGATCGTTGATGGTAACAAGATAATTCTTGTTCGTGGATTCCAGGTCTGCTGATCTCTTCTCCAAAGCGTCCAGTGACTGACGATGAAGGGTATTGGCCATCTCAATGTCATGGATGGCCTTGTCGCCTGCCGTTGTGGCAAGGTGGACGAGTTTCTTATTCTTTTTTCTCAAGTCGCTTGCCCATTCTTCAGTAAGCATGCTGCGAGCAAAAAGCTGTTGCAATAAAAACCATACAAGTCATTAGACGAGTTACAAAAAGGAAATAAATATACGCAAGTATTAAACCAAAGCGGCAGTAAGTTATACCTCAGCAGCAAGTTGTGACATGTAGCCCACATGCCCGGTCGATGCTCCCCTTAATCCGTTGGTATAGGATTCAGGAAAACACTTGAAGAGCTCCTGCTTAAGCCGATCATTTTCAGCCTTTGACATTTTGACGAAAGCAGGAGAAGACTCCTCGTTCTAGTCTATGGTAGGAGGAGTTGCGGGTATAGCGGGGCCCTTGCCCTTATCTGAAAGAGCGGGAGAGTCAGTTATCTTGATAGGAAAGACGATGGCTTCTCTATTGGACGGACTCATGGACCGTCCACCGACCCGCATCGTCCTAACTATATTCGGGTAATACGACTCACCAGACGAGATTGATGTCGTCCTAATAGCTAGCGGCATCTGAGGCACCAGCTTGGCCACCGAGCCGCTGAAGCCCGGGTAGTTCTCAGCCGCCGCCCCCTGTTCTGAAACAACCAAAGCCAATGCTAACTCTAGCCTGACTTCTGCCAAGTCAGAAGGCAAAGCGTCCAACTGACCGGTGGGGTCAGAACTCTTCCCCTCCTCGGCCGGAGCGGCAGCAGAAGGCTCCTCTTTAAGAGCCTTATCTTTTGGGGGGGGGGCATGGGTTTTTCTCCAACCCCACTTGAAGTAGCCTTCTCCGTCTTCTTTCTAGTAAAGCTCTTAGGCTTTTTTGCCGGAGGCTGGTCCGCGGCCGCCGTTGGCCTCTTTTTGACGAAGACGATTTCCCGGGTGGGAGTTTGTTAGTAGGAGCATTTTTCTGCAAGAAATAAACAAGTTAAAATGACGGACGTCCACACATCAAAACACAAATCAAATTGCAAATCTTCAGACGAAAATTACCCAAAGAAGGAAGGCGTCAAACCTTAAACACCTCCTATCCTAAGGGAATTTCGTCCGAGAAAAACTTCGGATACAGACGAAGCTTATACAAAGAAGGAAGCCGTCACAAAATTGGACGGACTAAAATGACTCCCGTCCAAGGAGAGGCAATCAACTCTTCGTCATGCGTCAGAACCCAAAGCCTCCCAGACGAGAATGGCGCCAAGAAGGTGGTCGTCCGAATATGTACTGGACGCTCGTCCAAAGACTATAAACTCTCAGACGAGTAGGGCCCCAAGAAGGTGGCCGTCCTAGCTTGGATGCTTTCCTTCTTCGGGCTACCCTCGTCCAGAGAGAGTTCTGAATGGTCCTCGTCCAAAGACTATAAACTGTCATACGAGTATGGCCCTAAGAAGGTGGACGTCCAAGCTTGGACGCTTTCCTTCTTCGGGCTACCCTCGTCCAGGGAGAGTTCTGAATGGCACTCGTCCAAAGACTATAAACTCTCAGACGAGTATGGCCCCAAGAAGGTGGTCGTCCAAGCTTTGACGCTTTCCTTCTTCGGGCTACCGTCGTCCAGAAAGAGCTCTGAATGGCACTCGTCCAAAGACTATAAACTCTCAGACGAGTATGGCCCCAAGAAGGTGGCCGTCCAAGCTTGGACGTTCTCCTTCTTTGGGTGATTCTCGTCCAAAAATTGGATGCCAATTCCAGACGAGCCAGAATGATCCTCGTCTTTTAAAAAAAAAAAACACTTACCAGCGTCTCAGCCCTCTTTTCGGCGCTGCTTTTGGCATATTCCTTCCACAAATTGTCTGTGAATTTAGACATACTTATGTCTCCCGTCCAAGAAGCTTTGAGACGAGTTATGGCCGAGTCAGCAGCAAAAAGAAAAAATTGGTTAGTATAATGAATTATGGACGAAGAATTTTACTTGGGGGATTTTGAATATATACCTTTATCATCGGCCAACCGCAAGCCGGCGGCCACCAAGATGTCGTCTTGGTAAAACATTTCTTTAAAGGGTATCCAGTTAGATGGTCCCTTAAAAGATCGTTGGCCGGGCCTGTAGTACTCCTTTACTCTGAAGTACTCCACCAATTCTTCGTCGAAGCTATCCTCCAGGTCCAGCCAGGATTGCTTCCGCCCCGTATTCGTGACGGACTGATTGTAGAATCTATAGCCCTTAGTTGCCGAATCATTGGCCGCCTTTAAGAAGATGAAGTCAGCCTTCCATTCATGCATCTTCGACGGCTTTCCCCTAGCCATCATAAAGCAGGGACGGTTGCAGATGCTGAGCCATGCCCCGTCCACGGCCCCAGGTACCTTGGCCGCATAATGGATGTGAGTAAAGGCTTGAAGGGAAAGGGCTAGGCCGCGCAGCTCACAGACGGCAATGAACGTCAAGACGTTGTGCCAAGCGTTTGGAGCCAGCTGATTATGGCCGATGTGGTAGTACTGAAGCACTTGTTCTATGAATTCATGGAGAGGGAACCTCAATCCCGCGTCCAAGGCCAGTTTATAGACGGCGAAATGGTTCCTGGGAGCGCTCAGGATCGTCGCGTCTTTATTTGGCATGACAAAGGAAAAGCCCGGCATGGGCATGTAGGACAATAAATAGCTAGGGTCTGGGCCGATTTTCTCTAACCATTTACGATTGACCAAAATGAAGCCAGGGTCAGAGAGGGGACCTAGACGCCTTTTAATTTCCGACGAGGTAGTGGAGGCCTCGTCTGACTCTTCGGCATTATCAGACTCACTGACGTTATTATCACCTTCGCCGGTTTCCTCCATGATGGTGTCCCTGCCAGAAGTACTGGCCTCAGGGTTGATTTTGGCTTCTAAAATATGGTCAGGGGAAGGAGGGCCGTCCAAAGGCCCAGCACTTTGAACCTCTCTTGCCTCGTCTGGCACCCATCCAGCAGATTCCTCCATATCCGAACCATTTGACGGGATTATTACCTTTCGTCTTAGACGGGCCGTTTGCTTGACGCGAGCCAAATTACCCTGCACAGGTAAAGACTGGGTCGTCTGACTTTCTCGGCCAAAACCATGAAAAAATATATACTCGGCCAGAAGAGGCCCAACTCTAGAATGTGCCGAAGAAGAAGTATTGGTTCTAGGGTCAAGGCAAGCTCTTGGTCGGCTAGGATTATTTGACGAAGAAGATTCCATTTTATTGATTTTCTAAGAAAAAATAAAGAATAAACAAGAATGAAAAGAACAAAGAAACGATACCTGCTAAGAACGTCTGGACGATTCGGTGAAGAATGTTGAAGCTGGACGATATCTCTCTCTCTCTAGAATAGTTTGCAGAGCTCCTCTCTCTAGAAAAATTCGTTCAAGGTGTGAAATGACTAAATGTTCTCACACCAAGAATATTTATAGGGGGGTAAAAAACTTGTGGAGCCAGTCAAAAATGACCGAAGAAAAGAAGGTAACGGTCGGTTATGACCGGTGAAATCTTGGAAAAGGCGCGTCATTTCCTTCATTTTGAATACACTACCTTCTGTAAAACGGGCCTTAACTATCAGATGGGCCAACGAAAAGCTACCTTGGGTAAAAGGGCATTAACCGTCAGATGGGCCAACAGTGAAAGCCCTTTTAGGGGCAAATGTTGTAGCATAACATCTACGGCTCCCTTAACGACACGTGGGCTCATCAGAGCCATACACGTGTCACCCTAGTTAATAAGGAAAGAAGGCTTAATCTCTGGGCTATACTCAGTTGGGTTAAAAGGTTGATTTTCTGGCCCAACAGTCAGAACCCAGCACTGCAAGGTGGCTGCAGGAGAGTGGTTAATAAACCTTCACCAATCATGGCCTGCCACATGTCATGATCTGATTCCCCAGCCAACCAGAAGCCACTATTCTAGGGCAGATTTTAAGGATAGTTGTCAACTTGCTATCACTATAAATACCCCTGAAATCAGGAGAAAGATCATTCAATGCAAACAGTGCAAAGTTACTCTAAAAAAATACTCTCTCACTTTCTCTCTCTATTTCTACTTTCTCTTACAACTCCTGATATCTGACTTAAGCTTTGGAGGGGGAACCACCACCCAAACCTCCAAGGTGGGTCCCTTTTTGCAGGTTTGGGAACGAAGCTCAGGCTTGGATAAAAGAAGTTCAGACATTTGCTGCACAAGTCTCCAAAGAAGAACATCGAAGGGATACAAATTTACTTGCTCGACAAGGAAGCTAGACCTGCAGCTTACTTGTTGGACAAGTGGATAAAACAGTGGGCATAGTAAAAATATTTATAAAACAGATTTTCGGAAACAGATTAATAAAACGGGTTAGAAAATGGATTTGGGCTTAAAACAATATATTTTAGACTCGTTCTTTACTTTTACCTCGATCAGGACCAATTGGAGCGGGGCATTAGTCATCATAGGGTACTAAATGGGGAGACACGATTATGTGACTACACTCATTCATGAATAAATATTTACATCACCAATTCATATATATATGAGGATCAAATAAAATTCAATCACAGCAATAGAATAAAATATTCCCCATTCGCGTACTAAAATAAATTCTTGCTCACTAGAATAACTAAATAATCACTTTTTATTTCTCAAAATGATGATGATAATATTTTTCCAATCCATAATAACTATACTTATTCCTTAACCAAGATAAAGATATTAAAGAAAGAAATTTAAACCATTATAACTTGACTACTTATCCAACAACTAATCTTAAATCATAATTAAAAAGTCTATGGAGACACATTATCAGTCTTATCCTTAGTTTCCTTGTACTTCTCTGGAGTGAACATCTCATCTTCAAAATCTTCAATGTCTTCACTATCATAGTAGAAGCAATATGAAATTCTAGCTCTAGTAGATCTTTGAATCTTCTTAGGTTGAGGCTCGTCCTCTTCTGACTCAAAATCACTCTCAGCCCTTAAAACATCATGGTAGATGTCTATTCTGGTATGCTCTCTAGCATGATCAAACTACTGAATGACCTTATCATCACTATTTGGAATGCCTACTTTTAATACATGACGCATGATGACCTCTAGGCTATTGAAATTCTCGCTATCGGACTCCATATTGGACTTATCATCACTAAGCACAATAGGGTTGAAGTAGCTTCCTAATCGAGCAGCTTAACTATCAGACATGACTAAAGATCCTATAACAGATGAATACGGCATCTATAAGTATGTAATACCCTAACTTAGCGTATGTTCCCAAGAATAAACAATAAGCAAGAATAAACAAATAAATTTAAAGCTAGGAATAACACTAAATAGTAAAGCAGATAAGAAAAACATAAACATGATGAACTAAATATTTAAATGCAGACATATAATATTTCTATCCTATATGCCCTTCCTATACTACCCATCTCTCACAAAATTAATAAAGTAACCAAAATAAATTAGAAGCATAAAAATAAATAACTAGTAAATAATATATAAAATTTTCGAACTTATAAAAAGAACTGAAAAAATAACGAAAATCAGAATTTTCGAACAAAAAGAAATTTGAACCGAAGAAATAAAATAAAATAAAAATTTCGGACGTTTAAAAAAAATATTTTCGAACCTATTTTTAAAATTTGAAACATGTTTCGAAAAAAAAAATATGATTTAAGCACAACGAATAAGTAGGAGCTCGTTTTCCATGAAATTCATTTTAAGTAACTAGGCGCCTAAAATTTAGGGTTGGCACGAAAGGCCAATAAAAACTAAAGCTCTGATACCACTTTGTAACACCCCGATAATTCTATATTTTCCAAAATACCTTTTTAATATAGAACATAGAGAATTACCAAAGCATTATCGCCCGTGTGATAACGTATCGACTTATTCAAAATTTTGCAGCGGAAAACAATAAACAACTTTAAAAATAATAAGCCTAGTAAACCAAAAGTCAAACTCCAAAAACCAAAGTCAACAGTCAATCAAACCAAAGTCAACTATACCAAAGTCAACCAAATTAAAACAATTATAAAGTATAAAAGTTAAACACAAGCTCTCCACGAATCTCGAACCCATGATGCATCATCTTCAAACCTGAAATGGACAGTGCGCTATTGATCCCGAGAGACTTCTCACCAAATGGGTCACCACAGAATCAATAAGGCATAGCCATGATTGTCATACACAACAAAAGCATGTAATCAGCAAAGATGAGTACTACAAGGTAAACAAATATAAAACCTAACATGATACTAATGAACATTAAGACAAAGATAAATAATAATATAACATACTACTTTGCTCAACTAGACTCTTCAACTCAAATTAATTATAACTTAGATTGAATAAGTAATGGAAACAATTGTCCAAACCAAACTAGTCTTCAATTTAGAAGACGAAGTACGGGCGCGACTACGTACTTCCCCTGACCAACGATATCGAGGAACCTTTTAAATAAAATAGGACACGGTGATCAGTTCGATCCCAAGAAAAGTCATGGGCTACCACCATGTACTCCAACTCATACAAGTCCAACACTTCAGATGTGCACAAGTCTAAAGCTTATTGCTATTCACTTTCTACTTTGAGTGATTAATACAAATAATATAATCATCAAGCATACATAAACTTCCATTTTTAGCTTAGGATTACAACATAATTCTTAATCCCTCATGTGAATTAATAAAATAAAGTTCTTTATCTCATATGCTTGCATCAATCATCCATACAAACATAATTTAAGCAACATAATCCACATGCTTCACACAACGGCATAAAACATGCAATTCCAAATGAATTATAAATCATATATGAACTATAAACAGTTCCCTATACATGATACTACATCAATCCCGTCCTTAGGACATAATACTAATCCAACCAACACATAGGTATGTACGTACCTTGTGTAGACAATATGCGAGGCCACTTTAATAATCTTATAAGTCGCCTAAAGAGAATTCTCCGCCTACCAATTATCAACAAAACCACTAATCAATACTCAATCAAAATTCCAGCAACATTTAAATATGTTAAACTCTCTTTAAAAGTGTTTAAAAAATCTTTTTTAACCATTAAAACTGCACTATTAATGTCTCCTAGTATAGTACCACTATACTAGTCATTAAAAATCCTCAAAAATCCATCATAACCATACTAATAAAAATTCCAGCAACTTATAATATGTTTAAAACAATTTAAAACATGCTTAGACATAATCATAATCATAATCATAAGAGTATCCAAGTTCATAAACTATAATATAATACTATGATTTTCTAATTCATAAAACACTAAAAAATCCATACTTTGATACTTAAAACCCTAGTTTAAACATAATTAATAATTCTGAAATTTTAATTACTTTACTATATAAATACATAATCTAAATTTTATATTTCAATCATCAAACTATAAACTTTAATCATTAAAACATAATCGATCCTTAAAGTTTTGAGCCATTTTTGGCTTACTCTTTGGAAGAAGATGGGTACTAAGCTGAAATTTAGTACTTAAAGTCACCCTCAAACCGATGGCCAAACCGAAGTCACAAATAGGACTTTGGGAACTCTTCTTCGATTAGCTACAAGGAGTCCTAAGCAATGGGAAGACATGCTTCCTCATGCTGAATTTGCTTACAATAGGGTTCTTAGCAAGACTACAAGCCTAAGTCCATTCAATGTTGTTTATGGCCAAAATCCGAGCACTCCTATGGATCTAGCTCCTTTTCCTACTCCACAAAAGTATAGTCATGAGGCTGATGTGAGAATCAAAGAAATCAAGCAACTCCATGCATATGTGCGTGAGAAGATCATCAAAGCAAATGAGAAGGTGAAGGCACGAGTTGATAAGAAGAGAAGAGATGTGCACTTTCAACCGGGTGAGCTAGTTTGGATTCATCTTACGAAGGAACGTTTTCCTTCCAAAAGGAAATCTAAATTACACCCTAGACGGATGGTCCTTTTCCTATCATTGGTAAGGTGAATGACAATGCATATCAAGTTGAGCTTTCGGGAGATTATGGTGTTTCTAGCACTTTCAATGTAGCGGATTTAAGTGCCTACCATGGGGATGATGATGAGCTTCGTAGCTTGAGTGCAAGCTCTTCCAAAGAAGGGGAGGATGATGGAGGACCATCTTCTCCTACTCTTTTTTTAGTAAAGGATACGAAGCTCATTCACTTGGTGACTGCTACTATTGATGAGGTACTTAACCTCACTCCATTGACTTATGTTCATGGTGATCAAGTTGTTGTTAACTTGGTTGCTTAAGTTCGTTTGTCAAATATCTTTTCTTGCTTTCTAGTTAACTTAGTTGCATTTCCATTCATAGATTGAGTCAAGTTGTTTCATTGTTGGTTCAGTATTACTTGAGTTGTATTTGAATTCCCTAAAGCTAAGAGTCATAGTGTTGTTATGATTCTAAATACTAGAGTCCTAGTGTAAGCATGCCTCTTAGGCATGTGATTTAGTTGAGTTGTAAGAGTCCTAGTACTAATGGGTCTTCTATGGAGTGGAGATATTTATGTGCAGCTTTCAAGATTCAAAAGAGGCGTGCTGAAGATCATGGTGTAACAACCAACAAGTTGTTACTAGCATCAAGGCCACATCCAAAGTGGTTGCCTACATTCTAGGAACTACCTCCTCTTTTTGTGCGTGCAAGTTGTGGGTGTTGAGAGACATGGCTAGCAAGGACTAAGAAAAGGGCTGAAGTTGTTCCATAAACCAAGGGAGTTGTGCGCCTAGTTGGAGGAGTGCTCGAATAACAACATTCCCATGTTCATCATGTTCCTCCATGATCAGCCGAAAATGGAGAAGTGCTTCCACACCATTATCATCCATCACTACATGATCTAATTAGTGCTTTAATTAGTTAATTTATTTTAATTATTTTTATTAAGAAAATCTGGTTGTACTTCATGTATTTAAGGACGAATGATTATGAATGAAAAGGCAGCGAAGTTCAAACCAACACATTGTGTGAATTGAAATTGAGTTAACTTTAATTCTTGGATTGGAATTGAGTGAACTTGTCCTATGCTTAATTAGTTTTAGCAAGCTAATTTGTGATCTTAGGAAGGTCTAATCATTTAAAGTGGTGTATCTGTATCTCTAAGTGATAGATTCCCGCCCAACCTTTTGTGTGTTCATCCACGCTTGGTTGCATATCTTTCGTTACTTCATATGTGTTCCAACTTGATAGTTCGAGCATATATCAGTCATTACCTTCACAAATAATGCAACCAAGAGATACTGCCAATGTCATCACTCTTAGGAGTGGACTACAGTATGATGGTCTAGAGAGGCCTAAGGATGATCCGGTTGAGCTAGAAAAGAATGAAGCTGTCACTGAAAATTACACAGCTCCTAAGGAGGCCAACAATGTAAAGAAGTAGACAGTAGCTGATAAAGTTCCATCAACCACTCATGTGATCAAGGTACTGTTCCCCAATCGCCTATTAAAGAATACGGCTGATCACCAGCTCCGTAAGTTTTTGGAGGTAGTAAAAAGTCTTCAGGTAACTGTCCCTTTTACTGAACTTATTACTCAAGTTCCTGCATATGCTAAATTTTTGAAGGAAATTCTGACTAGGAAGAGAGCCCTTAATGAAGTTGAAACTGTTGCCTCACTGAAGAATTTAGTGCTCTTTTGCAAAATCAGTCCCCACCTAAATTGAAAGACCCGGGGAGTTTCTCTATCCCTTGTAACATTGGCACCATTTTTATCGATAAAGCTTTATGTGATTTGGGTGCTAGTGTTAATGTCATGCCCCTTACTGTTTGCAAAAAGCTTGACATGAGAGACTTAAAATGTACCAATATTACTCTTCAAATGCCCGACCGTTCTGTTAAATACCCCCTATGTATCTTTGAGGATGTCCCTGTGAGGGTAGGTAGATTTTTTATTCCTGTGGATTTTGTTGTGCTTGACATGGAAGAGGATACTCAGATCCCAATTATTCTAGGGAGACCATTCCTTCATACTGCTGGAGGTGTCATAGATGCTAAGAATGGAAAATTAACTTTGACTGTGGGAGATGATAAGGTGACTTTTAGTTTGACCAATGCCTTGAGAAGTCCAATGATAGAGGAAGCTTGTTATAGAATTGATGTCATTGATGTGCTAGTTAATGATGACATGCCTCAATCCCTTCTACGGGATCCTTTGGAGGCTTTGCATTGTTTTGCATCTTCTACAGGTGATGGTAGTCCCTTGAGTGCTGAAGTGGATGATTGGGAAGCTGTTCTTACAAGTGAAGCGCTTGACAGTATTACCACTCACGAGAAGGAAAGGTTAGTATATGCTACTCAACCGGTAGAGGTAAAGAAACCTTAACTGGAACCCCTCCTTCCTTCTCTGAGATATGCTTTTCTGGATGAATCTGAAAATTATACTGTGATTGTTAGTGCTTCACTGAATGAAGGTCAAATGTCTCATCTTTTGTCTATTTTGAGAAAACATAAAAAAGCCATTGGATATAGTATTGATGATTTGAAAGGTATAATCCCTGACTTTTGCATGCATAAAATTCACCTAGAGGATGATCATCGTCCTATTATACAAGGCCAACGTTGTTTGAACCCCAATATGCAGGAAGTGGTCAAGAAAGAGGTTATGAAGTTGCTTGATGCTGCAATCATCTACCCCATTGCTGACTCTAAGTGGGTGAGTCCATTTCAAGTGGTTCCTAAAAAGGGAGGTACTACTGTGATCAAAAATGAGAAAAATGAATTAATTGCTACAAGAGTAGTAATTGGTTGGCGTATGTGTATTGACTATAGGAAATTAAATGTTGCCACCAAGAAAAGTCACTTTCCCCTCCCCTTCATTGATCAAATGTTGGAAAGGCTAGCTTGTCACTCTTATTTTTGTTATCTAGATGGATATTCAAGTTTCTTCCTAATACCTATCCATCCAGACGACCAGGAGAAGACCACCTTTACATGCCCTTATGGTACCTTTGCCTATCGAAGGATGCCATTTGGACTATGCAATGCCCCCGCCACCTTCCAATGATGTATGATGGCCATTGATGTGACCAAGTTATGTGCGATTATAGAATGTTGAGAAGCCCATTTCACTAAGGTTTAAGGTTTAAGAAGGAGAGCTTGACTCATCTAAACCTTAGTGTGGAGAAGAGGGAGTAATGATGAATTTGCGATATTAGAGGAGATTTAAGGATATTTTGTGGTTATATGTGTTTATGATCATTGACAGGTGGATTCCCATCCCGTGTTTGCGATCCATTCAACATAAAAAGAACACAAAGTTCATTGGAGTCTAGAGTCATATGGTGGAGGCATCTAAGTTCATCTCGTGGCTCTACAACATTGTTTGCCCACCATGGGCGTTGAAGAGCCCACCTCGGGCGTTTGTAAAGAAGGTCGGATCCTGGGCAATAGTGAGTGCCCGAGCTGCGCACCACACACGCACGGCCCGCGCATATCGAGCCTCACAGATCATGCGCAGCACCAGCATGCCCGACTCGCGCACCAGCATCGTACGAGTCGCGCACTTCGAGAGGAAGCATGAGATTCACAACAGCGAAGGTGTGACATTGACAGTGGCGAGTGCCCGACTCGCGCATAGACAACACAAGACTCGCGCAATGCGAGCGGAGAGTGCTTCTTGGCAGCAGCGAAGGACCGAGTCGCACACCATAGCTGCCGACTCGCGCACTTCGACGCGGCTATGACTCTTCGACAGTTTTCAGCTTTCCCTTAGGTTTAATTAATGAAAAACGTTGTTTTGTTTGGGGGGTTATGTAATTTCTGAACCTAATGAGAGAGGATAGATAAGAAGAGCCCTAATCCCTATCTTCCCTTTTGAAGTTTCGAATCATTAGTTTGAAGATTTCTTGGATGGATGCTATGTCGATCGTAGCCTAAATCTAGTCTTGAGAACGGTTAATCAAGCTTCGGTCTATTATTGTGAGGTTTCTCTTTGTTGACTTTATCTTAATTATAATTGTGAATCCTTATTCTTGATCTATGATTATTGTATGTGTTGCTAGGAGTACTACTAGTTTATACGTCCGATTTATCTTTCGCTAGGATTTAGAATTGATGCCGAATCATCTGTTCTTCTTTCATGAGTAGCAATCTAGGGTTTGATTAATGGAACTGATTATTCTTGATTATTCACTAGAGAAATCACAATTTCTAATTTAAATTTTTTGTGCTAGCAATTTGTTGATTGGCTCATTGTTTCCTTGTTCGTTGATGTTCTATTGATTTGAATTTAATCTCTGATTAGATTAGATTAATCTTTAGTTCAAGTTTTATGATCATCTGATTGTGATTGTTTAACGGTACTTTTGAGGGAAAGGAATTTGATTTCCAACTTTGAGTAATTAAGAGTAAAGTTACACATTTGAGAAACCAATGATCAATAGTATGAATCGAAGAGACCATTAACCGAACTCAATATTCTTCTCTTCTTGATTACATTACTTCTTTATTGTTCTTTAGTTCTTCGTATTTAGTATTCAATTCTTTAAACGCAAAACCCCCATTTGATCTATTATAAGCACGAGTTAGTCCCCAAGTCTCTGTGGATACGACCCTACTTGCCACTTACATTCATTTGTTTTGGAAAGAAGGAAAATAAACTTTTATCTTTGGCAACGCGTACGACCGCGTTCCACCAGCCATCTTTTCTGAGTTCATTGAGTCCATTATGGAAGTGTTTATGGATGACTTTAGCGTGTATGGAATTGATTTTGATGCATGTTTGATAAATTTGGCTAAAGTTTTTAATAGACGTGAAGATGTCAATCTTGTACTGAACTGGGAGAAATACCACTTCATGGTTACTGAAGGAGTGGTACTTGGTCATATTAATTCTGAATGTGGCATCCAGGTGGATAAAGCAAAAATTCAAGTGATTGAGTTATTACCCCCTCATGTGAATGTCAAAGGAATACGAGGCTTTCTTGATCATGCGGGGTTTTACCACCGCTTCATCAAGGATTTCTCTAAAATTGCTAAACCACTTACTCAGTTGCTCCTCAAGGATGCCCCGTTCATGTTTACTGATGAGTGTCTTGTGTCTTTCAACAGGATTAAGCAAGCTTTGATTACTGCTCCTATCATTCGATCTCTGGATTGGACCATTCCATTCGAGATTATGTGTAATGCTAGCGACTATGATGTGGGAGCTGTGCTTGGTCAGAGGAAGGACAACGTCCTCCATGCAATATACTATGCTAGTAAGACACTAGATGAAGCTCAAGTTAACTATGCCACCACTAAGAAAGAGCTTATAGTTGTGGTCTATGCACTAGATAAGTTCAGGACATATTTGCTGGGGTCTAAGGTCATTGTTTATGCCGACCATGCAGCATTGAAGTACCTCGTAGCCAAAAAGGAGGCAAAGCCTAGACTCGTTCGGTGGATTTTGCTGCTCCTAGAATTCGACTTTGAGATTAGAGATAAAAAGGGAGCAGACAAAGTAGTGGCTGATCATTTGTTCATATTGCGGTATGAGGATATGGAAGAGGGTCTACCCATTGATGACTCCTTTCCTGATAATAAGCTCCTGGCAGTCACTTCAGTCACCCCGTGGTATGCAGACTTCGCCAATTTCTGTGTCAGTGGACATACTCCCCAGAGCTGAGTTACGAGCAGAGGAAGAAGTTCCTTCATGAGGCTAAAAAGTACTTTTGGGATGACCCTCTACTTTACAAGCTTTCTGCTAACACCATCTATAGGCGATGTATCCCAGAATGGGAGGTGTATGACATTCTGAAGCACTCCCACTCCCTTTCATGTGGAGGCCATGCTGGGCCCTCCAAAACAGTAGCTAAGGTACTTCAGTCTGGTTTTATTGGCCCACTTTATTTCATGATGCTAGTACCTCTGTTAAGTCTTGTGATGCATGCCAACGAACAGGAAATTTTTCCCGTAGACATGAGATGCCGCAAACCCCCATTTTGGAAGTTGAATTATTTGATGTATGGGGTATTGATTTTATGGGCCATTTTCCCTCTTCCTCAGGCAATAATTTCGTACTTGTTTCTGTTGACTATGTGTCTTAGTGGGTAGAAGCCATTGCATCACCAACTAACGACTACAAAGGCGTTATGAAAATGTTCAAAAAGATTATATTTCCAAGGATTGGGGTACCAAGGGTTGTCATTAGTGATGGTGGATCTCATTTTCACAAAAGAACTTTTGAGGCTCTGCTTAAGAAATATGGTGTCTACCATAGGATTGGCCTAGCATATCACCCTCAGACAAGTGGGCAGGTAGAAGTGTCTAATCGTTAGATAAAGAATATCTTAGAGAAGGTGGTAACAAATCTAGGAAGGACTAGAGTGACAAATTAGATGACACTTTATGGGCTTACATAACTGCTTTTAAGACCCCTATTGGCACCACCCCTTACAGGTTAGTCTATGGGAAAGCATGCCACATACCCATTGAGCTAGAGTATAAGCCTTTTTGGGCTGTTAAGGAGCTAAACCTTGATGCTAAATTAGCAGGAGAAAAAAAACGCTATTCTGATTAATGAGCTTGATGAACTCCGGTTGAATGCTTATGATAGTTCGCGTCTCTACAAAGAGCGCACTAAGAGATAGCATGATAAGAAAATTTTGAGTAGAGAGTTCTCTATTGGTGACAAGGTTTTATTGTATAACTCTGGACTAAAACTTTTCCCTGGTAAGTTGAAGTCTAGGTGGTCTGGTCCATTTTCTGTCACTAATGCTAACAAGTTTGGTTCAATTGAGGTGATGAGTGCAACAGGTGAAAAGTTCAGGGTTAATGGCCAACGCTTAAAGTTGTACCATACAAGAGCTCATGTTGGATCTGTGGAGGAATTATACCTCCAACCCCCTTCCCCTTCTACTTGAGGCATGAGGCATTATGGTCGTGCGGGACCTTTATAAACCAGCGCTGATCGGGAGGGAACCCGATTTCCCTTTTCCTTTTCTTTTCTTCTTTTTTTTTTAGATTTGCTAATTTTTGTAGTTTTGGTGAGAGAGTGAGAGGGTACTAATCATTGTTCGGAGGCTATATGTGTACAGGAATTTTTAACATAGCAGATTGTGTTGTTGTCCCGTTGGAAAGACCTCAAAAACCAAGGAATCCACCTGTTGGGCATTCGCTCGATCCAGTAGGGAAATACCGCCCGATCGGGCCCGCAAAGAAAACGCTAAACCACAAGAAAAAGGAACACGCCCGATTCCATCGGGCTGAACCTCCTGATCGGGCAGCTGTTCAGTCAACGAAAAAGGTTCGCCTGTTTTCATCGGGTCATATCGCCCGATCTGGCAGGTACTCCGTCAAATTTGGAACGACAAAGCATATCGGTCGATTGAATCGGGCGTGGCCGCCTGATCAGACCCACAACTAATTTTTGGGAGACAAAAACGAAGAAATAAACTCCGCCCGATTGAATTGGGCCATGTTCGCCCGATTGGGCCGTTGCCAAGCGGGCAGCTCTAAGTCCCGATTTCTCACTTTTTTTCACTCATTCATCTCACAATCTCTCTCTCTCTCTTTCTCCTTCAAACCCTAACCCCCAATTTTCATCTTCTTCCCCAAATTCATCCTCCACCATTAAAGACCTCCATTCAAGCTACTTCAATCTTCACAAAATCACTCCTCCCATCATCACCTACAGATTTCTTACTCCATCCTCTTCACTTTCTTTCACTCCCCTCACATCCATCTTCTTCCTCCTTCCTTCCACCATTAAAGTGAGTGAAAAACTTCCCTCCATCATCCACCGTTAAAGTGAGTGAGAAATCCTTTAAATTCTCACATTTTTTTCCAAGCAATATGAATTTGAGGAGGCGCCGCAAATCTGGTACTGGGTCTCAACCACAACAACCACCACCACCACCACCGGCCATCCCACGGGACGATACCTTTCCGAAAGCCATCTTCATCTCGAAAGAGCAAGGCGAAAATTTCAGGGCCTAAAAGGGTGCGAGGTAAGTCCTACCCATTTTTTTTTTACATTGAATTTTTGAGTAAATTGGGTATCGCATCTAAATTTAAGGACTTCATGAAAATCATTAGGATGGAATCATTTTTTAATACATACCCTGTGCTTGTTTATGAATTTAATAGTAGTCTAGAGGTTACCAAACCCCGAATTGGACACGTTTCCCATGTGTCATATAGACTACTTAATCAGGAATTCTGCCTATCCCTCCCAGAATTTGCTAGAATTCTCCGAGTCCAATGTCGGGGGGAGATTGGGCATCGCCCTAACTACCACCACCATGATACTTACTATGCCATCACGAGTGATGAAAATGACTTCACCCTACAACACTGTAATGCCAAATTCGTCCACCAACCCATCTTCAAACTTTGGGTACGGTTTATGTCTCAGATACTGTTTGGGCGGTTTGGGCGGGTGGAAGGACAATTGATCAGGGGCGACGAATTTTACTTGATAGGAAGCTATATGCTTAGAGGGTCACATCGCCAGTTTCAATATAACATCCCTCACCATGTTGCACTCCAAATGGAGCGTATTGCTACCACATTTCCTTAGAGGCGAGCCGACGGTACCTTGACCTCTCATGCCATTGTGAATGGGGGGCTGGTTATTCTTTCTGCTAGGAAAGTCTCCGGTTTTGATAAGACCCGCTACCAGCTGGCCATAGGAACTACCCTCATGGATTATGCATACCTAGATCACCTCCACTAGTTAGAGAGGGCTAAAGACAAATACCAGTGGAGCATACACGAGTTGCGCTCTATTGAGTTGCCTAGTCCTTTAGCTAAAATCAAACCCGGGCAACCACACTACCACCATCCCATTGCCGGTACTGATTTTCCCACCCCCGTCCCTGAGATACCCCAGCGCACCTTTCACCGCCTCCAACCCCATTCTGATGATATTGCCTCTACTTTCTGATGCTCCCCCTCCCCCATATTCTGTTGTTCCTCCTTCTTTTGATTTTCAGGATATGATGAACATGCTCCAGCTAATGGAGTCTAGCATCACTGCCAACTCTGCAGCCATCCAGAGCATCGACCAGCGGGTTGATGCCAACTCCGCAGCTATCTAGAGCATTAGCCAGCGTGTTGATACATTGGCCAATGATCAACATCTAGCCATGTATCCCATGTACGATGAATACTGCAGACTTCATAGGATTGCTGAAACAGATGCGCACCCATCTTGGCACACTTGGAACCCGAGTTACAGCCAGCCGGGATCCAGTAGTAGGGGTGGCGGAGGTGAGGATGATGATGGTGATGAAACTTATATGGATGACTGATATCCATGTCTTTCCTTTCCCTTGTTGCGATGCGGTCATTGCCAAGTTCAGCTTGGTGGAGGATTTCTGTAAGTACTTGTCTCTCTTTTACTGCTTTTTAGGTTAGTTAAGTTAATTTAATTGCTTTGAAAAAAAAGAAAAAAAGATGAAATATTGCTGGAAAAAAACACCAAAAATACGATTTGAATATGAATAGATTGATTGCTTCCCTGTGCCCCGAACTTTGCTTTGAAAAATGATTTAACTCATTATACTGGATATTTGGGCATTTGTGATTGGGATGCTGTGATGTGATCTCTGATTGCCTTGATCTTGAGTGGATTTTGATGATAAAGCGCATACTTTAACTGCATGCTTAAATTGGTTAGATTGTGAGGATTTATTCTAACCTTCAGATTTATATCTATATCCGGTATATTCTTGTGTGTTAGTTCCTCGTAGCATTCTTATCTTGACTTTGGCATTGTACTCGTTGATTTCTCATTATTTTGGACATGTGCTGTGATAGAGGCGTTCATTTGTTTAATTTTTAAGCCTCAGAGTTGTTAAATGAATCGTTTTCCCCTAGCCCCGCTGAGCCTAATGACTTTTTGGATCTATATTAAGCTACATTACACACTTTGAGCCTTTACAATGATTATTGTCCCAAACCTAGCTTGGGGGAGCATTTGTTAGGTTGATATTATATTGTCTGGTTAATTCTGTGGGTTGTTGGAAAATAATGTCATCTTGGTACAAAGAAAAGAGTAAAAGTAAAGTGAAAAAAAAAAAAGAGAAAAAAAAAATATACATGAAAAGTCTCCATGATCTTCTCTCATTAAGTTTCAAGAAATTTTGATTCATGAAAAATTATTGAAAATTATATTAAAGGAGACAACTATTGGTTGGTTCGTGAAATTTCAGAGTTGGTTATTATCTTGGTCATGTTGTTGAGGTCATGGGAGTTGTTTCGACCACATCTAGTCTTACTAGCGTTTTTTGCTCCCCTTTTCTTGGCTTTTCCACCACATTCCTTAGATAATTTCTTTACCTTTACCCGAGCCCCATTACAACCCTGAGAAAGACCTTTTGAGCACGTGTTTGATTGTTTATTGGAATAATACTGAGTCAATATGCCAAAGTTGAAGACTAAGTTTGTTTTCTGAGTCGACCTTATTAGGATGAGCGATATTATACCTTTTCTAAACACATGAGAGAGTGAGTGGAAAGGGATATTATGGTTGGGTTGATGAGCGATCGGGCACATTTTATGCTCGCCACAAAATTGAGAGGAGTGACACCTTGGTGAGCACCTTTTCAAGATTTGCATGTTATGTAGGGCAGCTGCATTTGATGGTTTGCTTAGGTGATTGGTGGTTAGGGTGATCTAAACAACTGAATTTGAATTCTGCTAGCTTAAAGGATTTTGAGTTGAAAATGTCTGAGTTTGAATTTCTTATTTGAGGGGTGAAGCAATTTTATTCATATTCATGTTGTGCTTTGCTTGGGGACAAGCAAAGGTTTAGCTTAGGGGAGTTTGATGTTATGGTTTTATATAGAGTTTTCTCCCCTACTTATAAGCTAAAAAGGATGTCAATGGTGCTCTTATGAGCCATTTTGTGCTAACTTTCTCCATCTAGTTGTGGTATTCTGTTTTGTGTCGAATTGTAGGTTTTAGGGAATTATTTCCCTATTTTCTACTATTATATGACGAGTACACTGGATTGGAGAGGTTTGATGCTGAGTTCCAAGGTCCCGAGGACACTTTCCGGGACCCTTAAGTAAAAGAAGAGTTGAAGACATGGCACTTGGAGCCAAGAACGAAGAAAAGTGGACAGGCCCGGTCCCATCTGGCTGCCTAGCCCGATCGGGCGCCCACGAGAGACAACAATCAATTTGATTGCGGGCCTTATCGTGCGCTTTCGCCCTGTCGTTATTCGCTGTTGAAGCCCGATTGGGCGTCTTGGCCCGATCCCATCAAGCGTGCTTAAGAGTCCTGTTGTGTACGCTGTTGAGGACAGTTAGGCGACCCCATGACATTGGGCGGGTCTGGCCCGATTGCATCGGGCGCTGGTCATTTCATCGGGCATGCTTGGCCCGATTAGGCAGTTAACCCGGCACGCGCATTTAATGATTTCCGGGCTATATTTATAAGACTTTTCCTAATTGTTTTAGGTTGAGTATAAATAGCCAAATCATAACATCTTTTATTCATCATGGTTTTAGCCCTTATTTTTCATAGTTTTCTCTAGAGAGTTATTCAAGAACCATAGTTTACTACTTTTCGCTTTGGATTCAAGATCGAACCTTTGGATTATTCGCATTTCAATATAGTTCTTCAGTTTGGTAATCCTCTTCATTGCTTTCTCTATTATTGATTAGATTAATTGCTTAGTTATTTGCAATGATTCAAAGTATGAATTTTTGTATTGCTTTTGTTATTGTCTTCATACACATGAGTGATTAGTTTTATTTATAGGATTGTGGGGATCTATGTATGCAATGAGGGATTGATAGATTTGTATAATTACCTTTTATTTCAATTGTTTCCTGTTGTTGAATCATTCATGCTAGATTTATAAATTAGGCCTGATTTGTATTTCTACTATCGCAATACTGAATCTGCTTCGAGAGGAGAGATACCGTATAGGCTTTCAATCATTAGGCAGAGTTATCCTTGACCATGCGAGAGCGGCTAGGTGATCTTTAAGGGAGGTAATGTTCGAGAGAAATTACATGTGCCCTAGATAAATTGACTTATTAGGTGGTTGTTATTCGTCCTTGATTTCCCGAATTGTATGCATAGTGATCCATAGTCTTAGCTCTTTATTAATTGATTTATTACCTCGTATTTAGTTCTGTTATTTGCTTAGTTTAGTCACACAACCATTTTCATCTGATTTAGTTAGTATAATATTAGAATTCAGATACAATAGTATAACTTTCTTCCTGTGGATTCGATCCTGACTTCTCTGACTACTAGTTAGTGGACCATAGGTTATTTTTGATAAGGTGATACGACTTTAGCATGTCACCTCCCCTGCAACCCCTCCCCTCAACCGCCCCCGAAATCCCATCCCCTCTCCCCAGCCACCCCCGAATCCCATTCCCCCTCCACCCTCTCCCCTGCGACCCCTCCACAGCCACCCCCAAAATCCCATCCCCTCCCAACTGCCACGCTCCCCCTCCCACCCCCTTCACAACCACCATCGAAATCTCCTCACCCTCCACTCCCCTCTCCCCATCCACCTTGAAATCCCCTCCCCTATCTTCCCTTTCCCTTCCTACCCACGAAATTTCCTCCCCCTCATAACCACCCTGGTGCTACTTGCTTGAAATCAATAATCCAACCACCTCATCATTCAAAATCATTAAAATTCGCCAAAATAAACAAAGAAAGATGAAAGAAATCGAGAGAAGGCAACGAGAAATTGGGAGATGTAGATTCTTTAGATGTTAAAACATAATGAAAATTGGCAATGAGAGAAGGAGGCAAAGTGTTTCGATTCATTGTTAACAGATACTGTCTAGAAACCCTATAAATGGAAGAAATTGAATCAAACTTTTGGAATTGGGGTGTTTCTTTAATTGTGTGCAAAGGAGAGAGAAAGCAAAGCACAGAAAAATCGGGGCAACAGCAGGGGATGGGGCTTCGGAGGTGGGCCAGGTGGCAGCGGAGGAGGAGGGAGTGGCAGGGAGGAGAAAGAAAGAGGAAGGAAACCTAAAACCAGTTAGGAGGGAGGGTGCAAGAGAGAGAAGGACATGGTAGAGGGAGGAGTGAGAAAGAGGTGGAGAAGGAAGAATAAAAAGGTTGTGGCGAAAAAAAAAAAAAAACTTGTTTTACCTGCAGGTCATTAACCTACTGAGACCAATTTCGGCAAAAATGATGCATAGTTTGGACCGCTCAGAAATAATCCTTAGTTGGGACTGAAAATGGCGGAACGCCCATAGTTGGGACTGTTCCTATCAATTTTTTCTAATTATTTTGAATTTCAAATAGTCAGCCTTTTGAGAAATAAATTTTTTAAACATTCAAATATATATAATTATACATTAAAATGTATTTATAAAATTCATAAAATTATGGAGGATTAGACCACCCAATGATCTCAAATGAGTACTCCATATTTTGTTTTTTGCATTGCTTTTGAGGCTTTTTACATGCTTTTTTCCGATTTCCTTTTTGGAAATATAAGCCTTTTTCACTCTTTTTTTAATGGTTCACATTCTCACAATTTTGATATAATTTGGATTACTAATCCATTACTTTTTTTTGAACCATGATTCTCTGTATTTTTTAACAAAGTCAATTAATTCTCCAGTAACCAATAACAGTGAAAGATCACTAAGAAAAGTATAGGTACTAATTAGGTAGATTAAAGTACAAAAGTCCTTCTTCCATACCCTGCATCTAAGCAATGAAGAAAGTGTGCTAGATTACCAATAAGAATAATCATTATTAAGGTATATTGAATAGGTTGCAAGAGTTAAAGTCTTCACATTCATAATTTCAAAAACATTTTTTTTGTTATATGAGAAAACAAAATGATGGAAAAACGTTGTTAGATTAGAGCCTATTATCAATTATTCTCATTAAATAGTTACTCATTTAAAAGATGACAATGAATGATGCATAATATACCCTTAAATAGACACATAATAGCATATATATATATATATATATATATATATATATATATATATATATATATATATATATATATATATATATATATATATATATATATATATATATAAGCTCAAAGTTTTGGAAAAATTTCGACAGCATTTCCCCATAAATAGGACAAAAGCAATTATATGCCGCATACTTAAACCTGTAAATCACTCATATGCATATTTCCAGTAGATTCAAACAACACCAAAGTGCACCAAATTTTCCTCACCCCCACACTTAAATTTTGCATTGTCCTCAAGGAAAGAAAAAGGTAAATAAAGCATAAAAGCATAGGAGAAAGATAGAGCAACACAACTGATGTGGACATGGATGACTTCCCTACAACAAATCCTAATTCTATTAGGATTTATTTGTTTTCCTAATTCTAGTAGGAATAGGACTCTTAAATCCTAATCCTAGTAGGATTAGAACTCCTAGTTCTATTAGGAGTCTTAAAGTTTTAGTTTGGTTGTAATTCTAGTAGAGTTAGAAATCCAAATCCTAGTTGGATTAGGATTCTAATTGGAGTAGAGTTATAATAGTATTAGGAGTCCAATAAGTAGGCACCAAGTTGAGTTTGTTCTACTTGGATTAGGAGTGTGTTTTCTTTATTATCTTGTTCTTAGTTTCCTAGCCTTAGTTGGACTAGGGTTGCTTTGTTTACACGCCTATATAAGGCTTTTGTTTCATTAATAAAAATTAGAGTTTTTAGTTTTGATAAAAGTTATTCCTTTGTGAATTATTGGTTGATTTTAGACGAGATAGCTTTATTCTTCAACCCTAGTTCAATTTAACCGAGATAGTTGAATTGTTCATATCCTTGGTTACTGATTATTTGTCCATTATTATACCTAAACACCATAGACAAGTTCGAGTTAATAAACACACAAAAAGATCGAGTCGGGCCAAGAAAATCCACATCAACAACCTGACGAGTTAGCACTTTAAACACGGCACAACAACAACCAAAAAAATGTTGTAGACCCATGCAGGACAGCAGCCAGAAAAGGTTTAACACTTAGAATGTCTATGCCCCTCCATTCCTTGAGCGTTGTTGTCTGCACATGAAAATCAATAGCAGTAACTAATTCATAGCATATATATTAAAATCCCAAAAGAAAACCTAATAGCAAAAAGCAATGACAAATAATTAAGATGGAGAATTCGGAACATTGGACTAAGTAAGAACATGGCAAGGGAGGTAGAGCATCAGCCACTTAATTACACTTTAGTAAGTTAAATCATACCCTGTCAAAGATCGAAGAAGCTTGTCATAAGATTGACCACAAAATTCATAAAAGCCGAAGTAAGCACCAGATAAAACACATGTTATTATACGAGATAAAACCCCTAAACTTATAACAAATACGACTACAATATATGTTGAATGGATTGATCCTATACTGGTGGTCCAAATGAGATAACTCGTAGAGTACAGGGACATTAGAACTTGTAAAGTCATGCAAAGCCACATCAAAGTTGTGCTTCCCTTCTTTGAAAAATCCAATTGGGTTGACCTCAATCGCTTGACTAAGAAAATAATCATCAAATATTCTTGAGTGATTAAGTCCTAAAATGCAGAATTTTGGGTGATTATAAGAGGATCTAAGCTCAACAGTAGGACGGAACAGTGGAATACTAGAATCATGAACTAATGTAATGATTTTAAGTGAGTTAGAATAAGTAGGTTTTAAAGCACCTATAAACTCAATAGTTTCCTCTAACCTAATGCAAGACTTAAGCTCTTCCTAGTGTGACTCTTTTACTTTCTTAATGCATCTATTTCGTCATCCATAAGAGAAGTTGTTTCCCTAGAATGGGGTGAATTGTCATCATCATGTTGAGTGTCATCAAAGCTCAAAACTGGAGTATCTAATATCTCAATGCCATTTTCTTTAACTTAAGCTCAATATCATCTACTTTCAAAATCTTGTTTACCTCAAAATCATTTAACACAACTAAACTAGGATCTTGTCCAATTTGAAAAAGTGATGCACGGTTACCTTGTTATATTCCTCTAAATTAGCTTCATGACGGGTGGGGAATGTTTGAAGTTTAGAACATTACTTTAGATCTCCTAATTCATCTATATAATATGGTGAATATGGGAGACAAGGTTCACTAGATATTTCATTAGAGAACTCTCCCAAAGATCTTCTTCCATCAATTACACCTTGCATTCTATTACTAATCTCCTCTGTTTTCTTAGTAAGATTCTCAATAGCAGATAACACCATCCTAAGATCATTACTAGAACTTGAAATTTGAGCATCCGAATGATTAGCTAGAGGCTTTGATTGAATAGTAGCAGAAAATTCTGAGAAATCTTGATCACTAACGATGAAAGTATTCTTGTGATGTGAATCTAAGAGGTTAGTTTGAGAGCATGAATTATTAAATTTGTTTGAACTCCAATGTGTAGAATGGTATGAAGGTTAGGGTTGTGCAAAGAACAGGGTCGTACTGAAATTTGGACCGGACCGGACCGAAGATTCTGGTCTGGTCCTCGGTCCGGACAAAATCCCGATTCCGGGTTTCCGGTCCATTCCGGTCCACACCCGAAAAATTCCGGTCCGGACCGATGAACAGGAAATTTTGATTTTTTAGTTACAAAAAAGTTTATATGTTAAAAAAGTTTAAAAGGTAGTAAAAAGTTAGAAAGTTAAAACCTATGATTTAGTAACTTTAGGAATATTGTTATTAAAATTATTAAATTCTAATATATCTAATTTATAAATATTTATAAATCAAATAAAAAAGAATTTTTTTAAAACAATAAAGATTCAGGTCCAACAGGTCCAAAATCGAACCGGAACGGAAAAATTATCCAGGTCCAAAGTTTTCAAATTTCGGTCCAGCCGGTTCCTGTCCGGTCCGGTCCGGGAACAGTGAACACCCCTATGAAGGTAGGTTATTTGGATGAGGTTCATTGAAAGAAAATTCTTAGTGGTTGGTCGAGCACATAAAGGCAGAGAATATATATTAGAGTTTTTTGCGGGGATAAACCAGGGTAATAGGGCATTTTATAGGGATATACCTCCCTAAATTTTTTTTGTGAGGATATACCAACCTAAATTTAAGTTTTGTTAAAAAGTACCAAATACACTATTTCCGGCGATAAAGTCAAATTTCCGGCCTTTTACTTGGTAGGAACTCGCGAGTGAGCCACAAATGTTGTGTTTTACCCCCTCAACCATGCGCATCCTATTGGAATGTTTTTTTTTAAGAATTCCCTCCCTTAATAACCAACCCCCACCCTTAACATTTCCCTCTCCTTAAACCTTGAAAAAGAATGCTCTTCAATTCAGCAAGAAAGGGCAGCCAAAAATCATCAATCCGTCGAGATAGGGAGTTAGAAAAATTCAGGGCGCGGATGGATGAGCTTGTTAATCTCCTCCATAATCAGCATGGTGGTAGACGAGGGAATCACTCTCCTAGTCCTGTTAGGAGCGTTCATTCAACCACACATGATACTAGCTCGGATGATGAGCCACCCCAAGGTAGACCTCGACGAAGGTAACATCATGATGATGATAGGGGTTTGAGACTTGATCACCCGGAGTTTAATGCAAGCATAAAACCGGAGAAGTTTTTGGAATGACTACAAGGAAATGAACTTGTTTTTTACTACAAGGACTATGATGATCATAAGCAGTTGAAGGTGGCTGTGTTGAAACTCACAAGCTATGCTAGTCTTTGGCTCGAAAACCTCAAGAACAAAAGGAGGAAAGAGGGAAAAGTCCGACTTGATTGGTGGGAGCAGTTAAAGGTGCATATGAAAAAGAGATTTTTGCTCACGGATTTTATCCAAGATATGTTCTTAAAGCTCCAATCTTTCAAGTAACACACACTAAGTGTCAAGGAATATGTGGCTGAGTTTGAGAGATTGACTATGTTGTGCGATTTAGAGGAGAAGGTGGAACATAAAATTGGACGCTTTATTACAGGCCTCGATAAAAAAGTAGCCAAGAAGGTTGATGTGCAGCCCTATTGGAGTTTTGAAGAAGTATGTCAAGTGGCCATGAGGGTAGAGAAACATGCCAAATCCAAAAAGGCATCGTTTTCAAAACCGTTTGTGAAGACTTATGAGAAGAACCAAGGAGAAAAAAGTGGGGGTAGCACGTCCAAATTCACGCCTAAGTTTGACAAGTTCAAGTAAGATAAAGGCAAATCATCACAACCCTTAGCCACGGAAGAAAGGAGGATTTGTTTTTAGTGCAAAGGGTAGGGGCATGTGATTAAGGATTGTCCAAACAATCGAGTAATGACTTTAAGGGACATCCAAGAGATTGGCGAGGCTTATGCTTCAAAAGATGACACAAGCCTCGAAAAAGAGGAGTATGAGGGTGAAGAGGATGATGCCTATGTAGCTGATTTGGAGGAAGAACCGGTGAAGGATGGCAAAGCACTTATAATGCGCACTCTTCACTCCAAAGTAGCACCCTTGGAGACTCAAAGAGACAAGATCTTTCTAACAGATGACCTTGTGAAAGAAAGATTGTGTGATTTGATAATTAACACGGGGAGTTGCACGAATGTGGTTTCAACTACATTGATTGACAAACTCAAGTGGCCAACCACTCCTCATCCCAAGCCTTACAAATTGCATTGGCTAAGTGATGGCAGCAATGTTAAGGTAAATAAACAAGCACTTATTTCTTTTGATATTGGTAAATTTAAAGATGAAATGCTATGTGATGTGGTATTAGGACGTCCTTGGCAATATGATAGATTTGTGAAATATGATGGTCGTGCTAATGTTTATATTGCAACTATTGGGACTAAAAAAACTGCATTGAAACCTCTTGTTAACTCTAAACTCCATGCCAAAGAGAACCTTCTTTTGACTGAAAAACAATTTACTAGTGAGTTGGAGAAAGAGGGAGGAGAGTATTTGTTAGTCCAAGTGAGTGAAGAGAGCAACCCAAATTCACAGCCAGCTATCCCCAAGTGTGTAGCCCGGATTTTGGAGTTTGGTGATGCGTTTCCAAATGATTTACCCCCGGGTTTACCTCCTATTAGAGGCATTGAGCACCAAATTGACCTTGTTCCTGGAGCTTCTTTACCAAACAAGGCAGCCTATAGGTGTAACCATCAAGAGACTAAGAAGCTTCAAAGATAAATTGAGGAGTTGATGGAGAGGGGATATGTGAGGGAGAGCATGAGCCCTTGTGCTGTTTCGGCATTATTGGTGCCAAAGACGGATGGGACTTGGCGCATGTGCACAGATGCTAGAGCTGTGAACAATATAACAATCAAGTATAGTTTCCTATTCCTAGACTTGATGATTTACTTGATGAATTGCATGGTGCAACGGTGTTCTCCAAGATAGATATGAGAAGTGGTTACCACCAAATTAGGATGAGGGAGGGAGATGAATGGAAGACTGCTTTCAAGACCAAGGTGGGTCTTTATGAGTGGCTTGTGATGCCATTTGGCCTTACTAATGCTCCTAGTACCTTCATGAGGTTGATAAATGAGATGCTCAAACCTTTTTTGGGCAAATTTGTGGTGGTATACCTTGATGATATCCTGATTTATAGCCGAAGTATTACAGATCATTTAGGTCATTTGAGAGCTATATTTGAGGTGTTAAGGAAGCAGCAACTTTATGCTAAATTGGAGAAGTGTTCTTTCCTAGTTCCAAGTGTCACTTTCCTTAGATATATAGTGTCTAAAGAGGGCGTATCTCTTGACCCTTCAAAGGTGGAAGCTATAAATTCTTGGCCTATTACTACTACTATTTCTCAAGTAAGGTCTTTCCATGGTCTTGCTTCTTTTTATAGTCGTTGTGTGAAGAATTTTAGTAGTATTATGGCTCTAGAATTTTAGTAGTATTATGGCTCCCATCACTGAGTGGATTAAACAAGGGAAGTTTGAGTGGAATGGAGCAGCCCAACAAGCCTTTGAAATAATAAAATAACTCTTGTGCAATACTCCTATCCCAGTCTTACTAGATTTTTCACAACCATTTGAAGTAGAGTGTGATGCTAGTGGAGTTGGTATTAGAGCAGTGTTGGTGCAAGGTAAGCGTCCCATAGCTTATTTTAGTGAGAAATTGAATGGGGCAAGGTTGTACTATTCTACCCATGACAAGGAATTCTATGCAATAGTGAGGGCAGTGGATCATTGGAGTCACTATTTACGCCCAAGTCACTTCATTTTACACTCGGATCATCAGGCTCTTAAGCATATACATGGGCAACAAAAGCTCAATCCAAGGCATGCAAAATGGGTTGAGTTCCTTCAATCATTTAACTTTTCTTCCAAGTACAAAGAGGGCAAGAATAATGTGGTGGCTGATGGTCTTTCGAGAAGGTACACTTTGCTTAGTGTGCTTCAAACTAAGTTGTTAGGCTTTGAGCTCATCAAAGAGTATTACAAGAAAGATGTTGATTTTGGCCCTATTCTTGAAGAGTGTGTTAAAGGAGCCATGGGATCCTATGTCATGCAAGATGGGTTTCTTTTCAAAGGTAATAAATTGCTTGTTGGGGAGGCTCATGGAGGGGGAATTGCTGGCCATTTTGGTATAATTAAGACTCTTGCAATGTTGCAAGAACATTTTTATTGGCCTAAGATGCAAGGAGATGTACAAGGTGTTATTGCTCGTTGTGATAATTGTCAAAAGTCGAAGAGTACATTTCATCAAGGGTTGTATACTCCCTTGCCTGTTCCGGAATTTCCTTGGGAGGATGTCTCCATGGATTTTATTGTGGGTTTGCCTCATACACAAAGAGGTAAGGATTAAATTATGGTTGTAGTGGATCTTTTTTCTAAAACGACTCACTTCATTCCTTGCCACAAGACGGATGATGCACCTAACGTACCTTATTTGTATTTTAAGGAGATTGTGCATTTACATGGAGTGCCTAAAACAATAGTGAGTGTTAGAGACACCAAGTTCATGAGTTATTTCTGGAAAACTTTGTGGAAGATGCTTGGTACAAAGCTTTGTTTTAGCACCTCTCATCACCCCCAAACTGATGGGCAAACGGAGGTAACAAACCGCACACTTGCAGCTTTGCTTAGGGGTTTGGTGAGTAAGAGTACTAAAGATTGTTATGTGAAGTTATCTCATGCTGAATTTGTGTAAAATCATTCTCCTACTTATGCTACTAAACACTCTCCATTTGAAGTGGCATATGGCACAAATCCAAGGTTGCCAATTGATCTCATTCCATTGCCAAAAGGTGATTCTGACACTCTAACGTGACGGAAATGCGGAGCATGGAAAAAAACCACTTTAGGCATAAGAATCGTTTAGAAATGTTTTTCGGGCTAGGCCAAAAACACTTTTCTTCTTTAATGGAGGGCACAATTGGTACGAAAAATTCGACTTCATTTGTTTCCCATTAGGACTTGAGGAATCTACTGAGCGTGGAAAAATGCAACTTTAGGCGCAATAATCAATCAGAAATGTTTTCCGAGGTAATAGTTACAGGCAAAATACTTTTCACGTTCAATGTAGGGCATTACTTGTCCAAAAAATCCAACTTCTTTCTTTTCCCATTCGGACTAGAGGAATTTGTTGAGCATGGTTTAATGCCACTTTAGGCGGAAAAATCATACATAAATGTTTTTCGGGCTAAGAGTTATGCCAAGAACACTTTTCAGCTTCAATGTAGGGCATAATTGGTACGAAAAATCCGACTTCAATTTTTACCCATTCGGACTTGAGGAATTTGTTGAGCATGGAAAAATGCCACTTTAGGCGCAAGAATCAATAATAAATATTTTCCGAGACAAGAGTTATGGGCAAACTACTTTTCACGTTCAATGTAAGGCACAACTTGCACGAAAAATCCAACTTTTTTTTTTCCACACTCGGACGCAACGGAGCTATGGAGCATGGAAAAAAAACCACTTTAGGCATAAGAATAGTTTAGAAATATTTTTCGGGCTAAGAGTTAGGCCAAAAACACTTTTCATCTTCTATGGAGGGTACAAATGGTATGAAAAATCTGACTTCATTTTTTCCCATTCGGACTTGAGAAATCTGTTGAGCATGGAAAAATGCCACTTTTGGCGCAAGAATCAATCAGAAATGTTTTCCGAAATAAGAGTTATGGGTAATATTCTTTTCACGTTCAATGTAGGGCATTATTTATACGAAAAATCCAACTTTTTTCTTTTCCCATTCGGATTTGAGGATTCTGTTGAGCATGGAAAAATGCCACTTTAGGTTCATGAATCAATCATAAATGTTTTCCGAGATAAGAGTTATGGGCAAATTACTTTGCACATTCAATGTACGGCACCAGTTGTACGAAAAATCTAGCTTCATATTTTCCACATTTTGACGTGATGGAGCTGTGGTGCATGGAAAAAAACCACTTTAGGACCAAGAATCGTTTAGAAAAGTTTTTCCGGCTAAGAGTTATGCTAAAAACACTTTTCAGCTACACGGAGAGCACAACTGGTACGGAAAATCCGACTTCATTTTTTCCACATTCGGACTTGAGGATTCTGTGTGCATGGAAAAATGGCAGTTTCGGTGCATGAATAAATCATAAATGTTGTCCGAGATAAGAGTTATGAGCAAATTACTTTTCACGTTCAACGTAGGGCATTATTTGTACGAAAAATCCAACTTCATTTTTTCCGCATTCTGACGTGACGGAGCTGTGGAGCATGGAAAAAAAACCACTTTAGACAAAAGAATCGTTTAGATATGTTTTTCGGGCTAAGAGTTATGCCAAAAACACTTTTTAGCTTCGTGGAAGGCACAAGTAGTACGAAAAATCCGACTTCATTTTTTTTCGCATTCAGACTTGAGAAATCTGTTGAGCATGGAAAAATGCCACTTTAGGCGTAAGAATAAATCATAATTGTTTTACGAGATAAGAGTTATCGGTAAATTACTTTTCACGTTCAATGTAGGGCACTGCTTGTACGAAAATTCCAACTTCATTTTTTCCACATTCGGACATGACAGAGCTGTGGAGCATGGAAAAAAACCACTTTAGGCACAAGAATTATTTAGAAATGTTTTTCGGGCTAAGAGTCATGCTAAAAACACTTTTCAGCTTCACGGAAGGCACAACTGGTACCAAAAATCCGACTTCATTTTTTCCACATTCGGACTTGAGGAATCTGTGTACATGGAAAAGTGGCACTTTAGGTGCATGAATAAATCATAAATGTTGTCTGAGATAAGAGTTATGAGCAAATTACTTTTCACGTTCAATGTAGGGCATTATTTATACGAAATATCCAACTTCATTTTTTCCATATGGTGACGTTACGGAGCTGTGGAGCATGGAAAAAAAACAACTTTAGGCAAAAGAATCGTTTAGATATGTTTTTCGGACTAGGAGTTATGCCAAAAACACAATTTTGCAGCTTCGGGGAGGGCACAACTGGTACGAAAAATCCTACTTTATTTTTTTCCCATTCAGACTTGAGAAATCTGTTGAGCATGGAAAAATGCCACTTTAGGCACAAGAATAAATCATAATTATTTTACGAGATAAGAGTTATGGGTAAATTAATTTTCACGTTTAATAGGGCACTGCTTGTACAAAAATTCCAACTTCATTTCTTCCACATTCTGACATGACAGAGCTGTGGAGCATGGAAAAAAACCACTTTAGGCACAAGAATCATTTAGAAAAGTTTTTTGGGCTAAGAGTTAAGCTCAAAACACTTTTCAGCTTCACGGTGGGCACAACTGGTATGAAAAATCCGACTTCATTTTTTCCACATTCGGACTTGAGGAATCTGTGTACATGGAAAAATGGCACTTTAGGTGCATGAATAAATCATAAATGATGTCTGAGATAAGAGTTATGAGCAAATTACTTTTCACGTTCAATGTAGGGCATTGTTTGTACGAAAGATCTAACTTCATTTTTTACACATTCTGACGTTACGGAGCTGTGGAGCATGGAAAAAAAACAACTTTAGGCAAAAGAATCGTTTAGATATGTTTTTCAAGCTAAGAGCCATGGCAAAAACACTTTTCAGCTTCGTGGAGGGCACAACTGGTATGAAAAAGCCGATTTCATTTTTTTCCCATTTAGACTTTAGAAATTTGTTGACCATGGAAAAATGCCACTTTTGGCACAAGAATAAATCATAATTGTTCTACGAGAAAAGAGTTATGGGTAAATTATTTTTCACGTTCAATGTAGGGCATTGCTTGTAGGAAAAATCCAACTTCATTTTTTCCACATTCTGACTTGAGGAATCTGTGTACATGGAAAAATGGCACTTTAGGTGCATGAATAAATCATGAATGTTGTCTGAGATAAGAGTTATGAGCAAATTACTTTTCACGTTCAATGTAGGGCATTATTTGTACGAAAAATCCAACTTCATTTTTTCCACATTCTGACGTGACAGAGCTGTGGAGCATGGAAAAAAAACCACTTGAGGCAAAAGAATCGTTTAGATATGTTTTTCAAGCTAAGAGCCATGGCAAAAACACTTTTCAGCTTCGTGGAGGGCACAACTGGTATGAAAAATCCGACTTCATTTTTTTTCCCATTCAAAGTTGAGAAATCTGTTGAGCATGGAAAAATGCCACTTTAGGCGCAAGAATAAATCATAATTGTTTTATGAGATATGAATTATGGCTAAATTACTTTTCTCGTTCAATGTAGGGCACTACTTGTACGAAAAACCAGCTTCATTTTTTCCACATGCTAACGTGATGGAGCTGTGGAGCATGGAAAAAAATCACTTTAGGCACAAGAATCGTTTCGAAATGTTTTTCGGGCTAAGAGTTATGCTAAAAACACTTTTCAGCTTCATGCAAGGCACAACTTGTACCAAAAATCCGACTTCATTTTTTCCACATTCGGACTTGAGGAATCTGTTGACATGGAAAAATTTAACTTTAGGTGCATGAATAAATCAGAAATGTTGTTCGAGATAAGAGTTATGCGCAAATTAATTTTCGCATTCAATGTAGGGCACTGCTTGTACGAAAAATCCAACTTCATTTTTTCCACATTCTGACATGACCGAGCTGTGGAACATGGAAAAAAAACCACTTTAGGCACCAGAATCGTTTAGAAATGTTTTTCGGGCTAAGAGTTAAGCCAAAAACACTTTTCAGCTTCAATGGAGGGCACAACTGGTACTAATAACCCGACTTTATTTTTTCCCCATTCAGACTTGAAGAATCTGTTGAGCATGGAAAAATGTCACTTTAGTGCAAGAATAAATCAGAAATGTTTTCTGAGATAAGAGTTATGGGCAAAATACTTTGCACATTCAATGTAGAGCACTACTTGTACGAAAAATCTAACTTCATTTTTTCCACATTTTGACGCGACGGAGCTGTGGAGCAATCAAAAAAACCACTTTAGGAGTAAGGATCGTTTAGAAATGTTTTACGGGCTAAAAGTTATGCAAAAAACACTTTTCAGCTTCAATGGAGGGCACAACTGGTACGAAAAATTCGACTTCAATTTTTTCCCATTCGTAATTGAGAAATCTGTTGAGCATGGAAAAATGCCACAATAGGAGCAAGAATCAATAAGAAATGTTTTCTGAGACAAGAGTTATGGGCAAATTACTTTTCACATTCATATAGGGCAGTTGTGCGAAAATCTGTTCTTTTTCCACTCGCGTGATGGAGCGTGGGCATGGAAAAACCACTTTAGGCACGAATCGTTTAGAAATGTTTTTGGGCTAGTGTTATGCTAAAAACACTTTTTATGGAGGGCAGGTCAAATCCATTTTTTTTCCCATTCGGACTGAGGAATGTACATGAAAATGGCACTTTAGGTGTGAATAAATCTAATTTCATAAAATTATGAGCAAATTATTTTTCACGTTCAATCTAGGGCATTATTTATACGAAAAATCCAACTTCATTTTTTCCACATGGTGACGTGATAGAGCCGTGGATCATGGAAAAAAAAACCACTTTAGGCAAAATAAACGTTTAGATATGTTTTTCGAACTAGGAGTTATGCCAAAAACACTTTTCAGCTTCGTGGAGGGCACAACTGGAACGAAAAATCCTACTTTATTTTTTTCCCATTCAGACTTGAGAAATCTCTTGAGCATGGAAAAATGCCACTTTAGGCACAAGAATAAATCATAATTATTTTACGAGATAAGAGTTATGGGTAAATTAATTTTCACGTTTAATTAGGGCACTGCTTGTACAAAAATTCCAACTTCATTTCTTCCACATTCTGACATGACAGAGCTGTGGAGCATGGAAAAAAACCATTTTAGGCACAAGAATCATTTTGAAAAGTTTTTTGGGCTAAGAGTTAATCTAAAAACACTTTTCAGCTTCACGGAGGGCACAACCTGGTATGAAAAATCCGACTTCATTTTTTCCACATTCGGACTTGAGGAATCTGTGTACATGGAAAAATGGCACTTTAGGTGCATGAATAAATCATAAATGATGTCTGAGATAAGAGTTATGAGCAAATTACTTTTCACGTTCAATGTAGGGCATTGTTTGTACGAAAGACCCAACTTCATTTTTTCCACATTCTGACGTTACGGAGCTGTGGAGCATGGAAAAAAAAACAACTTTAGGCAAAAGAATCGTTTAGATATGTTTTTCGAGCTAAGAGCTATGGCAAAAACACTTTTCCGCTTCGTGGAGGGCACAACCGGTATGAAAAAGCCGATTTCATTTTTTTCCCATTTAGACTTTAGAAATTTGTTGACCATGGAAAAATGCCACTTTTGGCACAAGAATAAATCATAATTGTTTTACGAGATAAGAGTTATGGGTAAATTATTTTTCACGTTCAATGTAGGGCATTGCTTGTAGGAAAATCCAACTTCATTTTTTCCACATTCTGACTTGAGGAATCTGTGTACATGGAAAAATGGCACTTTAGGTGCATGAATAAATCATAAATGTTGTCAGAGATAAGAGTTATGAAGCAAATTACTTTTCACGTTCAATGTAGGGCATTATTTGTACAAAAAATCCAACTTCATTTTTTCCACATTCGACGTGACAGAGCCGTGGAGCATGGAAAAAAAACCACTTGACGCAAAAGAATCGTTTAGATATGTTTTTCGAGCTAAGAGCCATGGCAAAAACACTTTTCAGCCTTCGTGGAGGGCACAACCGGTATGAAAAATCCGACTTCATTTTTTTTCCCATTCAAAGTTGAGAAATCTCGTTGAGCATGGAAAAATGCCACTTTAGGCGTAAGAATAAATCATAATTGTTTTATGAGATATGAATTATGGCTAAATTACTTTTCTCGTTCAATGTAGGGCACTACTTGTACGAAAAACCAACTTCATTTTTTCCACATGCTAACGTGATGGAGCCGTGGAGCATGGAAAAAAATCACTTTAGGCACAAGAATCGTTTCGAAATGTTTTTCGGGCTAAGAGTTATGCTAAAAACACTTTTCACCTTCATGCAAGGCACAACTTGTACCAAAAATCCGACTTCATTTTTTCCACATTCGGACTTGAGGAATCTGTTGACATGGAAAAATTTAACTTTAGGTGCATGAATAAATCGAAATGTTGTTCGAGATAAGAGTTATGAGCAAATAAATTTTCACATTCAATGTAGGGCACTTGCTTGTACGAAAAATCCAACTTCATTTTTTCCACATTCGACATGACCGAGCTGTGGAACATGGAAAAAAAAACCACTTTAGGCACCGGAATCGTTTAGAAATGTTTTTCGGGCTAAGAGTTAAGCCAAAAACACTTTTCAGCTTCAATGGAGGGCACAACTGGTACTAATAACCCGACTTTATTTTTTCCCATTCGGACTTGAAGAATCGTTGAGCATGGAAAAATGTCACTTTAGTGCAAGAATAAATCGAAATGTTTTCGAGATAAGAGTTATGGGCAAAATACTTTGCACATTCAATGTAGAGCACTACTTGTACGAAAAATCTAGACTTCATTTTTTCCACATTTTGACGCGACGGAGTTGTGGAGCAATCAAAAAAACCACTTTAGGAGTAAGGATCGTTTAGAAATGTTTTACGGGCTAAAAGTTATGCAAAAAACACTTTTCAGCTTCAATGAAGGGCACAACCGGTACGAAAAATTCGACTTCATTTTTTACCCATTCGTACTTGAGAAATCCGTTGAGCATGGAAAAATGCCACAATAGGAGCAAGAATCAATAAGAAATGTTTTCCGAGACAAGAGTTATGGGAGCAAATTACTTTTCACGTTCAATGTAGGGCATTATTTATACGAAATATCCAACTTCATTTTTTTCCATATGGTGACGTTACGGAGTGGAGCATGGAAAAAAACAACTTTAGGCAAAATAATCGTTTAGAATATGTTTTTCGGACTAAGAGTTATGCCAAAAACACAATTGAGCTGGCACAACGGTACAAAAATCCTACTTTTTTTTTTCCCATGCACTGGAAAATGCCACTTTAGGCACAAGAATAAATCATAATTATTTTACAGATAAGAGTTATGGGTAAATTAATTTTCATTTGCTTGTCAAAAATTCAAC
This sequence comes from Beta lomatogona, assembly GCA_947646795.1. NCBI lineage: Eukaryota > Viridiplantae > Streptophyta > Magnoliopsida > Caryophyllales > Amaranthaceae > Beta > Beta lomatogona. Next base: position 459,113 of record CANSNZ010000973.1, read on the forward strand.
TTCACTTCTTCGAATGAAGAGTTTCATGGAGGGCAAAACACTTTTCGGTATGCACAACGGTATGTAAAATCCGATTTCATTTTTTCCACATTCGGACTTGAGGAATCTATGTACATGGAAAAATGGCACTTTAGGTGCATGAATAAATCATAAATGATGTTTGAGATAAGAATTATGAGCAAATTACTTTTCACGTTCAATCTAGGGCATTATTTGTACGAAAAATCTAACTTCACTTTTTACACATTCTGGAGTGATAGAGCTGTGGAGCATGGAAAAAAAAACAACTTTAGGCAAAAGAATCGTTTAGATATGTTTTTCGAGCTAAGAGCTATGGCAAAAACACTTTTTAGCTTCAATGGAGAGGCACTAACCGGTACGAAAAATCCGACTTAATTTTTTTCCCATTCAAACTTGAGGAATCCGTTGGGCATGGAAAAATGCCACTTTAGGCGCAAGCATAAATCATAAATGTTTTACGAGATAAGAGTTATGGGTAAATTATTTTTCACGTTCAATATAGGGAACAACTTGTACGAAAAATCCAGCTTTATTTTTTCCACATTCGACATGATGGAGTTGTGGAGCATGGAAAAAAACCACTTTAGGCACAAGAATCGTTTCAGAAATGTTTTTCGGGCTAAGTGTTATGCTAAAAACACTTTTCGGCTTCATGCAGGGCACAACTTGTACGAAAAATCCGACTTCATTTTTTCCACATTCGGACTTGAGGAATCTGGTGACATGGAAAAATGGCACTTTAGGTGCATGAATAAATCATAAATGTTGTTCGAGATAAGAGTTATGAGCAAATTATTTTTCACGTTCAATGTAGGGCATTATTTGTGCGAAAAATCCAACTTCATTTTTTTCACATTCTGACGTGACGAAGCTTTGGAACATGGAAATAAAACCACTTTAGGCAAAAGAATCGTTTAGAAATGTTTTTCGGGCTTAGAGTTATGCCAAAAACACTTTTCATCTTCAATGGAGGGCACAACTAGTACGAAAAAGCCTACTATATTTTTTTTCCCATTCGGACTTGAGGAATCTCTTGAGCATGGAAAAATGCCACTTTAGGTGCAAGAATCACTCATAAATGTTTTTCGAGATAAGAGTTACGGGCAAAATACTTTTCACGTTCAATGTAGGGCACTACTTGTACGAAAAATCCAACTTCATTTTTTCCACATTCGACGCGACACAAGCGTGGAGCATGGAAAAAAAACCATTTTAGGCACAAGAATCATTTAGAAATGTTTTTCGGGCTAAGAGTTAATCTAAAAACACTTTTCAGCTTCAATGGAGGGCTCAACATGTACGAAAAATCCGACTTCATTTTTTTGCCACATTCGGACTTGAGAAATGTGTTGAGCATGGAAAAATACCACTTTAGGCGCAAGAATAAATCATAATTGTTTTACGAGATAAGAGTTATGGGTAAATTAATTTTCACGTTCAATGTAGGGCTTGTTTGACAAACTTTTCCATTTCGCTTGTGGGAAAACATGGAAAAAAAAACCACTTTAGGCACAATAATCATTTAGAAATGTTTTTCGGGCTAAGAGTTATGCTAAAAACACTTTTCGGCTTCATCGAGGGCACAACCGGTACGAAAAATCCGACTTCATTTTTTTCACATTTCGACATGACGGATTTGTGGAGCATGGAAAAAAACCACTTTAGGCACAAGAATCGTTTAGAAATGTTTTTCGGGCTAAGAGTTAAGCCAAAAACACTTTTCACTTCAATGGAGGGCAACTGTGGTAAGAATAACCCGACTTTATTTTTTCCACATTCGGACTTGAGGAATCTGTTGAGCATGGAAAAATGCCACTTTAGGTGCAAGAATAAATCATAAATGTTTTCCAAGATAAGAGTTATGGGCAAAATACTTTTCACGTTCAATGTAGGGCACTACTTGTACAAAAATCCAATTTCATTTTTTTCCACATTCTAACGCGACGCAGTCGTGGAGCATGGAAAAAAACCACTTTAGGCATAAGAATCGTTTAGAAATGTTTTTCGGGCTAAAAGTTATGTGAAAAACACTTTTCAGCTTCAATGGAGGGCACAACATGTACGAAAAATCCGACTTCATTTTTTTTCCCATCCGGACTTGAGAAATCTGTTGAGCATGGAAAAATGCCATTTTAGGCGCAAGAATAAATCATAATTGTTTTACGAGATAAGAATTATGGGTAAATTATTTTTCACGTTCAATGTAGGGCACTGCTTGTGCGAAAAATCCAACTTCATTTTTTCCACATTCGACATGAAAGAGTTGTGGAGCATGGAAAAAAACAACTTTAGGCACAATAATCGTTTAGAAATGTTTTTCGGGCTAAGAGTTATGCTAAAAACACTTTTCAGCTTCATCGAGGGCACAACTGGTACGAAAAATCCGACTTCATTTTTCCACATTTCGAGATAAGAGTTATGGGCAAATAAATTTTCACATTCAATGTGTGGAACATTGAAAAAAAACCACTTTAGGCACAAGAATCGTTTAGAAATGTTTTTCGGGCTTAGAGTTAAGCCAAAAACACTTTTCATCTTCAATGGAGGGCACAACGGTAAGAATAACCCGACTTTATTTTTTTCCCTTTCGGACTTGAGGAATTTGTTGAGCATGGAAAAATGCCACTTTAGGTGCAAGAATCAATCGGAAATGTTTTCCTAGATAAGAGTTATGGGCAAAATACTTTGCACATTCAATGTAGAGAACAACTTGTACGAAAAATCCAACTTCATTTTTTCCACATTCTGACGCGATGACGAGTTGTGGAGCATGGAAAAAAACCACTTTAGACATAAGAATCATTTAGAAATGTTTTTCGGGCTAAAAGTTATGCGAAAAACACTTTTCAGCTTCAATGGAGGGCACAACATGTACGAAAAATTCGACTTCATTTTTTTCCCAATCGGACTTGAGAAATCTGTTGAGCATGGAAAAAATGCCACATTAGGAGCAAGAATCAATAAGAAATGTTTTCCGAGACAAAAGTTACGGGTAAATTACTTTTCACGTTCAATGTAGGGCACAAGTTGTACGAAAAATCCAGCTTCATTTTTTCCACATTCTGACATGATGGAGCTGTGGAGCATGGAAAAAAACCACTTTAGGCAAAAGAATCGTTTAGAAATCTTTTCGGGCTAAGAGTTATGCTAAAAACACTTTTCAGCTTCATGCAAGGCACAACCGGTACGAAAAATCCGACTTCATTTTTTCCACATTTGGACTTGAGGAATCTGTTGACATGGAAAATGGCACTTTAGGTGCATGAATAAATAAGAAATGTTGTTGGAGATAAGAGTTATGAGCAAATTACTTTTCACGTTCAATGTAGGGCATCGTTTGTACGAAAAATCCAACTTCATTTTTTCCACATTCGACATGACGAAGCTGTGGAACATGGAAAAAAGAACCACTTTAGGCACAAGAATCGTTTAGAAATGTTTTTCGGGCTTAGAGTTAAGCCAAAAACACTTTTCAACTTCAATGGAGGGCACAACTAGTACGAATAACCCGACTTTATTTTTTTTTCCCATTCGGACTTGAGGAATCTGTTGAGCATGGAAAAATGCCACTTTAGGTGCAAGAATCAATCGAAATGTTTTTCGAGATAAGAGTTATGGGCAAAATACTTTTCACATTCAATGTAGGGCACTACTTGTACGAAAAATCCAACTTCATTTTTTCCACATTCGACATGACACAAGCCGTGGAGCATGGAAAGAAACCATTGTAGGCGTAAGAATCGTTTAGAAATGTTTTTCGGGCTAAAAGTTATGCGAAAAACACTTTTCGGCTTCAATGGAGGGCTCAACATGTACGAAAAATTCGACTTCATTTTTTTTCCCAATCGGACTTGAGAAATGCGTTGAGCATGGAAAAATACCACTTTAGGCGCAAGAATAAATCATAATTGTTTTACGAGATAAGAGTTATGGGTAAATTATTTTTCACGTTCAATGTAGGGCCTGCTTGTAGGAAAAATCCATTTTCCACATTCGACATGAAAGTGTTTTGGATCATGGAAAAACACCACTTTAGGCACAATAATCATTTAGAAATGTTTTTCGGGCTAAGAGTTATGCTAAAAACACTTTTGATTCATCGAGGGCACACCCGGTACGAAAAATCCGACTTCATTTTTTCCACATTCGACATGACGGAGTCATGGAACATGGAAAAAAAACCACTTTAGGCACAAGAATCGTTTAGAAATGTTTTTCGGGCTTAGAGTTAAGCCAAAAACACTTTTCAGCTTCAATGGAGGGCATAACCGGTAAGAATAACCCGACTTTATTTTTTTTCCCATTCGGACTTGAGGAATCTCGTTGAGCATGGAAAAATGCCACTTTAGGTGCAAGAATCAATTAGAAATGTTTTTCGAGATAAGAGTTATGGGCAAAAAACTTTTCGCATTTAATGTAGAGCACTACTTGTACGAAAAATCCAACTTCATTTTTTCCACATTCTAACGCGACGCAGCTGTGGAGCATGGAAAAAAACCACTTGTAGGCATAAGAATCGTTTAGAAATGTTTTTCGGGCTAAAAGTTATGCGAAAAACACTTTTCAGCTTCCATGGAGGGGCACAACATGTACGAAAAAGCCTATTTCATTTTTTTGTCATTTGGACTTGAGAAATTTGTTGAGCATTGAAAAATACCACTTTAGGCGCAAGAATAAATCATAATTGTTTTACGAGATAAGAGTTATGGGTAAATTATTTTTCACGTTTAATGTAGGGCATTGCTAAATCCAACTTCATTTTTTCCACATTCGACTTGAGGAATAGTGTACATGGAAAAATGGCACTTTAGGTGCATGAATAAATCATTTAAATGTTTTTCGGAGATAAGAGTTATGCGCAAATTACTTTTCACGTTCAATGTAGGGCATTATTAGTACGAAAAATCCAACTTCATTTTTTCCACATTCGACATGACGGAGCCGTGGAGCATGGAAAAAAAACCACTTTAGGCAAAAGAATCGTTTAGAAATGTTTTTCGGGCTAAGAGCCATGCCAAAAACACTTTTCAGCTTCAGTGGAGGGCACAACGGTATGATAAATTCGACTTCATTTTTTTTCCCATTCGAAGTTGAGAAATCCGTTGAGCATGGAAAAATGCCATTTTAGGCGCAAGAATAAATCATAATTGTTTTCCGAGATATGAATTATGGCTAAATTACTTTTCTCGTTCAATGTAGGGTACTACTTGTACGAAAAAACCAACTTCATTTTTTCCACAAGCCGACGTGATGGAGTTGTGGAGCATGGAAAAAAATCACTTTAGGCACAAGAATCGTTTAGAAATGTTTTTCGGGCTAAAAGTTATGCTAAAAACACTTTTCAGCTTCAATGGAAGGCACAACATGTACGAAAAATCCGACTTCATTTTTTCCACGTTCGGACTTGAGGAATCTGTTGAGCATGGAAAATTACCACTTTAGGTGCATGAATAAATCAGAAATGTTTTCCGAGATAAGAGTTATGAGCAATTAAATTTTCACGTTCAATGTAGGGCACTGCTTGTACGAAAAATCCAACTTCATTTTTTCCACATTCTGACATGACAGAGTTGTGGAGCATGGAAAAAAAACCACTTTAGGCACAAGAATCGTTTAGAAATGTTTTTCGGGCTAAGAGTTTAGCCAAAAACACTTTTCATCTTCAATGGAGGGCACAACCGGGTAGAATAACCCGACTTTATTTTTTTCGGACTTCGAGGAATTTGTTGAGCATGGAAAAATGTCACTTTAGGTGCAAGAATAAATCGAAATGTTTTCGAGATAAGAGTTATGGGCAAAATACTTTTGCACATTCAATGTAGAGCACTACTTGTACGAAAAATCCAACTTCATTTTTTCCACATTCCGACGCGACACGGTGTGGAGCATGGAAAAAGAACCACTTTAGGGAGTAAGAATCGTTTAGAAATGTTTTTCGGGCTAAAAGTTATGCAAAAAACACTTTTCAACTTCAATGGAGGGCACAACTTGTACGAAAAATTCGACTTCATTTTTTTCCCATTCGTACTTGAGAAATCTGTTGAGCATGGAAAAATGCCACATTAGGAGCAAGAATCAATAAGAAATGTTTTCCGAGACAAGAGTTATGGGTAAATTACTTTTCACATTCAATGTAGGGCACAAGTTGTACGAAAAATCCAGCTTCATTTTTTCCACATTCTGACGTGATGGAGCAGTGGAGCATGGAAAAAAAACCACTTTAGGCACAAGAATCGTTTAGAAATTTTTTCGGGCTAAGAGTTATGCTAAAAACACTTTTCAGCTTCATGCAAGGCACAACCGGTACGAAAAATCCGACATCATTTTTTCCACATTCGGACTTGAGGAATCTGTTGACATGGAAAATGGCACTTTAGGTGCATGAATAAATATGAAATGTTGTTCGAGATAAGAGTTATGAGCAAATTATTTTTCACGTTCAATGTAGGGCACTTTTGTACGAAAAATCCAACTTCATTTTTTCCACATTCGACATGACGAAGCTTTGGAACATGGAAAAAAAACCACTTTAGGCACAAGAATCGTTTAGAAAAGTTTTTCGGGCTTAGAGTTAAGCCAAAAACACTTTTCAACTTCAATGGAGGGCACAACTAGTACGAATAACCCGACTTTATTTTTTTTCCCATTCGGACTTGAGGAATACGTTGAGCATGGAAAAATGCCACTTTAGGTGCAAGAATCAATCGGAAATGTTTTCCGAGATAAGAGTTATGGGCAAAATACTTTTCACATTCAATGTAGGGCACTACTTGTACGAAAAATCCAACTTCATTTTTTCCACATTCTGACGCGACGCAACTGTGGAGCATGGAAAAAAACCATTGTAGGCGTAAGAATCGTTTAGAAATGTTTTTTCGGGCTAAAAGTTATGCAAAAAAACACTTTTCAGCTTCAATGGAGGGCTCAACATGTACGAAAAATTCGACTTCATTTTTTTTTCCCAATCGGACTTGAGAAATCTGTTGAGCATGGAAAAATACCACTTTAGGCGCAAGAATAAATCATAATTGTTTTACGAGATAAGAGTTATGGGTAAATTATTTTTCACGTTCAATGTAGGGCACTTTGCTTGTAGGAAAAATCCAACTTCATTTTTTCCACATTCGACATGAAAGTGTTTTGGATCATGGAAAAAAAACCACTTTAGGCACAATAATCATTTAGAAATGTTTTTCGGGCTAAGAGTTATGCTAAAAACACTTTTCAGGCTTCATCGAGGGCACACCTAGTAAGAAAAATCCGACTTCATTTTTTCCACATTCGACATGACGGAGCTGTGGAACATGGAAAAAAAACCACTTTAGGCACAAGAATCGTTTAGAAATGTTTTTCGGGCTTAGAGTTAAGCCAAACACACTTTTCACTTCAATGGAGGGCACAACTGGTAAGAATAACCCGACTTTATTTTTTTCCCATTCGGACTTGAGGAATCTGTTGAGCATGGAAAAATGCCACTATAGGTGCAAGAATCAATCGAAATGTTTTTCGAGATAAGAGTTATGGGCAAAAAACTTTTTCACATTTAATGTAGAGCACTACTTGTACGAAAAATCCAACTTCATTTTTTCCACATTATAACGCGACGCAACTGTGGAGCATGGAAAAAAACCACTTGTAGGCATAAGAATCGTTTAGAAATGTTTTTCGGGCTAAAAGTTATGCGAAAAACACTTTTCAGCTTCAATGGAGGGCACAACATGTACGAAAAGTCCGACTTCATTTTTTTTCCCATTCGGACTTGAGAAATTTGTTGAGCATGGAAAAATACCACTTTAGGCGCAAGAATAAATCATAATTGTTTTACGAGATAAGAGTTATGGGTAAATTAATTTTCACGTTCAATGTAGGGCACCTTAGTGGGAAAAATCCAACTTCATTTTTTCCACATTTTGACATGAAAGAGTTGTGGAACATGGAAAAAAAAACCACTTTAGGCACAATAATCATTTAGAAATGTTTTTCGGGCTAAGAGTTATGCTAAAAACACTTTTCGAACTTCATCGAGGGCACAACTGGTACGAAAAATCCGACTTCATTTTTTCCACATTCCGACATGACTTGAGCTGTGGAACATGGAAAAGAAACCACTTTAGGCACAAGAATCGTTTAGAAATGTATTTCGGGCTTAGAGTTAAGCCAAAAACACTTTTCAGCTTCAATGGAGGGCACAACTGGTAAGAATAACCCGACTTTATTTTTTTCCCATTCGGACTTGAGGAATCTGTTGAGCATGGAAAAATCCCACTTTAGGTGCAAGAATCAATCAGAAATGTTTTCCTAGATAAGAGTTATGGGCAAAATACTTTGCAGATTAATTGTAGAGCACTACTTGTACGAAAAATCCAATTTCATTTTTTCCACATTCTAACGCGACGCAGTTGTGGAGCATGGAAAAAAACCACTGTAGGCATAAGAATCGTTTAGAAATAATTTTCGGGCTAAAAGTTATGTGAAAAACACTTTTCAGCTTCAATGGAGGGCACAACATGTACGAAAAATTCGACTTCATTTTTTTCCCAACCGGACTTGAGAAATCTGTTGAGCATGGGAAAATACCATATTAGGCGCAAGAATAAATCATAATTGTTTTACGAGATAACGAGTTATGGTTAAATTATTTTTCACGTTCAATGTAGGGCAGCCTTTGCTTGTGGGAAAAATCCAACTTCATTTTTTCCACATTCTGACATGAAAGAGTTGTGGAGCATGGAAAAAAACAACTTTAGGCACAATAATCATTTAGAAATGTTTTTCGGGGTAATAGTTATGCTAAAAACACTTTTCAGCTTCATCGAGGGCACAACTGGTACGAAAAATCCGACTTCATTTTTTCCACATTCTGACATGACGGAGCTGTGGAACATTGAAAAAAAACCACTTTAGGCACAAGAATCGTTTAGAAATGTTTTTCGGGCTTAGAGTTAAGCCAAAAACACTTTTCATCTTCAATGGAGGGCACAACTGGTAAGAATAACCCGACTTTATTTTTTTCCCTTTCGGACTTGAGGAATTTGTTGAGCATGGAAAAATGCCACTTTAGGTGCAAGAATCAATCAGAAATGTTTTCCTTGATAAGAGTTATGGGCAAAATACTTTGCAGATTCAATGTAGAGAACAACTTGTACGAAAAATGCAACTTCATTTTTTCCACATTCTGACGCGACGCAGCTGTGGAGCATGGAAAAAAACCACTGTAGACATAAGAATCATTTAGAAATGTTTTTCGGGCTAAAAGTTATGCGAAAAACACTTTTCAGCTTCAATGGAGGGCACAACATGTACGAAAAATTAGACTTCATTTTTTTCCCAATCGGACTTGAGAAATCTGTTGAGCATGGAAAAAATGCCACATTAGGAGCAAGAATCAATAAGAAATGTTTTCCGAGACAAAAGTTACGGATAAATTACTTTTCACGTTCAATGTAGGGCACAAGTTGTACGAAAAATCCAGCTTCATTTTTCCACATTCTAACATGATGGAGCTGTGGAGCATGGAAAAAAAACCACTTTAGGCAAAAGAATCGTTTAGAAATCTTTTTCGGGCTAAGAGTAATGCTAAAAACACTTTTCAGCTTCATGCAAGGCACAACTGGTACGAAAAATCCGACATCATTTTTTCCACATTTGGACTTGAGGAATCTGTTGACATGGAAAATGGCACTTTAGGTGCATGAATAAATAAGAAATGTTGTTGGAGATAAGAGTTATGAGCAATTTACTTTTCACGTTCAATGTAGGGCACTGCTTGTACGAAAAATCCAACTTCATTTTTTCCACATTCTGACATGACGAAGCTGTGGAACATGGAAAAAAGAACCACTTTAGGCACAAGAATCGTTTAGAAATTTTTTCGGGCTTAGAGTTAAGCCAAAAACACTTTTCAACTTCAATGGAGGGCACAACTAGTACGAATAACCCGACTTTATTTTTTTCCTATTCGGCCTTGAGGAATCTGTTGAGCATGGAAAAATGCCACTTTAGGTGCAAGAATCAATCAGAAATGTTTTCCGAGATAAGAGTTATGCGCAAAATACTTTTCACATTCAATGTATGGCACTACTTGTACGAAAAATCCAACTTCATTTTTTCCACATTCTGACGCGACGCAACTGTGGAGCATGGAAAGAAACCATTGTAGGCGTAAGAATCGTTTAGAAATGTTTTTCAGGCTAAAAGTTATGCGAAAAACACTTTTCAGCTTCAATGGAGGGCTCAACATGTACGAAAAATTCGACTTCATTTTTTTTCCCAATCGGACTTGAGAAATCTGTTGAGCATGGAAAAATACCACTTTAGGCGCAAGAATAAATCATAATTGTTTTACGAGATAAGAGTTATGGGTAAATTATTTTTCACGTTCAATGTAGGGCACTGCTTGTAGGAAAAATCCAACTTCATTTTTTCCACATTCTGACATGAAAGTGTTTTGGATCATGGAAAAACACCACTTTAGGCACAATAATCATTTAGAAATGTTTTTCGGGCTAAGAGTTATGCTAAAAACACTTTTCGATTCATCGAGGGCACACCTGGTAAGAAAAATCCGACTTCATTTTTTCCACATTCGACATGACGGAGTTGTGGAACATGGAAAAAAAACCACTTTAGGCACAAGAATCGTTTAGAAATGTTTTTCGGGCTTAGAGTTAAGCCAAACACACTTTTCGGCTTCAATGGAGGGCATAACTCGGTAAGAATAACCCGACTTTATTTTTTTCCCATTCGGACTTGAGGAATCGGTTGAGCATGGAAAAATGCCACTATAGGTGCAAGAATTAATCGAAATGTTTTCCGAGATAAGAGTTATGGGCAAAAAACTTTGCAGATTTAATGTAGAGCACTACTTGTACGAAAAATCCAACTTCATTTTTTCCACATTATAACGCGACGCAGTTGTGGAGCATGGAAAAAAACCACTGTAGGCATAAGAATCGTTTAGAAATGTTTTTCGGGCTAAAAGTTATGCGAAAAACACTTTTCAGCTTCCATGGAGGGCACAACTGGTACGAAAAAGCCTATTTCATTTTTTTTGTCATTTAGACTTGAGAAATTTGTTGAGCATTGAAAAATACCACTTTAGGCGCAAGAATAAATCATAATTGTTTTACGAGATAAGAGTTATGGGTAAATTATTTTTCACGTTTAATGTAGGGCATTGCTAAATCCAACTTCATTTTTTCCACATTCTGACTTGAGGAATCTGTGTACATGGAAAAATGGCACTTTAGGTGCATGAATAAATCATAAATGTTGTCAGAGATAAGAGTTATGAGCAAATTACTTTTCACGTTCAATGTAGGGCATTATTAGTACGAAAAATCCAACTTCATTTTTTCCACATTCTGACAGGACAGAGCTGTGGAGCATGGAAAAAAAACCACTTGAGGCAAAAGAATCGTTTAGATATGTTTTTCGGGCTAAGAGCCATGCCAAAAACACTTTTCGGCTTCGTGGAGTGGGCAACAACGGTATGATAAATTCGACTTCATTTTTTTCCCATTCAAAGTTGAGAAATCACTGTGAGCATGGAAAAATGCCACTTTAGGCGCAAGAATAAATCATAATTGTTTTACGAGATATGAATTATGGCTAAATTACTTTTCTCGTTCAATGTAGGGTACTACTTGTACGAAAAAACCAGCTTCATTTTTTCCACAAGCTGACGTGATGGAGAGTGTGGAGCATGGAAAAAAAATCACTTTAGGCACAAGAATCGTTTCGAAATGTTTTTCGGGCTAAGAGTTATGCTAAAAGCACTTTTCAGCTTCATGCAAGGCACAACTTGTACGAAAAATCCGACTTCATTTTTTCCACGTTTGGACTTGAGGAATCTGTTGACATGGAAAATTTTAACTTTAGGTGCATGAATAAATCAGAAATGTTGTCCGAGATAAGAGTTATGAGCAATTAAATTTTCACATTCAATGTAGGGCAATCGCTTGTACGAAAAATCCAACTTCATTTTTTCCACATGCCGACATGACCGGAGCTGTGGAACATGGAAAAAAACCACTTTAGGCACCGGAATCGTTTAGAAATGTTTTTCGGGCTAAGAGTTTAGCCAAAAACACTTTTCAGCTTCAATGGAGGGCACAACTGGTGCTACATTCGGACTTCAAGAATCTGTTGAGCATGGAAAAATGTCACTTTAGTGCAAGAATAAATCAGAAATGTTTTCCGAGATAAGAGTTATGGGCAAAATACTTTGCACATTCAATGTAGAGCACTACTTGTACGAAAAATCCAACATCATTTTTTCCACATTCGACGCGACTGAGTCGTGGAGCAATCAAAAAAACCACTTTAGGAGTAAGGATCGTTTAGAAATGTTTTACGGGCTAAAAGTTATGCAAAAAACACTTTTCAGCTTCAATGGAGGGCACAACTGGTACGAAAAATTCGACTTCATTTTTTACCCATTCGTACATGAGAAATCTGTTGAGCATGGAAAAATGCCACATTAGGAGCAAGAATCAATAAGAAATGTTTTCCGAGACAAGATTTATGGGGAAATTACTTTTCACATTCAATATAGGGCACGAGTTGTACGAAAAATCCCTGCTTCATTTTTTTCCACTCGACGTGATGGGGCGGTGGAGCATGGAAAAAAACCACTTTAGGCACAAAAATCGTTTAGAATTATTTTTCGGGCTAAGAGTTATGCAAAAACACTTTTCGCTTCATGCAAGGCACAACTGGTACGAAAAATCCGACATCATTTTTTCCACATTCGGACTTGAGGAATCTGTTGACATGGAAAATGGCACTTTAGGTGCATGAATAAATATGAAATGTTGTTCGAGATAAGAGTTATGAGCAAATTATTTTTCACGTTCAATGTGGGGCACTGCTTGTACGAAAAGTCCAACTTCATTTTTTCCACATTCTGACATGACGAAGCTTTGGAACATGGAAAAAAAAAAACCACTTTAGGCACAAGAATCATTTAGAAAAGTTTTTCGGGCTTAGAGTTAAGCCAAAAACACTTTTCAGCTTCAATGGAGGGCACAACTAGTACGAATAACCCGACTTTATTTTTTTCCCATTCGGACTTGAGGAATCTGTTGAGCATGGAAAAATGCCACTTTAGGTGCCGGAATCAATCGAAATGTTTTCCGAGATAAGAGTTATGGGCAAAATACTTTTCACATTCAATGTAGGGCACTACTTGTACGAAAAATCCAACTTAATTTTTTTCCACATTCCCGACGCGACGCAACCGTGAAGCATGGAAAAAAACCATTGTAGGCGTAAGAATCGTTTAGAAATGTTTTTCGGGCTAAAAGTTATGCAAAAAAGACTTTTCAGCTTCAATGGAGGGCTCAACATGTACGAAAAATTCGACTTCATTTTTTTTTCCCAATCGGACTTGAGAAATCTGGTGAGCATGGAAAAATACCACTTTAGGCGCAAGAATAAATCATAATTGTTTTACGAGATAAGAGTTATGGGTAAATTATTTTTCACGTTCAATGTAGAGGAACCTTTGCTTGTAGGAAAAATCCAACTTCATTTTTTCCACATTCGACATGAAAGTGTTTTGGAGCATGGAAAAAAACCACTTTAGGCACAATAATCATTTAGAAATGTTTTTCGGGCTAAGAGTTATGCTAAAAACACTTTTCAGCTTCATCGAGGGCACACTGGTAAGAAAAATCCGACTTCATTTTTTTCCACATTCCGACATCACGGAGGTGTGGAACATGGAAAAAACCACTTTAGGCACAAGAATCGTTTAGAAATGTTTTTCGGGCTTAGAGTTAAACCAAACACACTTTTCATCTTCAATGGAGGGCACAAGCTGGTAAGAATAACCCGACTTTATTTTTTTGCCCATTCGGACTTGAGGAATGCGTTGAGCATGGAAAAATGCCACTATAGGTGCAAGAATCAATCGAAATGTTTTCCGAGATAAGAGTTATGGGCAAAAAACTTTGCAGATTTAATGTAGAGCACTACTTGTACGAAAAATCCAACTTCATTTTTTCCACATTATAACGCGACGCAACTGTGGAGCATGGAAAAAACCACCTTGTAGGCATAAGAATCGTTTAGAAATGTTTTTCGGGCTAAAAGTTATGCGAAAAACACTTTTCAGCCTTCAATGGAGGGGCACAACATGTACGAAAAGTTCGACTTCATTTTTTTCCCTATCTGACTGAGAAATCTGTTGAGCATGGAAAAAATACCACATTAGGCGCAAGAATAAATCATAATTGTTTTACGAGATAACAGTTATGGGTAAATTAATTTTCACATGAAAGAGTTGTGGAGCATGGAAAAAAACCACTTTAGGCACAAGAATCGTTTAAAAATGTTTTTCTGAGCAAGAGTTATGTTAAAAACACTTTTCAGCTTCATCGAGGGCAATAACTTGTACGAAAAATCCGACTTCATTTGTTCCACATTCTGACATGACAGAGCTATGGAACATGGAAAAGAAACCACTTTAGGCACAAGAATCGTTTAGAAATGTTTTTCGGGCTTAGAGTTAAGCCAAAAACACTTTTCAGCTTCAATGGAGGGTACAAGCGGTAAGAATAACCCGACTTTATTTTTTTCCCATTCGGACTTGAGGAATCACGTTGAGCATGGAAAAATCCCACTTTAGGTGCAAGAATCAATCGTAAATGTTTTCCTAGATAAGTGTTATGGGCAAAATACTTTGCGATTCAATGTAGAGCACTACTTGTACGAAAAATCCAATTTCATTTTTTCCACATTCCGACGCGCGAGCTTGTGGAGCATGGAAAAAAAACCACCGTAGGCATAAGAATCGTTTAGAAATAATTTTCGGGCTAAAAGTTATGTGAAAAACACTTTTCAGCTTCAATGGAGGGCACAACATGTACGAAAAATTCGACTTCATTTTTTTCCCAATCGGACTTGAGAAATCCGTTGAGCATGGGAAAATACCATACTAGGCTGCAAGAATAAATCATAATTGTTTTACGAGATAAAAGTTATGGGTAAATTATTTTCACGTTCAATGTAGGGCAATCGCTTGTGGGAAAAATCCAACTTCATTTTTTCCACATTCGACATGAAAGAGTTGTGGAGCATGGAAAAAAAACAACTTTAGGCACAATAATCATTTAGAAATGTTTTTCGGGGTAATATTTATGCTAAAAACACTTTTCAGCTTCCATCCAGGGCACAACCGGGTACGAAAAATCCGACTTCATTTTTTTCCACATTCGACATGACTGATTGTCGGAACATTGAAAAAAAAACCACTTTAGGCACAAGAATCGTTTAGAAATGTTTTTCGGGCTTAGAGTTAAGCCAAAAACACTTTTCATCTTCAATGGAGGGCACAACTGGTAAGAATAACCCGACTTTATTTTTTACCTTTCGGACTTGATGAATTTGTTGAGCATGGAAAAATGCCACTTTAGGTGGAAGAATCAATCGTAAATGTTTTCCTTGATAAGAGTTATGGGCAAAATACTTTGCGGATTCAATGTAGAGAACAACTTGTACGTAAAATGCAACTTCATTTTTTCCACATTCCGACGTGACGCATTGTGGAGCATGGAAAAAACCGCTGTAGGCATAAGAATCATTTAGAAATGTTTTTAGGGCTAAAAGTTATGCGAAAAACACTTTTCGACTTCAATTGGAGGGCACAACATGTACGAAAAATTAGACTTCATTTTTTTCCCAATCGGACTTGAAATACGTTGAGCATGGAAAAAATGCCACATTAGGAGCAAGAATCAATAAGAAATGTTTTCCGAGACAAAAGTTACGGATAAATTACTTTTCACGTTCAATGTAGGGCACAAGTTGTACGAAAAATCCAACTTCATTTTTCCACATTCTAACATGATGGAGCTGTGGAGCATGGAAAAAAACCACTTTAGGCACAAGAATCGTTTAGAAATCTTTTTCGGGCTAAGAGTAATGCTAAAAACACTTTTCAGCTTCATGCAAGGCACAACTTGTACGAAAAATCCGACATCATTTTTTCCACATTTGGACTTGAGGAATCCGTTGACATGGAAAATGGCACTTTAGGTGCATGAATAAATAAGAAATGTTGTTGGAGATAAGAGTTATGAAGCAATTTACTTTTCACGTTCAATGTAGAGCAATCGCATTCGAAAAATCCAACTTCATTTTTTCCACATTCGACATGACGAAGGCTGTGGAACATGGAAAAAAAACCACTTTAGGCACAAGAATCGTTTGGAAATGTTTTTCGGGCTTAGAGTTAAGCCAAAAACACTTTTCACCTTCAATGGAGGGCACAACTAGTACGAATAACCCGACTTTATTTTTTTTCCCATTCGGACTTGAGGAATCATTGAGCATGGAAAAATGCCACTTTAGGTGCAAGAATCAATCGAAATGTTTTCCGAGGTAAGAGTTATGGGCAAAATACTTTTCACATTCAATGTATGGCACTACTTGTACGAAAAATCCAACTTATTTTTTTTCCACATTCGACGCGACGCAACTGTGGAGCATGGAAAAAAACCATTGTAGGCGTAAGAATCGTTTAGAAATGTTTTTCGGGCTAAAAGTTATGCGAAAAACACTTTTCAGCCTTCAATGGAGGGCTCAACATGTACGAAAAATTCGACTTCATTTTTTTTTCCCAATCTGACTTGAGAAATTTGTTGAGCATGGAAAAAATACCACTTTGGCGCAAGAATAAATCATAATTGTTTTACGAGATAAGAGTTATGGGTAAATTATTTTTCACGTTCAATGTAGGGCAATCTGGTAGGAAAAATCCAACTTCATTTTTTCCACATTCGACATGAAAGTGCTTTGGATCATGGAAAAACACCACTTTAGGCACAATAATCATTTAGAAATGTTTTTCGGGCTAAGAGTTATGCTAAAAACACTTTTCGATTCATCGAGGGCACACCTGGTAAGAAAAATCCGACTTCATTTTTTCCACATTCGACATGACGGAGCTGTGGAACATGGAAAAAAACCACTTTAGGCACAAGAATCGTTTAGAAATGTTTTTCGGGCTTAGAGTTAAGCCAAACACACTTTTCAGCTTCAATGGAGGGCACAACCGGTAAGAATAACCCGACTTTATTTTTTTCCCATTCTGACTTGAGGAATCGTTGAGCATGGAAAAAATGCCACTATAGGTGCAAGAATTAATGTAAATGTTTTCCGAGATAAGAGTTATGGGCAAAAACTTTGCTGCATTTAATGTAGAGCACTTACTTGTACGAAAAATCCAACTTCATTTTTTCCACATTATAACGTTGGCGCAAACTGTGGAGCATGGAAAAAAACCACCGTAGGCATAAGAATCGTTTAGAAATGTTTTTCGGGCTAAAAGTTATGCGAAAAACACTTTTCACCTTCAATTGAGGGGCACAACTGGGTACGAAAAAGCCGATTTCATTTTTTTTTTGTCATTTAGACTTGAGAAATTTGTTGAGCATTGAAAAATACCACATTAGGCGCAAGAATAAATCATAATTGTTTTACGAGATAAGAGTTATGGGTAAATTATTTTTCACGTTTAATGTAGGGCATTGCTAAATCCAACTTCATTTTTTCCACATTCGACTTGAGGAATCAGGTACATGGAAAAATGGCACTTTAGGTGCATGAATAAATCATAAATGTTGTCGTAGATAAGAGCTATGAGCAAATTACTTTTCACGTTCAATGTAGGGCATTATTAGTACGAAAAATCCAACTTCATTTTTTCCACATTCCGACGAGACAGAGTCGTGGGAGCATGGAAAAAAAACCACTTGAGGCAAAAGAATCGTTTAGATATGTTTTTCGGCAAGAGCTACGCCAAAAACACTTTTCAGCTTCGTGGTGGGCACAACCGGTTTGATAAATTCGACTTCATTTTTTTCCCATTCAAAGTTGAGAAATCTGTTGAGCATGGAAAAATGCCACTTTTAGGCGCAAGAATAAATCATAATTGTTTTACGAGATATGAATTATGGCTAAATTACTTTTTCTCGTTCAATGTAGGGTACCACTTGTACGAAAAACCAGCTTCATTTTTTCCACATGCTAACGTGATGGAGCTGTGGAGCATGGAAAAAATCACTTAGGCACAAGAATCGTTTCGAAATGTTTTTCGGGCTAAGAGTTATGCTAAAAGCACTTTTCAGCTTCATGCAAGGCACAACTTGTACGAAAAATCCGACTTCATTTTTTCCACATTCTGACTTGAGGAATCTGTTGAAATGGAAAATTTTAACTTTAGGTGCATGAATAAATCGGAAATGTTGTCCGAGATAAGAGTTATGAGCAAATAAATTTTCACATTCAATGTAGGGCACTCGCTTGTACGAAAAATCCAACTTCATTTTTTCCACATTGCCGACATGACCGAGATGTGGAACATGGAAAAAAAAACCACTTTAGGCACCGGGAATCGTTTAGAAATGTTTTTCGGGCTAAGAGTTAAGCCAAAAACACTTTCACTCTTCAATGGAGGGCACAACCGGTGCTACATTCGGACTTCAAGAATCATGTGAGCATGGAAAAATGTCACTTTTAGTGCAAGAATAAATCGAAATGTTTTCTCGAGATAAGAGTTATGGGCAAAATACTTTGCACATTCAATGTAGAGCACTACTTGTACGAAAAATCCAACATCATTTTTTTCCACATTCGACGTGACAGAGTCGTGGAGCAATCAAAAAACCACTTTAGGAGTAAGGATCGTTTAGAAATGTTTTACGGGCCAAAAGTTATGCAAAAAACACTTTTCGCCTTCAATGGAGGGCACAACCGGTACGAAAAATTCGACTTCATTTTTTACCCATTCGTACATGAGAAATCATTGAGCATGGAAAAATGCCACATTAGGAGCAAGAATCAATAAGAAATGTTTTCCGAGACAAGAGTTATGGGGAAATTACTTTTCACATTCAATATAGGGCACGAGTTATGCGAAACACTTTTCATTTTTTCCACTCGACGTGATGGAGCGGTGGAGCATGGAAAAAACCACATTAGGACTCGAGGAATCTTGACATGGAAAATGGCACTTTAGGTGCATGAATAAATAAGAAATGTTGTTCGAGATAAGAGTTATGAGCAAATTATTTTTCACGTTCAATGTAGGGCACCGTTTGTACGAAAATCCAACTTCATTTTTTCCACATTCGACATGACGAAGCTTTGGAACATGGAAAAAAAAACCACTTTAGGCACAAGAATCATTTAGAAAAGTTTTTCGGGCTTAGAGTTAAGCCAAAAACACTTTTCAACTTTCCAATGGAGGGCACAACTAGTACGAATAACCCGACTTTTTTTTTTTTCCCATCTTGACTGAGAATTCAGAGTACGGGAAAATGCCACTCTTAGGTGCAAGAATCAATCGTAAATGTTTTCCGAGATAAGAGTTATGGGCAAAATACTTTTCACATTCAATGTAGGGCACTACTTGTACGAAAATCCAACTTAATTTTTTCCACATTCCGATGCGACGCAACCGACCTGTGAAGCATGGAAAAAAACCAAAGGAGAAACTAGTAGTAGGCGTAAGTTACGCGAAAAGACTTTTCGACCTTCAATGGAGGGCTCAACATGTACGAAAAAATTCGACTTCATTTTTTTTCCCAATCTGACTTGAGAAATCGTTGAGCATGGAAAAATACCACTTTAGGCGCAAGAATAAATCATAATTGTTTTACGCAGATCAGCTTATGGGTAAATTAATTTTCACGTTAAATGTAGGGCACCCTTGTGGGAAAAATCCAACTTCATTTTTTCCACATTTTGACATGAAAGAGTTGTGGAGCATGGAAAAAAACCACTTTAGGCACAAGAATCGTTTAGAAATGTTTTTCAAGCTAAGAGTTATGCTAAAAACACTTTTGCCTTCCATCGAGGGTAAACCAAGGTACGAAAAACCCGAATTCATTTTTTCCACATTCGACATGACTAAGCCGGTGGAACATGGAAAAAAAAAACCACTTTAGGCACAAGAATCGCTTAGAAATGTTTTTCTAAGCCATTACAAAAAAACTTTTCATCTTCAATTTGGAGGGCACAATCAAAGAGAATAACCCGACTTTATTTTTTTCCCTTTCTCGACTCGTGGAAACTTGAGGCATGGAAAATGCCACTTTAGGTGCAAGAATCAATCGTAAATGTTTTCCTTTGATAAGAGTTATGCGTAAAATACTTTTGCAGATTCAATGTAGAGAACAACTTGTACGAAAATCCAACTTCATTTTTTCCACATTCCCGACGCTGACGCCATGGAGCATGGAAAAAAAAACCACCGTAGGGCATAAGAATCATTTAGAAATGTTTTTCTGCTAAAAGTTATGCTAAAAACACTTTTCACTTCCAATGGAGGGCACAACATGTACAGGTAAAAGTTCGACTTCATTTTTTTCCCATGTGACTCGGAGAAACTGGCTGAGCATGGAAAAAATGCCACATTAGGAGCAAGAATCAATAAAAAAAATGTTTTCCGAGACAAGAGTTACTTGGTACTTTTTTACTGCTCAACGTAGGGCACAAGTTGTACGAAAATCTACCTTCATTTTTCCACATTCTAACATGATGGAGTCAGTTGAGCATGGAAAAAAACCACTTTTAGGCACAAGAATCGTTAGAAATCTTTTTTGGCTAAGAGTTATGCTAAAAACACTTTCCAATTTTCCATTGAGGGGCACAATCGGTACAAAATCCGACTTCATTTTTTCCATAATCCTGACTTGAGGAATCGGCCAGACATGGAAAATGGCACTTTAGGTGCATGAATAAATCATAAATATTGTCCGAGATAAGAATTACGAGCAAATTACATTTCACGTTCAATCTAGGGCATTATCTCGTTTTAAAATCCAACTTCATTTTTTCCACATTCTGGCGTGATGGGAGCCGTGGAGCATGGAAAAAAATATCCACTTTAGTCACACTAATCGTTTAGAAATGTATTTCGGGCTAAGACTTATGCTAAAAACACTTTTCGCCTTCATGGAGGGCACAATGGTACGAAAATCCGACTTCATTTTTTCCACATTCGAACTTTCGAGGAATCAGGTACATGGAAAATGGCACTTTAGGTACATAAATAAATCATAAATATTGTCCGAGATAAGAATTATGAGCAAATTATTTTTAACGTTCAACTGGGTATTATTTGTACGAAACCAAATTCATTTTTTCCACATTCGCGTGATGGAGTTGTGGAGCAGGGAAAAAAACCACTTTAGGCAAAAGAATCATTTAGATAGTGTTTTTCGGGCTAAGAGTTATGCCAAAAACACCTTTTCGCCTTCGTGGAGGGAAATAACTGGGTACGCAAAATCCGACTTCGTTTTTTTTCCCATTCATACTGAGGAATTCGTTGAGCATGGAAAAATGCCACTTTAGGCGCAAAAAATAAATCATAATTGTTTTACGAGATAAGAGTTATGGGTAAATTACTTTTCACGCTCAATATATGGAACTACTTGTACGAAAATCCGCATTTATTTTTTCCACATGCCGACGCTGATGGATCGTGGAGCATGGAAAATCCACTTTAGGTTAAGAATCATTTCGAAATGTTTTTCGAGTTAAAAGTTATGCTAAAACACTTTTCAGCTTCTGCGAAGGCGCAACCGGCACGTAAAAACCGACATCATTTTTTCCACATTCTGACTTGAGGAATCATGGACATGGAAAACGGCACTTTAGGTGCATGAATAAACCGAAATCTTTGTCCGAGAAAAGAGTTATGAGCAATACGGCTTTTCACGTTCAATGTCAAGTACAAGTTGTACGAAAATTCGCTTCATTTTTCCACATTCCGACGTGATGCTGTGGAGCATGGAAAAAACCACTTTAGGCACAAGAATCGCTTTAGAAATCTTTTTCTAAGCAAGAGTTATGCTAAAAACACTTTTCACTTCATGGAAGGCATAAATCGGTACGAAA
Source organism: Beta lomatogona (assembly GCA_947646795.1). Classification (NCBI taxonomy): domain Eukaryota; kingdom Viridiplantae; phylum Streptophyta; class Magnoliopsida; order Caryophyllales; family Amaranthaceae; genus Beta; species Beta lomatogona. The sequence goes on from CANSNZ010000973.1 coordinate 481,043, forward strand.
ATCCGACTTCATTTTTTCCACACCTGAGCGGAGGAACTGGGTAGACATGGAAAAATGGCACTTTAGGTGCATGAATAAATCATAATTATCGTCCGAGATAAGAATTCCGGAGCAGATTACATTTCACGTTAAATCTAGTGCATTATCTCGTTCTGAAAAATCCAACTTCATTTTTTCCACATTCGGGCGTGATGGAGCCAGGAGCATGGTAAAATAACCACTTTAGTCACAAGAATCGTTTAAAAATGTTTTTCAAGCAAGAGTTATGCTAAAAACACTTTTCAACCTTCCATGGAGGGCACAAATGGTATGAAAACCCGACTTCATTTTTTCCACATTCGAACTCGAGGAATCAGGTACATGGAAAATGGCACTTTAGGTGCATGAATAAATCATAAATATTGTTCGAGATAAGAATTACTGAGCAAATTACTTTCAACGCTCAATCTAGGGCATTATATGTACGAAAATCCAACTTAATTTTTTCCACATTCCTCGGCGTGATGGAGTGGAGCATGGAAAAAAAACCACTTTAAGCAAAAGAATCATTTAGATATGTTTTTCGGGCCAAGAGTTATGCCAAAACACATTTCCTCCGCCTTCTGGGTAGGTGACACAACCTGCACTGAAAATCCGACTCGCTTTTTTTTTCCCATTCATACTTGAGTGAATCTGGCTGAGCATGGTAAATGCCACTTTAGGCGCAAAATAAATCATAATTGTTTTACGAGATAAGAGTTATGGGTAAATTACTTTTTACGCTCACAGTAAGGAACTACTTGCACGAAAAAAAAAAAATCCGCATTTATTTTTTCCACATGCCGACGTGATGGATCCGTGAAGCATGGAAAAATCCACTTTAGGCACAAGAATCGCTTTCAAAATGTTTTTCGGCTCAAAGTTATACTAAAAACACTTTTCAGCCTTCATGGAAGGCGCAACCTGTACGAAAATCCCACTTCATTTTTTCCACATTCTGACTCGAGGAATCGTCGTTGTCATGGAAAAATGGCACTTTAGGTGCATGAATAAATCAAAAATGTTGTCCGAGATAAGAGTTACGAGCAAATTACTTTTCACGTTCAATGTAGGGCACAAGTCGCACGAAAAATCCCGCCTCGCCTTTCCACATTCCGACGTGATTTGAGCTTCGTGGAGCATGGAAAACCACTTTAGGCACAAGAATCGTAGAAATCTTTTTTAGGCCGAGAGTTATGCCAAAACACTTACAGCCTTACGGAGGGGCATAACCGGTACGGAAAAATCGGACTTCATTTTTTCCACAATCGGAGCCGAGGAATCACAGACATGGAAACACGGCAGTTTCCAGTGGTGCATTTAATAAATCATAAATATCATGTCCGAGATAAGAATTCCGAGCAAATTACATTTCACGCAAATCTAGGGCATTATCCTGTCTCGAAAAATCCAACTCCATTTTTTCCACATTCGGGTGTGATGGAGCCGTGGAGCATGGAAAATAACCACTTTAGTCATCAAGAATCATATAAAAAATGTTTTCTGCCAAGAGTTATGCGAAACACTTTTCGCCTTTATGGAGGGCACAAATGGTACGAAAAATCCGACTTCATTTTTTCCACATTCCCGAACTCGAGGAATTGCGGTACATGGAAAATGCCACTTTAGGTGCATGAATAAATCATAAATATTGTCCGAGATAAGAATTACGAGCAAATTACTTTTCACGTTCAATCTAAGGCATTATTTGTACGAAAAATCCAAATTCATTTTTTTCCACATTCGGCGTGATGGAGTTGTGGAGCATGGAAAAAAAAACCACTTTAGGCAAAAGAATCATTTAGCTATGTTTTTTGCTAAGAGTTATGCTTTTCAAAAACACTTTTCGCCTTCGTGTAGGGAACAACCGGTACGAGTAATCCGACTGCGTTTTTTTCCCATTCATACTGAGAATTGTCGAGCATGGAAAAATGCCACTTTAGGCTCAAAATATTTCATAACTGTTTTACGAGATAAAGAGTTATGGGTAAATTACTTTTTCACGCTCAATATAAGGAACTACTTCTGTACGTAAAAATCCGCATTTATTTTTTCCACATGCCGACGTGATGGACTGGTGGAGTACGGAAAAATCCAACTTAGCGATGAATCATTTCGAAATGTTTTTCTGTTAAAAGTTACGCTAAAACACTTTTCTTCTTCCATGGAAGGCGCAATTGGTACGAAAATCCGACATCATTTTTTCCATATTCTGACTCGTGAATTGCTGACATGGAAAAATGGCACTTTAGGTGCATGAATAACTCTAATGTTGTCCGAGAAAAGAGTCATGAGCAAATTACTTTTCACGTTCAATGTTCGGTACAAGTTGTGACGAAAATCCTCGCTTCATTTTTCCACATTCCCGACGTGATGGAGCCGTGGAGCATGGAAAAAACCACTTTAGGCACAAGAATCGTTTAGAAATCTTTTCGGGCTAAGAGTTATGCTAAAAACACTCTTTTCAAATTGCAGGAAGGCACAACCTGGGTACGAAAAAATCCGACTTCATTTTTTCCACAACGAGGAGGAACTGTACATGGAAAAATGGCACTTTAGGTGCATGAATAAATCATAATTATTGTCCGAGATAAGAATTCTCGAGCTGACATTACATTTCACGTTTAAATTCTAGTGCATTATCTGCTCGAAAAATCCAACTTCACTTTTTCCACATTCCGGGGCGTGACGGGAGCCGGGTGGAGCATGGTAAAATAACCACTTTAGTCACAAGTATCGTTTAAAATGTTTTTCGGGCTAAGAGTTATGCTAAAAACACTTTTCGCCTTCATGGAGGCACAAATGGTATGAAAATCCGACTTCATTTTTTCCACATTCGAACCGAGGAATCTCGTGTACATGGAAAAATGGCACTTTAGGTGCATGAATAAATCATAAATATTGTTCGAGATAAGAATTATGAGCAAATTACTTTCAACGCTCAATCTGGGGCATTATATGTACGAAAAATCCAACTTCATTTTTTCCACATTCTCGCGTGATGGAGTCGTGGAGCATGGAAAAAAACCACTTTAAGCAAAAGAATCATTTGTGATATGTTTTTCTGCCAAGAGTTACGCCAAAAACACATTTCGCCTTGGTGGAGGACAATAACCGGTAACGAAAATCCGACTTCGCTTTTTTTTTCCATTCATACTGGGAGAACCGTCGAGCATGGAAAAATGCCACTTTAGGCGCAAAATAAATCATAATTGTTTTACGAGATAAGAGTTGACGGGTAAATTACTTTTACGTTCAATATACAGGAACTACTTCAGATACGAAAATCTGCAGTTTACTTTTTCCACATGCTCGACGTGATGGATCCGTGAAGCATGGAAAAAATCCACTTTAGGGCACAAGAATCGCTTTCAAAATGTTCTTCGGGGCTAAAAGTTATACTAAAAACACTTTTCACTTCATGGAAGGCGCAATCCCGTACGTAAATCCGACTTCATTTTTTCCACATTCGACTCGAGGAATCTGTTGTCATGGAAAAATGGCACTTTAGGTGTCATGAACAAATCAAAAATGTTGTCCGAGATAAGAGTTACGAGCAAATTACTTTTCACGTTCAATGTAGGGCACATGTTGGCACGAAAAAATCCCGCTTCATTTTTCCACATTCTCGACGTGATAGCCATGGAGCCGTGGAAAAAACCACTTTAGGCACAAGAATCGCTTAGAAATCTTTTTCATGGCTTAGAGTTATGCCAAAACACTTTACAAACGCTCATCGAGGGCACAACCCGGTACGAAAATCGCGACTTCATTTTTTCCACATTCTAGTTTGAGGAATCAGTGGGCATGGAAACACGGCACTTTAGGTGCATGTGAATAAATCATAAATATTGTCCGAGATAAGAATTCCCGAGCAAATTACATTTCACGCTAAATCTAGGGCATTATCCGTTCGAAAATCCAACTTCATTTTTTCCACATTCCGGGGGTGTGATGGAGCCGTGAGCATGGAAAAATAACCACTTTAGTCACAAGAATCATATAAAAATGTTTTTTCTAGCTAAGAGTTATGCGAAAAACACTTTTCCGCTTATGGAGTAGGCACAAATGGTACGAAAAATCCGACTTCATTTTTTCCACATTCGAACTTGAGGAATCTGTGTACATGGAAAATGCCACTTTAGGTGCATGAATAAATCATAAATATTGTCCGAGATAAGAATTATGAGCAAATTACTTTTCATGTTCAATCTAGGGCATTATTTGTTCTAAAATCCAAATTCATTTTTTCCACATTCCAGCGTGATTGAGTTGTGGGAGCATGGAAAAAAAAAAAAACCACTTTAGGCAAAAGAATCATTTAGATATGTTTTTCAAGCAAGAGTTATGCCAAAAACACTTTTCGCCTTCTTCGTGGAAAAGGAACAATCGGTACGAAAATCCGACTTCTTTTTTTTTCTCCCATTCATACTGAGGAATCCGTTGAGCATGGAAAAATGCCACTTTAGGCGCAAAATAAACTCATAATTCTTTACGAGATAAGAGTTATGGGGTAAATTACTTCTCATGTTCAATATAAGGAACTACTTGTACGAAAAATCTGCATTTATTTTTTCCACATGCCGACGTGATGGATCTGTGGAGCATGGAAAAATCCACTTTAGGCAAAAGAATCATTTCGAAATGTTTTTCGAGTTAAAGCTATGCTTAAAACACTTTTCACGCCATGGAAGGCGCAATCGGCACCTAAAATCCGACATCATTTTTTCCACATTCTGATTTCGAGGAATCAAGTCGACATGGAAAAATGGCACTTTAGGTGCATGAATAAATCGCAAATGTTGTCCGAGAAAAGAGTCATGAGCAAATTACTTTTCACGTTCAATGTTGGGCTACAAGTTGTACGAAAATCCCCGGCTTCATTTTTCCACATGCCGACGTGATGGACTGTGGAGCATGGAAAAATCCAATTTAGGCACAAGAATCAAGCTCAAATGTTTTTCTGCCAAGATTTATGCTAAAAACACTTTTCACCTTCGTGGAAGGCGCAACCGGTACGAAAATCCGACTTTATTTTTTCCACATTCCTGACTTCCGAGGAATTTGTCGACATGGGAAAATGGCACTTTAGGTGCAAGAATAAAATCAAAAATGTTGTCCGAGATAAGAGTTATGAGCAAATTACTTTCACGTTCAATGTAGGGCACTCGCTTGTACAAAAAATCCAACTTCATTTTTTTTTTTTCCACATTCTCCCGACGCGACGGAGTTTCGTGACGCATGAAAAAAACAACTTAGGCGTAATCATCGTTTAGCAATTCTTTTTTCGGGCCGGTAGTTATTGCCAAAAACACTTGGCGCCTTCACCTAGAGTAATAAACAGTACGAATCATCCGACTTCTTTTTTTTTCCCATTCGGATTTGAGGAATCGTTGATCATGGAAAAATGCCACTTTAGGTGCAAGAATCAATCGAAATGAATTTCGAGATAAAGCATGGGCAAAATACTTTGCACATTCAATGTAGTGGCACGTTTGTACGAAAATCCAACTCATTATTTGCACATCTCGACGCGACGGAAGTCCTGAAGCATGAAAACAACTTTAGGCGTAAGAATCATGAAAAAGAATCGCTTAGAACTTTTTTTTCTGGGCCGAGAGTTAAGCGTCAAAAACACTTTACATGTACTAATGGAGGGCACAACATGTACGAAAATTTCGACTTCATTTTTTTCCCATTCGGACTTGATGAAACTCCTTGAAGCATGGAAAATGCCACATTAGGAGCAAGAATCAATAAAAATATTTTCCGAGACAAGAGTTATGGGTAAATTACTTTCACGTTCATTGTAGGGCACGAGTTGTACGACGAAAACTCCAAACTCTTCATTTTTTTTCCACATTCCGACGTGATGGAGCTGTGGAGCATGGGAGCATGGAAAAAAATACACCTTTAGGCGTAAAAAATAAATCATAATTGGTTTACGAGAAAAGAGTTATGGGTAAACTCTTTTCAAAAATCGTTGGAATGTAGGGAACTACTTGTACGAAAATCCAGCATTTATTTTTTCCACATGTCGAGGAGTGATGAGCTCGTGGAGCATAGAAAAAATCCACTTGTAGGCACAAGAATCTGCTTTCGAAATGTTTTTCGGGCAAAGCAGCTATGCTAAAAACACTTCGCTTCATGGAAAGCGCAACCGGTACGAAAAATCCCACTTCATTTTTTCCACATTCTGGGACTCGAGGAATTTGTTGACATGGAAAAATGGCACCGTAGGTGCATGAATAAATAATAAATGTTGTCCGAGATAAGAGTTATGGCAAGAGCTTGTTTGCACTTAAAATCCATCTTCATTTTTCCACATTCTGACGTGATGGAGCTCGTGGTGCATGGAAAATCACTTTAGGCACAAGAATCGTCGTAAATCTTTTCGGGCTAAGAGTTATGCTAAAAACACTTTTTCAAAGCCCTTCTTTCAGGGCACAACCTGCGAATAAATCCTTACGACTTCATTTTTTCCACACCGGAGTCGAGGAATCAAGCAGACATGGAAAAATGGCACTCTTTTAGGGTGCATGAATAAAACCATAAATATTGTCCGAGATAAAAATTATGAACAAATTACATTTCACGTTCAATCTAGGCATTATCTCGTTCGGTAATCCAACTTCATTTTTTTTTCCACATTCCGGGCGCTACGGAGCTATGGAGGCTGGAAACAGTAACCACTTTAGTCACAAGAATCGTTTAGAAATTTTTTCTAGCCAAGAGTTATGCTAAAAACACTTTCGCCATGGAGGGCACAAATGGTACGAAAAATCCGACTTCATTTTTTCCACATTCGAGCCGAGGATCCGGGTACATGGAAAATGGCACTTTAGGTGTATGAATAAATCATGAGCATTTTGTCCGAGATAAGAATTATGAGCAAATTACTTTTCACTGTCCAATCTAGGCACTATTTTGGTACTCTAGAAAATCCAACTCATTTTATCCACATTCGGGCGTGATGCGAGCCGTGGAGCATGGAAAAAATAACCACTTTAGTCACAAGAATCGTATAGAAATGTTTTTTGGGCAAAGAGTTATGCTAAAAACACTTTTCGCCTTCATGGAAGGCGCACCGGGTACGAAAAATCCGACTTCGATTTTTTCCACATCCTGACTCGAGGAATTTGTCGACATGGAAAAATGGCACTTTCTGTGCATGAATAAATCGAAATGTCTGTCCGAGATAAAGAGTTACCGAGCAAATTACTTTTCACGTTCAATGTAGGGCACTCGTCTTGTACAATAAATCCAACTTCATTTTTTCCACATTCCGACGCGACCCGAGTTGTGAAGCATGAAAAACAACTTTAGGCGTAAGAATCGTTTAGAAATTTTTTCGGCCGAGAGTTAAGCCAAAAACACTTTATTGGTCCTTCAATGGAGGGAAAACTCGTACGAATAATCCGACTTTATTTTTTTTCCATTCGGGATTTCGAGGAATATGCCGATCATGGAAAATGCCACTTTAGGTGCAAGAATCAATCAAATGTTTTCCGAGATAAGAGTTACGGGCAAAATACTTCTGCACATTCAATGTGTGGCACTACTTGTACGAAAATCCAACTCCGTTTTTTCCACATTCCGACGCGACTGAGTTGTGAAGCATGAAAAAACTACTTTAGGTGTAAGAATCGTTTAGGAAATGTTTTTCTAGGCTAAAAGTTATGCGAAAGCACTTTCGCCAGTCAATGTAGGGCACATAATGCACGAAAATTCGACTTCATTTTTTTTCCCATTCGGACTCGAGAAATCAGTGACAGCATGGAAAATGCCACATTAGGAGCAAGAATCAATAAAAATATTTTCCCGAGACAAGAGTTATGGGGTAAATTAATTTTCACGTTCAATGTAGGGTACGAGATGTACGTAAAAATCCGACTTCATTTTTTTTTTTTCCCATTCGTACTCTGAGGAATCTTTTTAGCATGGAAAATACCACTTTAGGCGCAAAAATAAATCATACGTCTACGAGATGTTGGTTATGGGTGAATTACTTTTTCACGCTCAATGTAGGGAACCACTTTGGGCTCATGTTGACGTGACGGATCTGTGTGGAGCATGGAAAACTACGTAGGCACAAGAATCGTTTCAAATGTTTTTTCAGCCAAGAGTTATGCTAAAAACACTTTTCGCCTCACGGAAGGCGCAATCGGTACGAAAATCCGACTTCATTTTTTCCACACTGACTCGAGGAATTTGTCTATATGGAAAATGGCACTTTAGGTGCATGAATAAATCAAAAATGTTGTTCGAGATAAGAGTTATGAGCAAATTACATTTCATGCTCATTGTCTCGCACCGCTTGTACCAAAATCCAACTTCTTTTTTCCCCATTCCGACATGACGGGACGCTTTCGGGATTTAACATGGAAAAACCACTTTAGGCACAAGAATGGTTACGTTGCTTCCGGCTAAGAGTTATGCCAAAAACACTCTTCTCGCCTCCTTCGGGAGGCGCAACCTGGGACGAATAACTCGACTTCATTTTTCCCATTCGGACTTTGAGGAATCGCCGAGCATGGAAAATGCCAATTTAGGTGCCGTAATCAATTCCAAATGTTTTCCGAGATAAGAGGTATGGGCAAAATACTTTGCATATTCAATGTAGCACTAACTGTACGAAAATTTAAAATTGTACCATTTTATCCACATTCGACGCGATCGAGTCGTGGAGCATGGAAAAACACCACTTTAGGCGTAAGAATCGTTTAGAAATGTTTTTCGGCTAAAAGTTATGCGAACAACACTATTCAACCTTCAATGCAGGGCACAACATGTATGAAAATTCGACCTCATTTTTTACCCAATCTGGACTACGTAAATCTATCGAGCATGGAAAAATGCCATCACTAGGAGCAGAGAATTAATAAGAAATGTTTTCCCGAGACAAAGCACAATATGGGTAAATTACTTTTACGTCCAATGTAAATGGCACTTGGGTTTGCTATTCGAAAATCCAGCTTCATTTTTTTCCACATTCCTCACGTCATGGAGCCGCGAGCCGAGCTGGGAAAACCACCGTAGGCGTAAGAATCGTTTAGAAATGTTTTTCGGCTAAAAGTTTTACTTGAAAACACTTTTCACCTTCACTGGAGGGCACAACAAGTACTAAACATTCGACTTCATTTTTCTTCCCAATTGGACTCCTGTGAAATCATCCGACCATGGAAAATACCACTTCAGGCGTAAGAATAATACAGAATTGTTTTACGAGATAAGAGTTATAGGTAAATTATTTTTCACGCTCAATGTAGGGCATCGCTTGTAGGAAAAATCAAACTTCATTTTTTTCCACATTCCGATACGAAAGAGTTTTTGGAGCATGGAAAACCACTTTAGGCACAATAATCATTTAGAAATGTTTTTCTGCTAAGAGTTTTGCTAGAAAACACTTTTCATACTTCATCAAGGGTACAACTGTACGAAAATCCGACACTTTTTTTCCACATTCCGACTTGAGGAACTGTCGTACATGGAAAAATAGCACTTTAGGCGCATTAACAAATCATGCAATGTCATGTCCGAGATCAGAGTTCTCAGCAAATTATTTTTCACGCTCAATGCAGGGCATTATTTTTTTGAAAATCCAACTTCACTTTTTCCACATTCTCGGTATGACTGAGGCCGTGGAACGAGAAAAAAACCACTTTAGGTACAAGAATCGTTTAGAAAATGTTTTTCGGGCCAAGAGTTATGCCAAAACAACTTTCGCCCTTCAACTGGGAGGGCACAACCGGTACGAATAATCCGACTTCAACTTTTTCCCATTTGGACTTGAGTGAATTGGCTGAGCACTGGAATATGCTTTCACTTAGGTGCAAGTGAATCAATCGAAATGTTTTCCAATATAAGAGTTATGGGCAAAATTCTTTGTCACCTCTAATGTAGGGCATTATTTGTACGAAAAATCCAACTTCTTTCTTTTCCCATTCTAAGCCGAGGATTATGTTGAGCATGGAAAAATGCCACTTTAGGTTGAAGAATTAATTAGAAATGTTTTCCCGAGATAAGACTTATTGGCAAAATACTTTTCACTTTCAATGTAGGGCATTACTTGTACCAAAAAATCTAACTTCGCTTTTTTTTCCCATTCTGGACTGAAATTTGCTTGAAAGCATCGAAAATTGCCACTATACTTGCAAGAATCAATCGTAAATGTTTTCCCGAGATAAGAGTTATGGGCAAAATACTATGCACATTCAATGTAGGGCACTACTTGGAGGAAAAATCCAACTTCATTTTTTCCACATTCCGACGCGCGACGCGAGTCATGGGAGGCTGGAAAAACCACTTTAGGCTAATCGAACCGTTTGAGTAAATGTTTTTCGGGCTAAAAGTTATGCGAAAAACACTCTTCGTATTCAATTGGTGCGGGACAACCTGCACTTTAAAAATTCGGTACTTCATTTTTTTTCCCATTCTCTTTGCCAGAAATCCTGGGAGCATGGAAAAATGCCACCTTAGGGTACATGAATCAATAAGAAATGTTTTCCGAGACAAGAGTTGATTGAGTTCAATATAGGGCATTAGTTGTACGAAAAATCCATCTTCATATTTTCCACATTCGACGTGATGGAGTTGTGTGAGCATGGAAAAAAACCACTTTAGGCACAAGAATCGCTTAGAAATGTTTTTCGGCAAAGAGTTATGCTAAAACACACTTTTAAGCTTCATGGAGGGTACAACTGCACGGTATCCGACTTAAGTTTTTCCACATTCGGACTTCGAGGAATCTGTGGTACATGGAAAATGGGCGCTTTTGGTGCATGAATAAATCATAAATGTCATGTCCGAGATAAGAGTTATGAGCAAATTACTTTTCACGTTCAATGTAGTGGCATTATTTGTACGAAAAACCAACTTCATTTTTTCCACATTGTTGACGTGACTGGAGATAAACCGGAGCATGGAAAAAAACCACTTTAGGCAAAAGAATCGTTTCGATATGTTTTTCGGGCTATGAGTTACGTTGAAAACACTTTTCAGCGTGGTGGAAGGCACATACGTATGGTACGAAAAATCCGACTACATTTTTTTTTTTTTTTTTTTCCCATCTCGTACTTGAGGAAACTGTCGAGCATGGAAAAATGCCATTTTAGACGCAAGAATAAATCATTATATTGTTTTACGAGATAAGAGTTATTTCGAGAATTTTCATTTCTTCACGCTCATTGTGTGTGGCAATCACTGCCTTTAAAAAAGTTCAACTTTTTTTTTTCCATTCTGACATGACAGAGTCATGGAGCATGGAAAAAAAACCATTTTAGGCCAACTAATTGTTAACAAATGTTTTTCGGGCTGAAAATTATGCGAAAAACACTTTTCAAACTCAATGGTGGGCACAACCGGTGCAAAAAATTCAGACTTCATTTTTTTCCTTATCTTGACTGGCAGAAACTCCTGAGCATGGAAAATTGCCACCTTAGGAGCAAGAATCAATAAGAAATGTTTTCCCGAGACAAGAGTGATGGGGTAAATTCTTTTCAAGTTCAATATATGGCATTAGTTGTATCTGAAAATCCACTTTCATTTTTTCCACTTTCCGACGTGTTGGTAGTTGTGGAGCATGGAAAAAAACCACTATAGGCGAAAGAATCACGTTTAGAAATGTTTTTTCGCACAAAAGTTACGCGGAAAACACTTTTCGCCTCCACCTGAGGCGACACAACGAGTCTGAAAATTCGACTTCATTTTATTCCCAATCGGACTCGAGAAATCTGGGTCAGTATGGAAAATACCACTTTAGGGCGCAAGAATAAATCATCATAATTCGCTTTTACGAGATAAGAATTGTATGGGGCATTATTACTTTTCTCGTTCAATGTAGGGCATTATTTTTGTAAGAAAAGTCCAACGTCATTTTTTTCCATATTCGTATGACGGAGACATACCAGGTGGAGCATGGAAGAAAACCACTTTAGGCAAAAGAATCGTTTACGATATGTTTTTCGGCTAAGAGATATTGCGCTAAACACTTTTCTACTGTCGTGGACAAGACAACCTTGTACGTGTATCCGACTTTATTATTTTTCCCATCTCGTACTTGAGAAATCCGCTGAGCATGGAAAAATGCCACTTTAGGGTGCAAGAATAAATCATAATTGTTTTACGAGTTAGAATTATGGGTTAATTACTTTTCCCGTTCAATGTGGGTACTACTTGTTCAAAAATCCAACTTCATTTTTTCCACATTCAGCTCGACGCTAAATTGTGGAGCATGGAAAAAACCACCTTTAGGCATAAGAATCGCTTAGAGATGTTTTTCGGCTTAAGCAAAGTTATGCTTAAAAACACTATTCAACAAATCATCTTCAGGCTCACGTGGCACAACAAGTACGAAAAATTCGACTTCTTTTTTCCCAATGGGACTGAGAAATCTCTCGAGCATGGAAAAATACCACTTTGTGGCGCAAGAATAAATCATAATTGTTTTAAGAGATAAGGGTTATAGGTAAATTATTTTTCACGTTCGTTGTCAAGCACCGCTCAGGGGGGAAAATCCAACTTCATTTTTTCAACATTCTCGACATGAAATACTTCATGGAGCATGGAAAAAAACCAATTTAGGCACAATAATCATTTAGAATTGTTTTTCTGCCAAGAGTTATGCCTAAAACAAATCAGATTCATCGAGGGCACAACCGGTACGAAAAATCCGACTTCATTTTTTCCACAATCTGGGACATGAGGAATCTCGTGTACATCGCAAAATCGCACTTTAGGTCCATATGAATAGAATCTCATGAAATATTGTCCGAGATAAGAGCTATGAGCAAATTACTTTTCACGTTTAATGTAGGGCATTATCTCGTTCGAAAAATCCAACTTCATTTTTCCACATTCCCGGGCGCGGGATGAGTTTAGAGCAATGGAAAAATAACCACTTTAGTCACAAGAATCGTTTTTAGAAATGTTTTCCAGACAAGAGTTATGGGTAAATCACAATCTTTTCACTGGACGGAGGGCACAAGTTAAAAATTTTAAAAATCCGACTTCATTTTTTTTCCACATTCGAACTTGCGAAATCAGGTAAACATGGGAAAATGGCACTTTAGGTGCTGAATAACATAAAAATATTGTCCGAGATAAGAATTATGAGCAAATTATTTTTCACGTTCAATCTAGGGCCTTATTTGTATCACAAAAATCCAACTTCGTTTTTTCACATTCGGCGTGATGGAGTTTTTGGAGCATGGAAAAAAAAACCACTTTAGCAAAAGAATCATTTAGATAAATTTTGGGGCCAAGAGTTTTGCCAAAAACACCTTTCGCCTTCGGTGGAGGGCAATAACCGGGTACGAAAAATACGACTTCAATTTTTTTCCCATTCAGACTTTCGAGGAACCAGCTGAGCATGGAAAAATGCCACTTAAAGCAAAAATAAGATCAATATAATTGCTTAATAGATAAGTGTTATGGATTAATTACTTTCTGTGCTCAATGCAGGGGAACTACTTGTACGAAAAATCCAAATTCATTATTTTTCCACATGCCGACGTGATGAAGATGCTGAGCATGGAAAAAGGCCACTTTCAAAGACAAGAATCGTCTAAATTTTTCCCGGCTAAGAGTTATGTTAAAAACACCTTTCAGCTTCAATGCTTTTAAGGCACAACGGTACGAAAAATCCGAATTTCACTTTTTTTCCGCATTCGGACTTCGGTGAATCTCAAGGACATGGAAAATGGCACTTTAGGAAATTGTCGGAAATGTCATTCGGAGATAAGATGCATGGAAAGTTAAATTACTTTTTCAAGTTCAATGTAGGGCCATTATTTGTAAGAAAAATCCAACTTTCATTTTTTCCACATTCCCGAACGTGACAGAAGGCCGGTGGAGCATGCAAAAGAACCACTTTAGGAACAAGAATCGTTTAGATATGTTTGGCCCTAAGAGTTATGCCAAAAATACTTTTCGCCTTCGGTGGAGGGCGTTAATAACCGGTACGTAATAACCGCACTTCATTTTTTTCCCATTCGGACTTTGAGGAATCGGCTGAGCATGGAAATATGCTTTCACTCTTAGGTGCTTTCGAATCAATCAGAAAATGTTTTCTCGACATAAGAGATACTGTAAGCAAAATACCTTGCACATTTAATGTAGGGCACTAATCAGACGTAAAACCAAAAGTCATTTTTTCCACATTCCGACGCGACTCAGCCGTGGGAGCATGGCAGAAAACCACTTTAGGTGTAAGTGAATCGTTTAGAAATGTTTTTCGGGCAAGCAAAAAAATAAAGAAAACACCTCTTTCGCCTTCAATGGAGGGCAAGGGCACAAATGCATACGAAAAATTCGACTTCATTTTTTCCAATCGACTTGAGAAATCTGCTGAAAGCATGGAAAAATGCCACATTAGGAGCAAGAATTAATAAGAAATGTTTTCCGATACAATAGTTAAAAAAAAATTACTTTTCACGTTCAATGTAGGGCACGTAGTTGTACGAAAAATAAACGTATCTATTTTTTCACATTCTCGACGTAACAGCCGTGGAGCATGGAAAAACCACCGTAGGCAAAGAATCGTTTAGAAATGTATTTTTTTCGAGATAAAAGAAAAGTTTAAAACACTCTTTCTACTCTTCAATGTAGGGCACAACAAGTACGTAAATTCAACTTCATTTTATTTCCAATCGATTCTGAGAAATCATTTTGAGCATGGAAAATACCACTTTAGGGGGCAAGAATAAATCATAATTGTTTTAAGAGATAAGAATTATGGGTGCATTACTTTTCTGCTCAATGTAAGGCACTATCAGGGACGAAAAATCCAGCCTTCATTTTTTTTTTCATTCTGACTCGAGGAATCCGTGTACATGGAAAAATGGCACTTTGGGTGCATGAATAAATCATAAATGTTGTCCGAGATAAGAAGTTATGAGCAAATTACTTTTCACGTTCAATGTAGGGCATTATTTGTGAGAAAATTCCAACTTCTTTTTTTTCCACATTCTAACATGACAGAGCCGGGGTGGGAGCACAAATAAAAACAACTTTAGGGCAAAGATTCGCTTAGATATGTTTTTCGGGCTAAGAGAGCTATGCCAAAAACACTTTTCGCCTTCCGTGGAGTATTAAAGTAATAACCGTACGAAAAATCCGACTTCTTTATTTTTCCTGTGGTACATGAAACCCCTGGCTGAGCATGGAAAATGCCACTTTAGGCTTAAGAATAAATCATACTGTTTTACGAGATAAGAATTATTGGTGCATTACTTTTTCTGCTCAACGTAGTGCAAGACCACTTGCATTTAAAAATCCAAACTTCATTTTTTCCACATGTCGGGACGCTGGATTGAGCTACGGAGCATGGAAAATAATCACTTATGGCACAAGAATCGTTTCGAAATGTTTTTCGGACTAAGAGTTATGCTAAAATCACTCTTTTTCAAACTTTCATGCAAGGCTAAACTTGTACGAAAAATCCGATTTCATTTTTCCATCTTCTGGGACTTGAGGAATCCATTGAGGCTGAAAAAATGTAACTTTAGGAATATGAATAAACCGAAATGTTGTCCGAGATAAGGAGTTAGGGCAAGCAAATTAATTTTCACGCTCAATGTAGGGAACCGCTTGTACGAAAAATCTAACTTTATTTTTTTCACATTCTCGACATTTAATTTAGCCGGTGGAACAAGGAAAACAACCACTTTAGGCGTTGGTAATCGCTTTTGTGAAATCCTTTTCTAGCTAAAAATTGGCCAAAAACACTTTTCAACGTAAATGTGGCATTACTTGTACCAAAAATCCAACTTCATTTTTAGAAATATATTTCGTGTGCTAAGAGTAATGCTAAAAACAAGCCAATATCAGAGGGCACAACTAGTACGAAAAATCCGACTTCATTTTTTCCACATTCAGTTTCGAGGATTCTGGTGTACATGGAAAAATGGCACTTTAGGAGCATGAATAAATCATAAATGTTGTCCGAGATAAGAGTTATGAGCAAATTACTTTTCACGTTCAATGTAGGGCATTATTTGTACCAAAAATCCAACTTCATTTTTTCCACATTCTTACGTGACCGAGCCGTGGAGTACATGGAAAAACCACTTTGTTGGGTAAATGGGTGCAAAAAAAAAAAAAAGGGGGGGATTTTATAAGAATAGTTTAGATATGTTTTTCTCGCGCAGTTATGCCTAAAACACTTTTTTAGCTTCAATAAAGGCGTAATAACCGGTACGAAAAAATCCGACTTCATTCTTTTTTTTCCAATTTGATTTAGGACATTTGTGAAAAACCTCGTTAAGTATGGAAAATGCCACTTTAGGCGCAAGAATCAAATCGAAATGTTTTCCGAAATAAGAGTTATGGGCAAAATTCTTTCACGTTCAATGTAGCGTGGCACATTTTATACGAAAAATCCAATCCTTTCTTTTCCTCATTCTTACTCGAGGATTCTCACAGCAAGGAAAAATGCCACGGTAGCCCCAAGAATCAATCGGAATGTTTTTCGAGACAAGAGTTATTAGCAAAATACTCTTCACGTTCAATGTCAAGTACCGCTTGTACGAAAAATCCAACTTCATTTTTTTCCACATTCGACATAACTAGAGCCGTGGGAACATGGAAAACCACTTTAGGTACAAGAATCTTTAGAAATGTTTTTCGGGCTAAGAGTTAAGCCAAAAACACTTTTCGCCTTCAACGGAGGGCACAACCGCACTCTAATAATCCGACTTCATCTTTTCCCATTTGGGATACGTAAGGAATTTGTTAAGCATGGAAAAATGCCACTTTATTTTTTTATGCAAGAATCAATCGGAAATGTTTTTCCGATATAGGAGTTATGGGCAAAATACTTTTTCACGTTCAATGCTCCAGCATTACATGTACGAAAAATCCAAATTCTTTCTTTTTCCCATTCTGGATTGGTGAACCTGGCTGAGCATCGCAAAATGCGACTTTAGGCGGAAGAATCATACATAAATGTTTTTCGGGCTTACACTATGCCAAAAACACTTTTCTGTGCCTTCAAAAATTGGCATAATTGGTACGAAAAATCCGACTTCAACTTTTCCATTCTACGTGAGAATTTGTCGAACATGGAAAAATGCCACTTTAGGCGCAAGAATCAATAATAAATGTAGGGAATTTCGTTGTGAGTCATGGAAAAATGCTTTCACTTCAATGTGGAGCACAACTTGCACGAAAAACCCACTTCATTATTTCCACTTTCCGACGTGATAGGAACTCTGTGGGAGCATGGAAATAAACCACTTTAGGCACAAGAATCATTTAGAAAAGTTTTTCGCTCTAAGGCAGTTAGGCCAAAATTTCTTTTCAGCCTTCAATGAGAGCACAACTGTACAAAATCCGAATTTTATTTTTTTCCCATTCCGAATTCAGGAACCCGTTGTGCATGGAAAAATGCAACTTAGGCGCAAGAATAAATCGTAAATGTTTTCCGAGGTAAGTGTTATCGGCAAATTACTTTTCACCCTTCAATGTAGATCAATACTGCATTTTAAAAAAAATCCAACTTCATTTTCTCCCTTATTCGACGTGACTGAAGCAAGGATCATGGAAAAAAATCACTTTAGGCAACAAGAATTGCTTTAAAATGCTGTTCTGGCTAATAGTTAGGCAAAAAACACTCTTCGTTCAATGGGAGGGCACAACCGGGGTAAGAAAAATCCGACTTTATTTTTTTTTGCCATTCAGAGTTGAGGAATCAGTCGAGTACGGAAAAATGCCACATTAGGCGCAAGAATCAAATCTAAATATTTTCCGAGATAAGAGTTACGGGGTCAAAATACTTTTCACGTTCAATGTAAAGCAAGATTGTATTTAAAATCCAACTTCACTGTACTTTCACATTCGAATGGTGACTAACCTGGAGGATGGAATTAAACCACAAATTAGACACTAGAATTGTTTAGAAATGTTTTTCTGCCAAGAGTTAGGGCCAAAACACTTTTCGCCTTCAATTGAGGGCAATAAATGGCCTTACGAAAAAATCGATTCAATTTTTTCCCCATCTCGGACTCGAGGAATCCGTTGAGCTTGGAAAAATGCCACTTTCGGGCGCAAGAATCAACCCGCACTGTTTTCCGAAATAAAGAGATATGGGTAAAATACTTCTCACGTTCAATGCTTGGCATTAGTTATACGAAACATCCACTTCCCTTTTCCTCATTCGACCAGAAAAATATCTCGTTAAGCATGGTAAAATGCCACTTTAGGCGCAAGAATCAATCATAAATGTTTTCCGAGATAAGAGTTATGGGCAAAATACTTTCAATGTTCACTGTAGGGCAATTTATTTGTACTTTAAACATCCGACTTCATTTTTTTCCCATTCGGACTTGATGAATTTTGTTGAGCATGGAAAATTGCCAGTTTAGGTGCAAGAATCAATCGTAATCGCTTTTCCAGATAAGAGTTATGGGCAAAATACTTTTTCACGTTCACCGGTAAAGCATTACTTGCATTTTAAAAATCCGACTTCATTTTTTTCCTCATTCCCGACGTGATGGAGCCGTGGAGCATGGAAAAACCACACTATAGGCAAATGAATCGTTTAGAATTATTTTTCTGGGCTAAGAGTTAGGCCCAAAACACTTTTTTAGCTTCAATGGAGTGGCACTTAAAAATGGTTCCGAAAACCCTGACTTCATTTTTTCCCCATTTTGGACCTGAGGAATCAGGGGCCGAGCATGAGAAAATTCAACTTTGGTGCAAGAATAAATTAGAAATGTTTTATGAGATAAGTGTTAATGGGCAAAATACTTTTCACGCACAATATAAGGTCACTACGCACGAAAAATCCAACTTCATTTTTTCCACATTCCTAAATGGCGGAGTGTGCGGAGAATCGGGGAAAATCCACTTTAGGTAATAGTCGTTTAGAAATGTATTGGCGAAGAGTTAGGCCAAAAATAGTTTCCAACTTCAATGGAGGGCAATAATCCCGGTACGAAATATCCAACTTAATTTTTTCCCCATTCAAACTTCATCGGGTCTGCTGAAAGGCGTGAAAAAATGCCTCCTTAGGCGCAAGAATCAATAAGAAATGTTTTCCGAGACAAGAGTTATGGGCAAAATACTTTTCACGTTCAATGCAGGCACTACTTCAGAACAAAAAATCAAACTTCATTTTTCCACATTCCGACGTAAGTGAGAATCGTGGAGCATGGAAAAAAACCACTTTAGGCACAAGAATCGTATAGAAATGTTTTTCAAAGTTAAGAGTTAAGCCAAAAACACTTTTCCGCCTTCAATGGAGGGCACTTAAAATTGTTCGAAAACCCGATTTCATTTTTTTCCCATCCGCAATCGAGGAACTGGCTGAGCATGGAAAATGTCACCTGCGCTAAAATCAATCGAAATGTTTTCCGAAATAAGAGTTATGGGCAAAATAATTTTCAATGTTCAACGTAGGGCACAGCTAAATATGAAAATGCACTCTTTCTTTCCATTCGGGACTTGAGGAATCCGGCTGAGCATGGAAAAATGCCAATTTAGGCGCAAGAATCTATCTTAAATGTTTTCCGAGATAAAGTTATGAGGAAAATATATTTCACGTTCAATGTAGGGCACTACTTGTACGAAAAATCCAACTTCATTTTTTCCACATTCGATCGTGAGGGAGCCTGTTAGGTATTGATAGAAAACTACTTTAGGCAATAAGAATCTGTTTAGCAAATATTTTTCGGGCTAAGAGTCGACCCAAAATACTTTTCAACTTCCAAGGAGAAATGCACAAATGGTACGAAAATCCGACTTCAATTTTGTTGACATTCCGTACTTGATGAATTTGTTTGAAAGTATGGAAAAATGTCACTTTAGGCGCAAGAATCAATCAAATGTATTCCGAGGTAAGAGTTATGGGGGGGGGGGGGGGGGGGGGGGGGGGGGGGGGGGGGGGGGGGGGGGGGGGGGGGGGGGGGGGGGGGGGGGGGGGGGGGGGGGGGGGGGGGGGGGGGGGGGGGGGGGGGGGCGAAATAATTTTCACTGTTCAATATAGGGCACTACATGTACGAAAATCCAACTTCATTTTTTGACGGACTGGACGTGTCTGAGCCGTGGAGCACGAAAAAAACCACTTTACGCTTAAGAATCGTTTAGAAATGTTATTCAAGCTAAGAGTTAGGTCAAAACACTTATCAACGTCACGCAGGGCACAAATGGGTACGAAAATTCGACTTCATTTTTTTCCCATTCGACTTCAGAGAATACATTGAAAGGGTGGAAAATTGCCACTTTAGGTGCAAGAATCAATCGGAAATGTTTTACGAGATAGGAGACATGGCTAAACATTTTCACGCACAATGTAGGGCACTACTTGTACGAAAAAATCCAACTTCATTTTTTTCCACATTCTGACGTAACGAAACTGTGGAGCATGGAAAAAAAACAATTTAGGCACAAGAATCGGTTAGAAATGTTTTTCGGGCTGGGCAGTTAGCCCAAAAACACTTTTCGCCTTCTAATGGAGGGAGGCACAACAAAGTACGAAAAATCCGACTTCATTTTTTCCCATCCGGACTCGGGTGAAACTGGCCGAGCATGGAAAAATGTCACTTTGGGCGCCATAAATCAATCGTAAATGTTTTCTCGAAATAAGAGTTATGGGCAAACTACTTTAAACGCTCAATGTAAAAATGGCATTACTAATACGAAAAATCGTACTTCTTTCTTTCCTCATTCCTGGACTTGAGGAATCTCGTTGGAGCATGTTAAAATGCCACTTTAGGCGCAAGAATCAAATCAAATGTTTTCCGAGATAAAGAGTTATGGGCAAAATACTTTGCACATTCAATGTAGACCACTACTTTATACAAGGGGTGGCCCAACTTCATTTTTCCACATTCTCACGCACGGAGTCAGGAGAGCATGGAAAAAAACCACATTAGGCACAAGAGTAAGTTTAGAAATGTTTTTCTAAGCCAGAGTTAGGGCCAAAAACACTTTTCAGCCTTTCAATCTGGTGGATCAAATGGTTCGAAAAAATCCGACTTCAATTTTTTTCCTCAGAGGACCCGAGGGAATCGTCGAGCATGGAAAATGTCACTTTTGGCTCCATAATCAATCATAAATAAGCTCGAAATAGCAGTTGGGCGGGCAAAAACAATTTTCAAACGCTCAATGTAGCTGCTTTACCAATACGAAAATGCAACTTCTTTCTTTCTCATTCGGACTTGAGGAATCTGTTGAGCATGGAAAAATGCCACTTTAGGCTCAAGAATCAATCACAAATGTATTCCGAGGTAGCAGCTTAATCGCAAAAATACTTTTCATCGTTCAATATAGGGAACTACATGTACGAAAAATCCAACTTCATTTTTTTCCACATTCCTCAGACGTGTCTGAGTCAGAGCACCTAAAAAAAAAAAAAAAAAAAAAAAACACTTTACGCAATTTTTTTTTTTAGAAAAGTTTTTTGGGTTAAAAGTTAGGCCGAAAACACAACGCTTTCAAAAAGATGGAGGGCACAAATGGTACGAAATATTCTACTTCATTTTTTTTCCTCATTCTAGACTGGGAGAAACTGGCTGAAAGCATGGAAAACTTCACACTAGGTGCAAGAATCAATCGGAAATGTTTTAAAGAGATAAGACTTATGGGCAAAATACTTTTCACGTACAATGTAGGACACTATTTGTACGAAAAATCCAACTTCACTTGCTCCACATTCATGACGTGTCTCAACCGTGGAGCACGGAAAAAAACCACTTTTGCACACAAAGAACCATTTAGAAATGTATTTCCTCGGGCTAGTGGTTGTGCCCAAAACACTTTTTAGGCTTCATAAAATGGAATCGTTGGAGAATGGTAAAATGCCAACTTTCCGCGAAAGAATCAATAATAAATGTTTTTCGAGACCGTAGTTAGGCAAAATACTTTTCACGTTCAATATAGGGCAATACTTGTACGAAAAACCCAACTCTATTTTTTCCACATTCGAGGTGACTGAGCCAGGATTAGTGAAAAAAAACCACCTTAGGCACAATAATCGTTAAGAAATGTTTTTTAGGCTAAAATTAATTACTAAAACATTTCACCATGGTGGCAATAACTGGCACGGAATGTCCGGGACATCCATTTTTTTTTTCCCATTCCCGCACTCGAGTGAATCTTGCTGAGCATGGAAAAATGCCACTTTAAAGCGCAAGAATCAATATATGTTTTCCGAGACAAGAATTAGTGGCAAAATACTTTTCACGTTGAATGTAGGGCACTTTACTTGTACAAAATGCAACTTTATTTTTCCACATTCTCGACGTGACGAAAGTGTGGAGCATGGAAAACAATCCCTTTAGGCATACGAATCGTTCCCAAATATTTTCTAGCTAAGAGTTAGGCCAAAAACACTCTTCGCCACGGAGGGCACAAGTGGTTCGAAAAATCCAACTTCATTTTTTTCCATTCGTACGTGAGTTTAACTGGCTGAGTACGAAAAAATTCAACTTTTGGTGCAAGAATAAATCAAAAATGTTTTCCGAGATAAGTGTTATCAGGCAAAATTACTTTTCACGCACAATATAGGTCACTACTCATACGAAAAATCCAACTTCATTTTTTCCACATTCAGAAGTGACTGAGCCGTGGAGCATGGAAAAATCCACTTTAGGCACAAGAATCTGCTTTAAAATTGTTAGGCTAAGAGTTATGCCAAATATACTTTCCAACTTCATGGAGGGCACAACCTGGAAAGTAAGAAAATCCAACTTCATTTTT